>JAKLNL010000032.1:0-354450 GCA_022814505.1 Talaromyces liani
CTAGTCCCTGTCCCTTCCGTTTCCCCCCCCCCACCCCACCCCCCCCCCCCCCCCCCCCCCACCCAAAAATGCTGAACTTTATACTAGCGAAAAGGCATGCAACGACACAATATTCTTCAGCAGAGTATCAGGTGTCGGGCCAGTAATAGCTGCTACTATCAGTAAGCTCTACCGTCTATCTTCGATCGTCGAAAACCTTTCTAACCTGACTATAGATTTCGCACCAACAATTTCCATACTCCACAAGCACGCTACGATCATTGCAAACCCCAATTATGTATCGTTGCATAGATACATGGTTTCAACGGTCACATTCACAAACTCCTACTGCTTCTGTGTGACTTGCCCCTCGATTAACAAACACCAACCGAAATCCCATCCTCCTCGAGCGGCGTACACCACTGAAGCGCGTTCATGACGAACTGGAGGAAACCGACATCCGCTACTAGCGATAAGAAAGCGCGAAAGCATTGACTGGCTATAACACGAATCGGCGTGCTGCAGTCCACCCAGATTTGATTCTCAATACTTCACCTAACGATCTGGAGGATCTGGACTCAACGAGTTCTAGCTCGAAAATACAAGCGGAGATTCACCGAAGTCTATGGAAGCGCCTTTCATTTCACGGTCGCAAATACCTCTTCAAGCTCGATCCAAAGCAGCGAAAGAAAACAGTTTGTTGACCGATTAGGAGACGCAGTCTTCAGAAAGAAAATTTGAAATGACGCCGCTTACGGCATTGTATAGACGTTGATTGGTAGAGTCCGAACGGCTTATGGACACATATTATAACCTAGCGGGAAGCCACGCCCGTCTTTATCCAGCCTCAATGGGCCTGTCTCAAGCAAGCAGAAGAAGTTTCATAAAATACAAAGAGCTTCCTTCTTTCTAGGAAGAGGCATCCGGCCTCTAGTCCGAGACGGGACTCATCTCGGTTGAAGATACGTCTGCCATTATTGATAGTGATGAAAAGACCTAGCTAGCATTCTTTACTCGCATCATATCATTCATATGCCGTCCAACTGGCTTTACTTGTCTGTCATGCCTTTCGATGCCCAGCCATGTTTTCACGTATTATGCAGACTTTTCGTCGTTTTGTGTCATTTCTTCTGTACGTACGCTACTGCGCTGGGGACAACTTTCTTTGGAGGACTATCTGCTATGCGACCGGAGATGACCTGCCCCGTATTGTTGTATCTAGTCAGTCTACCCACGGTCTAACCGCTTAGACTCCTCAGCTAGACTTGCTAGCACTGCTAGTGAGGTACCTTGGATATCATTATCGTCTTATGCGTCTACGCACTTCCTTGTAGCATCCGTACATTGCACAACAGGTATTAGATTCGCTGGAGGATCAGGAGCATGCTGGTGAT
Organism: Talaromyces liani; assembly: GCA_022814505.1. Lineage (NCBI taxonomy): Eukaryota > Fungi > Ascomycota > Eurotiomycetes > Eurotiales > Trichocomaceae > Talaromyces > Talaromyces liani. The sequence goes on from JAKLNL010000032.1 coordinate 1,374, forward strand.
GGTAGCGATTCCAGCCCCAGAAAAGAAGGTATATGATTCTTATGCGATTCGAAATGATAATTGCAAAACCCGTCAAAAAAAAAATCGTCGCGTTTAGTACATTGGTAGACTACTCGCGACCAGATGTTAGGGCATGACGCGTCACGTGATCTTAAATGCCAGGCCAGTGACGATATTATAGACAAGCAATACACAGTTAGTAGTGAGGATTGTTTCCGAATCTGTCTGTATTCGCAATCTCAGTGTAGTCTACGGTCTTCAACTTGGGTAGGGTCAACAGTTGGCTTGGGATGGACGGTGCGCCTCTATATTCATATCTCGGGAAGTCTTCCCTGCCATATTCAAAATCCATAATGCTTCGAAGCTATATTACTTCAAGTGATCTGCGGAGATAATTGCAGCTTATTCGACAGTTTGACAAAAGTCTTCTTGTTTTCTCCTCAAACGTCGATCAGACACATTACTAAGTCCTCAATAATCTCTATGTATGATATCAACCGACTTCATGATTATTCTATCCCTTCAACCGGTACCAAGTAGTAAGAGTGCTAAAAAGATGTTTAGAAACACTTTTGGTTTATGTTCAACCTTTCAGCTCATTTTCGTAATCTGCCTTTGTAATGTTAAAGTGATGTCAAGGTACTAAACAAAATAGTACAGTATAGATACACCAAAAACACAATTACCACTTAGGGAATAAAGAGCGTGAACACCAAGAAATAAGCAAAATAAGGCCCTTATGTGGCGCTTTGGCGCCAAGGATTGTTCTTGATCCGTGGACAGTAGGCGCCAGCTATATCCTCCGTCGTGCCGGATGTACGAGGAAGTAGGTTTCTAGCCAAAAGTCTGTTGTTGCCCGGACCCCCGCAAAACAATATCGGTATTATTAATAGATTAGTGTGGGGTGCGGAGAAAATGCTTGATTAATTCGTCTTTATCTCTACGTTACTCTTGTTTCCTCTTCCGTTAGAGACTCGCCTTGTAAGTCCTTTTTATCATTTACGACTGGTGGCAGACGTACCCATGGCATCCCGACCTCGGGTGACTCGAGCCTGTGACCGCTGCCGGCGACAAAAATTGAAGGTAAGATGTGCAAATTGCAAAGGTTCCTATATGCATGACTTACTCCATCTAGTGTGACAAACACAGGCCATGCACCCTTTGCGTACACTCCAATACCGAATGCGAGACGAGCCGGACCCTACTTCAAGATAAGACTACAAGGCGTCGAAATCGTACGAACTATGAGGGCCTTAACAACCGTGCTCCGAGACCTCTGCTATCCACCACAGATGTTATCCCACGTCAGCCTACGTACGATGGCCATAAAAGACACGTCCTCATCGGCACAACTCTCAGCCCGGTACTGCACAACGGGATGGCACCAACAGAAAACCAGCACTTTGGCATCAATATGTCCAGCTTGGAATTTGCCCGCAGTGTATTCGGTGAAGAAGAAGAAGACATTGGTCGTTCCCTAACCCGTGGCTCAATCCCTGGTGATATAGAGCCTGTCACTTTGGAGAGTAGTACTCCCTGGCGCTTGAAAGATCTGGAACTGTCACCTGAGCCGATTATGCCCCTCTTGATCGAGGCGTACTTCAGCCGCTTCCATTGGTACATCCTTCTTTTCCACGAACCCTCGTTCTGGAACAAGACTTACAAGGTCTACTGTCAACCGACCTGGCGGCGGCGGGATCTGGCCGACGTAGTCACTGTTCTAATTGTTGCGGCCCTAGGCCTCCAGTCAGTATTGCAAGACAGTACTTGGCATGGACACAATACTTTTCGCATTCATCACATCAACCATCGCCAATTGCTACTAGACTTGGTTAGTGAGGTGCGCTTTCATCTAATCGACCTCCTAGCCAATCCCCGCATTGAAGCCGTACAGGTCTGCATTCTCCTCTCTTGTTTCCACATGTTCCACAGTTCGCCAGGTCTGGCTTGGAGCACATCAGGAATGGCTGTAAGAACAGCCTACGCGCTCGCGTTGCATACCAAAGCTCCGCCTAGTCAAGACCGGATTGCGGCCCAAATCCGCTACCGGTGTTGGAACCATATCACAGTGGGTGACAGTTTCGTTACAATGATCTACGGAAGACCGGCCTCCGTCGATGCAGCATTTGCAGACCTACATGAGCTCGAGCACACTGATGATCTTACCATTCCTCCTGTCCTACTCGACCTTACGGGGTTTAGTGAATGCAGCAATATTACGTCGAAAGTGACCTTCCATCAGATGAAATTCAGGCTCTATTTCATTATTCGACAAGCCTTGAATCGCTTCCGGCTTCTCCGGCCAAGTCAGCCGAACACGAATGATGACTTGGTAGCAATTACACAAGCGATAAAAGAGGTAGAGGCTTCATTAGCCCAGTGGCGTCAAGAACTTCCTTCTCTGTACAATTTTGAGGATTGGATCTCGGCAGACCGATGGGCGCGACTGGAGTACTCCCAGCAGAGTCGACCCGCAGATATCCAAGAGCATGCGGAAACAATTCTTCTCCAAGCCGCCATGCTACAATTGCTATATGACGGTGCCGTCATCCTCACACATAGGCCATTACTAAAATATCAAGTGAACCTAATACGCTTCTCCGGGTCCGTGATTGATTCGATGCAAAAATCATTGGATGCTGTTATCTGTGCAGCTCTTCGCATATCATCCTTTCCCGTTCACAAGTTTGACAAGCATTTTGTCGTTTCTATAGTCTTTCACTACCTGTTCATGGCAGGTGTAATCTTGTGCATCATTCCTACCAGTCAGCCATTCACAAATACTGCCCAGGAGGCAAAAGCTGGAGTTGTGAGGATTATACGCGCTAGTCGAGTCATGGCCCAGCATAACCGCATTGCAAGACAAACTGACAAATTACTTACCGAGCTATTGAAAATAGCCGTCCAGCGAGAAACATTAGGAGCTTTGGATAGTACCTCGGTGGCTGGGTATCACTGGGATGAGGCGGAGCCGCAGCTCTTAGAATCGGGAATGTCAGCGACCAAGGACGTCCCTCTGGAAGGTCCAAAAGAAGTTTCGCAAGCCAACGCTACATTATGTCAACCGGATCTTCACCGAGAGTTTAGTGTAGATATACCTGAGCTACTTCAATCTTACCACCACACACTCGACACAGGAACAGCAAGGAATGAGCTATCAGATCAGAGCCTGTTGCCGAGTGCGCTATTGCCACTAGACCCTCATTCGGGTTTTGTTTCGGAACAGTTAGATGATATATTTGGCAGTCTACAGTCTTTCTATAGCTGACTCTATCTTCTCATGATTCGTTTTGGCAGTCGTGAAAGACGATAATTCAGCTGCCGCGCGTGCCTAGAACTTTGTTCTATAGTAAAATTGGCAAGAGTAAGCTTGCTTATTCTAGTGATACATTAATATATAAGTTTATTCTAGGACCAGTAAGGAATAATGAGCATCTTTATATTAGGAATGCCATCACAGAAAAAGGACAAGACCGGATATTGAGGCGTCAAAGTCGCCGCTCGTTTATGAATTGATGATAGATGATAGACGATAGACTACGCCTGGTCAAATGAATTGGCAAATAGATAGAGGGAACTAGGGGGTGGGAAGAACGAGCAACGCAGTTGACATAATACTAAAACAGGACTACCTAGGTACATTATACCACACGCCAAAGTGGGAGCGACACGATGACCCCGCAGATTTCAATCTCGATTCCTGATAGTCTAAGTTTTCGTTCCGGCGGGTTCGCTCCGGCGGATGATGATTAAACCTAATCCTCAGCTAGTACGGATATACACCTCTCAACAGAAATGAAAGACGTCACTTTTATAACCGGCGAATAACTAGATGGATTAAAGGCACAAGTATTGCTCTTTTCCGCCAAATCAACGATAATAAAACTGACAGTAACCCGCAAATATGGCCTCCCGTGAACCGAGAAGCAGCTTGACGCTATTTGGCAAGGTTGATGCGATGCTTGGTATCTTCTCCATGGGTATGGAATTCCCGTCAGAAGGACATCTGTGTCTACCTAGATGTCTTCAGTTGACGATGGCACCTAGTTTCGGCAGTGGTTTATTCTATTATATCGGGTGCGTTTCGTGGTAAATCTGGCGCAGATACCTATCATCACCACATTATACAAGGAGCGGTTAAGAAGGTCAGAAGTACCATACCTATGATTTAAAGCATAATGCAGAAAGGGTGACTGATCGAAGCAGCTAATGACCAGATATACCCCGCTTCAGCTGCAGTATATTAATCCTGAAAAGATAACGCCGTCAAGTAATTGAGGCTGATATTTACTAGGTATCTTTTTGACTCGTCAGATCAGATATACCTGAAGTACTGTAAAAGCAGCAGGCTCGAGCCAAATTTCGTTTCGACCGACAAGGGGGTGAAGGGTTTTTGGATCGGAAGTCCACGTGTTAAATATGTTGGAATATTTTTCCATGGTATGTAGTATTGATCTGTGACTGAAGATCATATTCTGACGTATTTCGATAGGAGGAGGGTTTGCCATGGACGGAACAAAATCACATATAGATCTTTGTCTCGAACTACAGAGAAGTCTGGATGAAAAGGGGATCGAACTTGCTTGGTTCTATTCCACCTACACGTTGACGCCTCACGCGACTTATCCGACACAATTTTGTGAAGCCGTGGAAACCTTGAACTACATCCTACACGATCTCGGGCGACATCCATCAGAAGTCATACTTGCAGGTGACTCTGCAGGCGCAAACCTCTGCTTAGCAATCTTGTCTCACATGACGCATCCGGCCACAGATGTGCCTAGACTGATAGTACAAGAACCCCTCAAAGCAATTGCACTTATATCACCTTGGGTTTCCTTTGATCATAATTGGCCAAGCGTTCGGCGTAATGAGCACAAGGACATTGAAGCAACTGATGCTACAGCGCTTTGGTCTAGGATTTATCTCGATGAGAACCCAACAAATTATTACATCGAAGCAGTTCGTGCACCGGAAGAATGGTGGAAGGACGCAAAAGTTCAACACACACTAAGTCTCGCAGGAGAAGATGAAATCCTTCTGGACCCAATCACAGATTGGGTCTCTAATTTTCAGGTATGAGGGAGTCCCGACTGCCAACACAAAAAAAAGGAGACTTACGAATTCTAAGAGATCAAACACGGACACAACTTTCGTGATTGGAGAAAAGGAATGCCATATTGCTCCTATCATCTGGCCAATGTTTGGTGATAAACATGAGACCCATCAAGTAAGGGCATTGAAAGATTGGTTAAAGGCGCGGCTACTTTGACTTGAATGTGACGGTTGGATACCAGGGGAGACAGGCCCACGGACATACGGGGAATAACCTCAACGGTGTCTGATACGGCTAGAGGCTCGCACGAAGGGCATATATTTGCACTAGCATTGCGGATATCAGTTTGTTTTTTTCTTCTGGCTTTCCCCATGCCTGATATTCTCGGTAGATATGCACTTCTGTATATCGTGCTAGTTAGTCCGAATACATGAGATTGACACCGTCACCTTACAGATATAGAGACATATAGATCAAAATTGGCCACCGGCTTAATCATAAAGGCCACAGTAGTCCCAGATACTAAGTCGTAATGACCTAGTAACGTGGATATACAAAGAAATTTCCTTATTACTTTCAAAGAGAGATCGACATTTCTGAACTTTGGGATGTTGCCGAAAAACAAACACCTCGGCTCGATAGAGAGCTGACTCATAAGTGTGTATGTGAAGTTTCTCTTGAGACTTGTAATAGTTGTATGGACGAAAACGCCCTGTGGAATGCGGCTAACAAGACGCTAGGACGCTCGGGTAAGTTGAGGGTTAGCAAGGATTGTGGGCGAGAATGGGCAACCAGAGCCCTCACGCTGTGACAGACGTGAAAGTCAGGGATGCTTCCTGTGGTGAATCGGAAGGATCGCAAAGTTTGGCCGTCCCGTGGAATGCCGGAGAGTGGCGAAGGGCGAACCTCAGAGGAAGAGCATGACTTTGTACCTAGGTAGAGAGCACAAACTTCCAGCCACTACTCCACACTCTTGTGTACTCACCCCCGCGTTTTCGAGTGGAGCGATTTTAGTATTATCAATCTGGAGAAGAGGGTCTTTCTCATTAATGTTCCTTGATCCCCGGTGGATGCGCGCAGCCAATCGGATTTATTGCAGGGTCAATTGGCCCAAATTTCCCTAGTGTCATAGCTTCAAGATCATGTTATACCCGATGTCAAGGGTCTTTCTTCCTCTACATTCATGGATATATCTATGGGCAACATGTCCGCCCAAGGACGATACTTTTTACTGTAATTGGGAAAATCAAATCAATTTCAATTGAGTATATCTGACTATCACGGGTTCTCTAAGCATGGCTCTTTCCATTCAATCCCGGTCCATCTATCATGGCCTCCCAGTATTCCCAGCGGAGCTAAAGGGCCTCACTGCCATCGTAGCTGGTGCTAATGGCATTTCCGGTGACTATATGGTGAGCCGTTCCGATAAACCCCCAAACTACTGCGCTGTTACTAACTTCAGACTACGATGGCAGCTCCAAGTTCTATGCGAGTCACTCGAACGCTGGACAAAGATCTATGCTCTCTCTCGTAGACCTCCGAATAAAATTTGGCCAGCGCACGTCAAGCATATTTCTGTGGACTTTTTGGATCCTCCTGAGAAGATTGCCGAACAGCTTAGACTGCATGAGGTGAAAGCGGACTATATTTTCTTCTTTGCCTACATTCAACCGCCGCCAAAAGAGGGCGGAAGTATCTGGAGCGCTGTAGAGGATCTCGTTCGTGTCAACAGTGAGTTTGTCTTTGCAAAGTCCACAGTTGTCTGCAAGCAGCTTTATCTAACATTCGTCACACAGAGCAGCTGCTGGTGAATTTTTTAGAGGCCCAGGCGTTGAACAATTCAATTCCGAAGCGCATCCTTTTACAACTGGGTGCAAAGTACTATGGCCTCCATTTAGGCCCTGCAAAGCTTCCTCTAGAAGAATCAGACCCACGAGTGCTTTTGGAACCAAACTTCTACTATACTCAAGAAGATTATTTAAAGGATTTTGCGCAAAAGCATAATATTGGATGGAACACAACTCGTCCTGCGTTCATTCCCGGAGCAGTCACCGATGCATCCATGGACCTTTGCTTTGCATTGGGAATCTATGCTACTGTCCAGAGATACCTAAACCAGCCTCTGGCGTATCCAGCGGGGTTTACATCCTGGACGAACGTGCAAAACCTGTCTAGTGCTGCAACAAACTGCTACCTGGCCGAGTGGGCGGTTTTGACTGGAGCGGCTGAGAACCAGAGTTTCAACGCAATTGATGGCGCTCCGTTTACCTGGGAAAGTTTCTGGCCCCAGCTCGCCGATCGGTTTGGATTGCCCTGGACTGGACCCGACTTGAGTGAGAGTGCAAGTGCGCAGTACCACGACGTGCCATTCGCATCTTATGACCCACCACCCCGTGGATACGGGCCGCCTAGCAAGGCTCAGGCCAAATTCACCTTAACAGAATGGGCGAAGCGTCCAGAGGTTGTAGAGGCTTGGAGGAAGATTGCCAAAGACAATGACCTACGAGACAAGGAACTAAGAGACCCGGACCGAATCTTTGGGTTTATTGATGTGCTTCTTTTGATTCCCTATCCCGCTGTGTATAGGTGAGTGACGCGCTCCCCAGACCAGACCAGACCATTTCATTTTACGTCTCATTCTCTAACGTATTCCGGAGCAGTGTGACCAAATTGAGGAAACTCGGTTATTTCGGGTTCGTTGACACAAATGAGTCAATCATAGAGGCCTTGGAGTGTCTTGTTGGTCTGCGTATGATTCCGCAATTCTAATATCTCGTTCTGCAATCTTGTCAAAATCACCACGCCAAAACGAATAGATATAGGGAAACGCCCCCGAGAATAGGCAGAATAGTCACAGTTACTCAGAAAATATTAACTTAGGGCTTTACCTATCACGGAATACAACGATGGAAACATACATGACGGTTATTCACTATATATTTAGTTTTACTCTATGGTCTTGAATTAACTGTGATAACTTGAGAATGGATCTGTTCAATGTTTGAGACAAGTATTGAGTAACTCATGATGCTATTTTGGTGTGAAGGAATGCATTTCCAAGGTTTTGATCCATCTGTAGGTACTTCTTAGAGAAAACCACTGTTCATATAGCTACATATCCGCTCCGAGCCATCCACCTGGGCAGGGATCAATCGGATTCGATTGATGATACCTAGGTAGACAAACTTCCTTTTTACCTATCAACGTATTTTCTGAACATCTTTCTACTGCAATATGACATTACATAGTCTCAACGACTACATATGTATAGAGTCCGGAGTATATAGGGAAGCGGCACCATCCAACGATTCTAGATGCGGAGAAAAATGTCGTAGGACAAAGCGTACTTTGTCTTAATCAAACACTAACAATGCTACTATCAAAATATGTACTCTGATAGAAGCTAAAGAGATTGACATAGTATCTATGAATTCCGGGGAAACGACGGGACACTCTCCTCATCGGTTAGTATGGCAAGTCAATCGGAGATATGGCGTTGAGAACATTGGACTATGCCAGTATATCAATACTCTTACAGCTGCCCATAGACTAAAATATCTCGCGTTCCACTATATCATCAACAAATAAAAAACAAATAGGTATTAGTATCCCTCATCGCCTTTCCCTAGCCCTCGCGGACGACCAGACCTATATAATCAAAAGACCGTAAAACCATAACAAACGTTCTAAACTTTGACAGCAGCATCAACACCAAAACTATCCATGTTCAGATCAATCCAAAAAGGGAGCGTGGGGTTCTCGCTTGCGAGAGTGTTGACATTCTTCAAGTATTGCAGTGCATTAAGTATTTCCTGTAGTTGTGCGTTGACGGATGGATCGATGTCACGATCTCTGGAGTTCAAGAATTCGGCGCAGATGCAGAGTGGGATTGGTGTGAATGGGTGGACCTGTAAGTATGTTAACTTCATTTCCATGAATGACTTCATGTAGTTGTGAAACAAACCTTGAAATAACTCAAATGCGTCAGTTCCTTGGCCAGTTCAACTGTCTCTTTTGCTGCCATTCGGGACCGCTGCTCATATTCCAGAATGAGACTGTTGTATTCTGGGGAGTCCCATGTTGCGGACTCAATTATTTTGTGGAGGCATATAATGGTCGTTTGGGCTATCATCTTGGTGAACAAAAGCATAGGATCCATTTGCTCGGACTGAAATGGGTAAGTCAAGGATAGCATGGAAATTCTTGTCGCAAGAGCAGAGTCGATCCACTCATGTCGGCTCCAGAACTCTTGTGGATTGCTTCCATACACCCCGTCTACCATGGACAGGTGTCGGTGAGACAAGCTGCGACCGCATATAGTAGCAAGAATAATACATTCCGAAAACGATGATTGCGGTGTAGTAATAAAGTCGTTACCGGCGAGTGAGTCCGAGAGAAATCCCATATTTATAGGCTGCCCGCTCTGAAATTCGGCTTCCGGCATGGGGAGGCGAGTCAAGACATGCTCCGTTAATGTGATGGGCCATCCTTTGCGGATATTTGCGAACCTGTCCAGCGTGTATGCCATCCAGAAGGTTCGTCGTTTCTCCTCTACCTCCACCCAGTCCGGTTCAATTAGTTGGGCGGCTAACTCATTAGGACTATCAGTCTCGTATAACCGCATCATCTGAATGAGTCGAAACAAGCGTCCAGCGCTTAGCCAGCCCTTTCGATAAGTACTCCGCATAAACTGATATATTGCAAGTAGCAGCCATGCTTGGGCTTGCTCTATGTCGAAGAAGTCCATTTCATTATCCTTGGACTCGATGACCTCAAGCGTCCTTTTGGTGTGAGCATATAGAGAGTCGCGGATGCTTTGGCAGTGAGTGGATAATGAAGCTGCCAGTGTCCACATGGCATATTGCAAAGCGATCCGTGAGTCTGATTTTGATGGACTCTTGGCCCACGTAAAGTACCGAGCTCGTTGTAGCACAGGAATGAGTGGGTGGACCCGTTCGAAATATAATTGATCCCTAATAAGACATTAGCATTGACTGACCACGATCTTTGTATAATTTCTACAGATTAAACGGAGTCTGGGACATACAGATCGGCTTTGACAAGCTCTGGAATGGCATATGGAACTTGGATTGTCGATGTTATAGATGCGAGCGATGTTCGTCTTTCAAGTGATTTGTCCATATTTTCTCCGTCGGGACTGCATGGCTGTGTGTTTTCTGGTGACAGTGACCCATCACTGAGTGGCAGTGATATACCACCTTGTTGTTCCATAATACATCGCTCAAGTGTTGCTATGAATAGCTGTCAACGTTGTATCAACACAACTTAAGTGGGAAGCTTTACCTATTCTGCCTTTCAAGGCTTTGAGATGACCTTTCTTCGGTCCTCGAGCAGGCCGAACAGTCGTAGTGGTGCACACGACACCGGCTTCGACACAGTTACCACATTGTGGCTGTCTATCGCATCGTAGTTTTCTCCGTCGACACTCCTCGCATGCTGACCCAGGCCGTTGTCTTGAGGTAGTAGAAGTGTTGGTAGCAGTCTTTTCTTCAGACATAAGGGCAGGCATTGGCATTTGCAAGCTAATGGTGCGAGTTTCAATCATTCCAATGAGATGGAAGTACCTTGAAGTACGTATAAAACAGGTATATCTACCCAAAGACGCAAGACAAGTAGACAGCTTTACGCTGCTAAACAGATTGCAAACAGAAGAACAAAGCACTTTTTCTTTTGATAACTCTATACCTTGTGATACAAAGTTGAAATATACAAAGAGAATGTAGATATTTCCCGACATATACGTATACTTAAAAGCTTCCTTCAAGCCCACCATGCAGTCAAATTACCTCGTATGGCAAATCTGCAGATCATGATGGGAAATAGCCCTTCCGGCAGCTAGATGTCCAACTATCAGAAAAGAGCACCAAATATGTGGCCCTCGCTCTTCCCGAGAATGGGGACACTGCATCTCCTCATGATGATCGTAATAGTGGAGCAAATCATTTACGATTCAACCAACGGACTTTATTGGAGTAAACTTGAAATCGAGACAGAAAAAGAAAAAGGACGGTCAAACAGCGGAGATAAATTGGGAAAATAATCACGAACAGAAACAAATATACTTTGGATGTCCCATGTCAGTCCGATATTTCCCCATTTTTCCGTTTAGCATAGATAGGCTGGTCGATTCCTGACATGGCTTGCTGAAGGCTGCTGGCATCTTCCGACTCTAATAATTGACCGCATATCCACATTGACAGATACATGGCTTTGAACGTATGTGGCTACTCAAAATGTCCTCGACCGTATTATGCATCTACATATATACTGATTGATAACAATTGTATCATGTCGCGCTACATCACGGCTACATGTTTTACCACTGATACCCCTGTCCTGCGTGAAGCGCCGTGTAGCAGCACATTGCAACACGACAGCCACTGCTAGGCACGTCCTGATCGCCATGATAGTTACAGGCATGGGCCCTCCTTCATGCAGATGACGTGGTTACACGGGAAAAGAGTCTAGAGAACCATCCGAAGATCGGAGACCGATTTCTAGATTTATTTGAGGTGCTGATCGAGTATATGGAGTTCTATGCCATGTTTTTCATAGTGACTGATTATTAAATAATTTTGTAGATTGGAAAAACATGTAGACTTACAGGAAGTGACATTTGACTTCAGATCTTCAGTTTACAAATCTAAAGCTCGTTCCTGAAAAGGATCGACATGGTTTTGGTGGGTTATTGTTGACGCAGTCCACTTTTGCTTTTTCCGGTGTTCGTCTTGGAGCGCACCGATTGGGCCTATAATTCGCGCTTCTGTGAGCTTTATGATTCATTCTTTAGCTTAGATAGAGGGAAATGTGATAAGAAACCAGAGATTCAACTTTGATTCTCTGATCTGGTTAAACTCAGCTGCGGAAAGGCCAAATTCATGTCCACTCGTGCAAGTGATTCATGTAACTCTCAGCCCAAACGCCACCAAGACCATGTAGTTGGGACCAGGATTTAAACTAGACAACAGCATTCCTGCATCATGAAGCTGAGCTCCAGCAGCAGCCATAGCTGTCGAATCAGATGGACTGCTCTTCCACGGCATGCTAATGGACGGCGATCCGGTCAATTCGGAGACACGATTACGTCGATCATTTTAGCCCTGGTGCTCCCACAGTAACCAGATTGAGCAAAGGTTATTCCCTCATTATTGCTCAAAAGCTTGCTAGTGTGATGTCTAGCCGCCTTTCTCTCCCTGCTGGTATCCATCTAGACCCTGGATCGATAGGGTGCTGGACCCCCGGAGCGGAGCCAACCGTGCTGGCGTCGGCAGCTAGTTTAGTGATCGATCTACTCTTGCTTAGGGCGCCTTGTTGGGACTTCCTCGATGCTGAAGAAGTTGGCGGTTCTTTAATATGTCATACTATTGATTTAGTACAAGCTAATATAAGACAGATCGTGGCTCACATGGTAGTAATATAATCAACACGTGTGACTATCCTGGTGGCGGTCTAAATCTATTAACTTGAAGAAACCACAACCACGGAAATCGTCGATGAAGCTGTACCTCACGGATTAGTCTTCAATTCTATATAGTAAAGTACCACCTAGTTACGATCTACTTCGCATGTATTACGCCACAATACATGCGTATCCAGCACTCGTATACCTATACTTTCTGTACTCGCAACCTCGAAGCACAGGCACCTTGCTGGCATGAACTGGTGAGACAGAACCGTTGCCATTTGCATTACATATGTAGATAATACAGAACTTGACAGAAATTGATTAGCATTTGTCATGTTGCCTCGCTGTGAAATACTTTGGTACATAATGGCATTGTAATACCCACCATCAGCTGATCAGCTGTTGCCCTAAATCTGATATTTACCTAGTGAGCACTGAGCATGGAGCACATTTTAAGCCACCCAGATCGCCAAGGTGTGGGCTTTCAGCCAGCCAGGCCACTATTTAAGCTTATATACTCACGGAGTTCCATGATAATATTTTATATTTGACCAGGTAAATAGAGAAATAATGGATACCAGCGAGGAGAAGGCATGGGGAGACAATGAAGACACGAATTCTATTCGTCGTGCAAGAAACTAACAAAAAATAGTAGAATACAGAAATATTATTGGATTGTAGCTTACCTTTTCTTCATGCAAAGATCACCCAATATGCGTCCAGATAAGGCAGAGCCCCGAACATGCCGAATCGACTGAACACGCATCCCTGTTCAGACTTGGTCTGCCTGCATGAATGGCGTGGGGCTTGCGCTTCGAATTTATGCCGAAAATTTATTGACTCAACCAAATCTTTCCTCTTAAAGGTCCAGCTTTGAAGCTGTACAAATACGTAGTAGCTATCCGGATCGACTTGCACAAGCGGTAAGTACCTGACGAAAACATATATAGTAAATAGCAAGCGCTCAGTACCTAACTACATGAAAACAATGGCAAAGAGACATCTGGAACCACAGATCTTCACGAGCCCGTTGTAGATCACCCGTGTGACTTGGCGGCACCAAAGTGCTGGATCTCATGCAATTCTCAGCAGTCACAAAGTTGTCCTTGGGCGTGTAACTTAGAGGGACAGGGGTATTAGGCCATAGTTATTTATCCTGGGACTACATCAAAAGAAAAATATACATCCCATGTAAACCATCCCTATCATTCGGTTTTTGTCCACGTATATACGTAGAGGATATTTCCGATCCATGACAATTAGTAATGGGCATCCGTGTTCGGTCAGATATCACCCAGATCTCGGACTCAGCGTTAGCCACTCTCTTTGATCGGTCGATATCCGGGCCCATAGTGTACGTATACTTTTAGTAAATCTTGTAATAGTGTCGCACATAGCCATAGAATTAAGTATCGATTTCGTCAACACAAGTCACACTACCAGATGAGAAGTCGGCCTTGTTTATAAGAACACCCTGGTGGGCCACAATTGTAGAAGTACTTGCACGTTTAGGAAACCCCATCCATCAGAGCGTAGGAGTAGTGGTACAAGTCGATAAAGTGGCAAGTCTTGTTCAAGGGAATAGCCCTAATTTCCGTCATGGCAACTACATAGGTTGGCTGCACCCAAGAATATCCTAGGGTGTCCATACGAAGCAAATCTAATCTGACATGATAGTCGACTGACAGATAGCAAGTAGCATAGTACGTACTTGAGTCCATTTCCTATGCATCACGATGCGCATAGGACATATCCGCGCACTGCATATATGCACTCGACTTACATTGACAGACACCCATTCGTTGCATCGCGGTTCCCAGTCGTGCTTGATAGCTCGCATGTAGTTGCCTTTCCTATCCTCCTCCTGTCCGTCACAGATATACCTACGGCATAACATACATATCTCCGGTGATTGTTCTGTTTCCTGCTTGGTCATTATTACTCTTTAGGGTGTTGCTTCGGTTGCTCTTGACCTGATATTGCATCATAACATTGTCAATTGTAAGGTGTCTGGCTTATAAACTGGCTCTTTTCCAGCCACTCGGAGGATGCTGTGGGAGATATCGATGGATGTACATTCCAATTTAGGTATTGGCTTTGACGGAAAGAATTCTGGATCTAATCTTGATCCATTGACTTGCAGCAGTACTAGATTATGATAACCTAGATTTCAAAAACATACGAAGTTTGTACCAAGAAGCAAGAAGAAACCTGATTGTGCTGGTGGAAAACTTGCCAGTTTATTAACCAATATTTTCCTAGAGCCATCGTACTATGAAAGACAATCGGGATCCTTGACCGGATTTTATCTATCATGATCCTCTTGACGGCCTAGGGCTTAGTATGGCGATGCAGTGTGCTCTCCCTCATTATATCTCGTACCACTAGATGGATGCAAAAGTGCCTTCCTCGTAACTAGCTATCATAATCCGGCACATTTTGCGTAGCTACTGCCCTCGCATCCTTGTTTAAGACGAACTTAAAATACTATCGGCTTACCCAGGCGATCAACCAGGTGAAATTACACGCTGATAAAAGGATCCAGTGTTGCTAGCCTGGTAGTCAGCTTCTTGCAAGCAAAGATATGTCCTGAGCCTCGGATGATTCTAAGGTTTTCATCTACCGTATAACTCGTAATAACTTATGATGACTATCTCCATTTTTCTAGCTTATAAGTTCAACGACATACGGTTCAAAACATCGTTAGATCCGTGTGACTTGGTGTGACGCAGCCTGACTCGAGTGTACAAATCAAGCATTGAAAGTAGCACTTGGCGTTGGTTGCACAACATTTTTATGAACATGGTCAGGCCCTACCTTGTTGGCCTCGTTCCCAATGTAGGTAGAGGACTTCCATTCGAGGAAGTGCCTCGTCAGCACGTTACCATCATCTTTGATCAACTCGAGAGCGCAAAATGTCTGAATTGTGGTCAGACATGAGGCGATGATGCCGAGTCTCCCGCAATACTTTTCTTCGATGAAGAGATAATTCCGAATTGCTCCCTAAAGTGCCGAGGATCGCGTACAATCTGTATCCAAGCGCTTGCAGATCAGAAGGGGAATATCGGGTCATCACCACATACTAACGACCATCGTAGCTCGCAATCCCATGTGACCATCTATGGCACAATTCAGTCAGCCTCATTCCCCAACTTGTAGACGGAGAGGAGTTCTTCCACCAGTCTAGACTATTTTCGTGCCCATTACAGGATAGGCTTCGATCATATATCGAGATCGAGTTGTAGACATACTATAAACTCTTGAGACGCGATCTGTCAATCACAAACATTGTTTACATCATGCTCGTCCAGTTGAAACACGAGCCAAGACAGGACCAAGCAATTGCCAAGCTTACCCCAGAGTTTGACACGACGTTGATGAAGATCTTTATGTGGTTGATATTCTGAATGATTCCACAAATCGGAATGTCCCTCAATCACAACTTCCGTTCGTCTGAGCCACGATCTATTCGATATCGCCTCCTCATCTCGAGGTGTGGGTGGTGTTGAGTCTGACAGAATCTTACACAATATTGTACATTCACTATCATCTTTCTTGCATACAAAAAGCTGAGAATCTAAAAACAGTGCCTATACTGCCAAGCAAGTCCTGCAATACACTGAGAACGTTTCAAGCTGACCAAAATGACGCTGTTTGTCCACGATTTGTGGAATTATAGGAGATGGAGAAAATGGTTCCACCAATATGATCATCAATCTTTTTTCGAGGACGTAAACATCTTCAGGGCTCATATGTTTGTTTTGAACTCATGAAACAATATGGTGGATAGAAAATTGAAGAGATATATGAGGGAGAAAAGTATATAAAGCGGTCTTGATGCTCCGTTCAT
This sequence comes from Talaromyces liani, assembly GCA_022814505.1. Taxonomy (NCBI): domain Eukaryota; kingdom Fungi; phylum Ascomycota; class Eurotiomycetes; order Eurotiales; family Trichocomaceae; genus Talaromyces; species Talaromyces liani. Next base: position 17,706 of record JAKLNL010000032.1, read on the forward strand.
TCAGTCGTTTCTTCGTCGACAATCCAGCAGAGATCAAGCATACAGAAGCAGAATCAGAAAGTAACTACGGACAGTATCTTCATCATGAAGGCATTTATCACGGCTCTCGCCCTCGCTAGCAGCTATGCTTTGGCTGCACCAGCTGAACAACTTCTCAAGAGAGCATCCGTCAGCGACGTGCGTCTCACTCATATCCCCTTCCCTTCAGAAAAAGAGACCCTAGCTAACAGGACGACAGGCAGCTACAGGCTACGCAAGCCTCAACGGCGGCACAAGCGGTGGTGCCGGCGGTACCACAACCACCGTCTCCAGCTACGCAGCTCTCGCAACAGCCGTGACCGGCGATGCCAAAAAGGTCATCTTCGTGTCTGGCACGATTACCCAAACGGCTGATCAGATCAGACCTGGGAACAACACCAGTATTATTGGCAAGGACTCGAATGCCAAATTGGTCAATTTTGGAATGTATGCTCCTCTCCCCTGTCTATATTTCAAAGGTCTAGCTGATATGTCATTTAGTCTGGTCAAGGAAGCTTCAAACGTTGTGATCCGTAACTTGGGTATTTCCAAGGTCCTTGCTGCCAATGGAGATGCCATTGGTGTCCGTATGTCAACCCCAGACCTCCCATTTTGGCTCCTCAACTGATTGAGGTAGAATACTCCAACAACGTCTGGATCGACCACGTCGACGTCTCCTCTGACCGCGACCACGACAAGGACTACTACGACGGTCTCCTCGACGTAAGCCCTAACCACCCCTACATGTAACTCCATATCAGACTCACAACTAACAAAAACCAGCTCACCCACGCCGCAGACTTCATAACCGTCTCCAATAGCTACATCCACGACCACTGGAAAGCCTCCCTGATCGGCCACTCCGACAACAACGGCGCGCAGGACACCGGCCACTTACGCGTAACCCAAAACAACAATTACTGGTACAACATCAACTCTCGCACCCCATCCATCCGCTTCGGCACGGGCCACATATACAACAGCTACTTTGACCAAGTCAACGACGGCATCAATACCCGCGACGGCGCACAGGTGCTTGTGCAATCGAATGTGTTTGTGGGTAGTACCAACCCGCTTTATTCGACGGATGCCGGGTATGCGGTTGCGACGGATAATGATTTTGGGAGCGCAAGTAATGAGGCGTTGGCGGGGACATTGACGTCTGTACCGTATAGTTATGAGTTGTTGGGTTCGGCCAATGTCAAGGCTGCTGTTGTGGGGAGTGCTGGGCAGACGTTGTCTTTCTAAGTATGCAGCTCGCATGGTATCAATTGATGGAAGTATTATGAAGCTATGATGGTTGGAGGATTTTGAATGGTTGACTTGTGGAGGACATGTTCATAGTCGTGTCGTTAACTACATTTTGAACCTTGATTGATCTGATCCATTTTATTGAGGTATGATGAAGTGTCAATTCCATCGATCTCAGTGGACGAATACCCAAGTTAGGGCTTCGTCCCCAGTCAATGATATTGCTATAATTCAGCGACTGAAAGTTGTAAGATTCACATGCTGACAGCGTCATGTCCCAGCCCCAGAAGGTGTCAGCTATTCTTGCATATCAACCTAGGTAGATGGGAACTCAAGATTGTCTGCAGTGGTTAGGTATCTACACAGGTCATCCACTAGAAAGGTATATGGTTACTTAGGCATTGGAATCTTTCATCCCGGGCAAGGTCTGAGAAGCCTGGGATTTCCTTGATGTAATAGAATATGTATTCTAAATTAATAGGTACTCTAATAAATGCATAAAAAAAATATGAACGAAGAATATAAGCAATCGGAGCCACCATAACTCTCCTTCGAAAATAAGAAATTAAACATGAAGGTATATATACATAAATCTACAAAACAAAAGAGCAAAGAATAGATTAAACCCCCACAACAACGCGGAGATTTATTTAACCTCCTTGCTAACCTCCTCCTTCTGACTCCTCGTCTTCACAATGCCAACCTCGTTCCCACTCTCCCCTCCAGGGACTTCCTTCACTCTATTCCCCTTCGGCACCCTCGCCAACCAATACAACCCAATCGCCGCCGCCACATTAAACGCACAATACCCAAACAAAATCCCAATATCCCTCCACCGATCACTGAAATAGATACTCTCCGCCGCTAGGAAGTCATCCGTCGTCGCTATGGAGCAGAATTGGCAGTTTGTCGTGGCGTCGGGATTGATTATTCGGCCGCCGGCGTAGGAAGTGTAGTTTGACAAAAAGGACTGGCATGTTTCACCGAGGGTGGGTGGGGAAAGCGTTAGAAGTTCGATGGAGGAGCATTTTACGTCTGTTTGGGCTAGGCCGACGGATAGGACGGCGCTGACCATGTATGTGAATGGGGAGACGCGGTACATGAAGATCCAGAAGCCGGGGAGGGCGCCGGGGGTGACGAGGACACTTCATTCAATCTGTTAGCATTGCTCGCCTTTGGAAGAGGGGAGAAGGTAGGAGGGGAGGGGGAACATACCCGCAAAACACCAAACATAAGGAAAACATCAGTTGCGAAATCTGTCCTGCGGTAGCTGCGTCGTTGATACCCGCAACAACCATCATCGTAAACGTGGAGGTGAATAGCATAAACAGCAAAATGATCAAGAACATCGTTCCGCCTCTCGATACCACGGTATCTGTTGGCTCCGCATTCTGATATAACCCGATAGGATAATACCATACAAAGAACGCGGGGACGGCCATGAACAAATTCCAGGGGATTTCGACGACAATAGAAGCCAGAATGAATGCGATCCATGAATAGGCTTTACTAGGCCGTTCGCGAACTTCGTACAAGGACCGCTGAAGTGCGAAGTAGGGCATCATTTGTTGACTCAGGTTAGGGAACATTGTGAGGAACATGAAGATGGCGAACGTTTGGTTTTCGAGGCCTTGGATTGATGTTCCGGCTCGCCAGAAGGAGAATCCGATGAATAGTGTCTATATAATACCGCTGTTAGATAGAAATAAAATAGCAAGAGGAGGTACTGACCGGAATGACACTCATGGTCATCTTGGCATAGATATAACCTGGCGTGCGCCAAAATTGCTGGAAATTACGATGAACAATGACAAAGAACTGATACCAGATAGGCATAGCAAACTCCGCCCATCCCGTAGTATTGCCAGGACGCTCTTTAGCCAATAGATCCGATTTCATAATAGCAAGCTCTTCACGAACAGCAGCCCGCTCCGTGCTTGTCTTCCACACCTCAGCCCAGTCTTTATCCGCTTTTGACCCAGGTGCTGCACCGATGACTTCCAACATCCATTCAGCGGGGTTCGCGGAAGGGGGACACTTGGATGAACCGTTTCGCTCAAAGTAGTTTATCAATTCGCTCATGTTATCACCCAAGTCGCCAAAGTAGATTGTTCGACCTCCTTTTGCGAGGAATAGTAGACGGTCGAATTCCTGCATCAGGATGGCGGAAGGCTGGTGAATCGTACACAATATGGCTTGACCGTGGTTCGCGAGTTTACGCATCAATTGACAGATACTCCAAGCAGTTTGAGAGTCCAGACCGGATGTGGGCTCGTCGAAAAAGAGTAATAAATCAGGCTTGGCGGCAATTTCGACGCCGATTGTCAATCTCTTGCGTTGCTCGACGTTGAGACCTTCGCCTAAAACACCGACGACGGCTTCCGCGTATTCATCCATACCCAACATCTTGATAACTTCTTCCACATATGCATACTTCTCTTCCTTGGAAACTGACGCCGGCTGACGAAGAAGAGCACTAAACCGCAACGCTTCTCTAACAGTTGAAGTCTCAAGATGGAGATCTTGTTGCTGTACGTACCCTGTCTTTCGCTGAAAAGATGAATCGCGTGGACGACCGTCAACAAGCATCTGACCAGTGACAACACCAACAGTCACACGATTTGCCAGCACATCTAGTAAACTCGTCTTTCCGGCACCAGTCACTCCCATAAGCGCCGTCAGAGTGCCTGGTTTTACCCATCCATCGACGTGATCCAGGATTCTTCGGGGTTCGCCCTTGATCTTAATATCGTAGCATACATCCTGCCAGTGGAAAATCGATGTTTGTCGAACAATAGCAGCAGCTTCGTCATGGCCATCCTTCTCGACGGTTGTCCTGGTATTCTGAGCTGGTGCTTCCGCGTCTTCGATTGCTCCCTTCTCTTTGGCAAAAGCAGGAATTTTACCACGTGGAAAGACCAAGATTTCACCTTTAGACGGTTTGGCAGTGACAAGCTCACTAGCGATAACGAGTAGCCCAAGAAGGAAAAAGAAGAATCCAGCCAAGATACCAAAGTTGCGCCACAGATGATTGCGAGAGTATTGATAGGTAGCTGCCAGATAAGCATTTCCTTGAACAAAGTTCTCTCCGGTAACCGCACCGTTTGCCTGGCAAATGAAGGATTGAGCGGGTAGGTTGTTGTACGTCGGCCCTGCGGGGACGAAGTTGGAGCAGTCCCATTTCCGATCAGCAAATTCGTTGACCATTAAACTTTCGAATGCGTAGGCGATGGGATTGATGTAGTTGATCCAGCGGAACCAGGGATGCATACTACTAATCGGAATTGTGAAGCCGGTGTAGATCATGAGGGCGAGCATGAAGATACCTGCGGGCACCATGGCCTGTGCTTGTGTTCGTGAAAGAGATCCAATCAGTCGGAATAGATTCGACATGGTCAAGGTTGTCGTGAAGGAAAAGAGGAAGAATGTAAAAAATGCCCCCGCCGTACGACGAAGACCTGTCATGAAGTATAGAATCAAGTTGAAGACAACAGCACTAACGATTTTGGCAGGTAAATCGACCAACATTGAACTGAGACCTTCTGCAGAGGGATGGTAAAGAGCGTATTTCTTGTGTTTTTCGACGATAGGTCGCTGGTCCCACAGAGTTTGGATCTCAAGGACACTCGCGAACGCATTCATGAGGATAGCGAAGAACATCAAGGATGACCGTTGATAGAAACTATGTGTATCTTGGGGAAGATTGTAAAACATACTAGAAACAATCAATGACATGATGATGTTGCCAATGACAGCGGCCAAAGTATTGCTCATGTCACCTTGTAACCGTTTCGTACCACGCCAAAAGCAAAGCTTCACTTGCATTGGATATGTCAAGGTGTAAGGTGAAGAGGCGCGGGTTCCTTTGGCCTTTTCTTTCTTGCGGGACTCTGTGAATTCCTTGTATTTTTCGCCTCCTAATGGATGAGCGGCTTGGAAGGCTTCCATTTCGGCGATGAGGGCCTGTCTTTCAGGACTTTCGCGCCAACGAGCAGCAAATTCGTCAGGGGTATTGGGTACGCGACCTTCGAATCCAGGACGCACTTCACGTTCTGCGGGACTGGTGAGGGAAGTCAAAAAATCGGCGGTGGTCTGTCGCGGGGGGCAATGGAAGCCCATATCGATAAAGAAACGTTTGGCATCGTCAGCGCGACCGAAGTATATTTGGCGACCTTCATACAGGACAATAGCTTTGTCAAATATCTATAACAATTAGCATCCTTCAATTCTACCAAACTGTCATAAAAACCCACGTCATAAATAGCTTGACCAGCCTGGTAGATAGCCACGATAGCAGTGGAGCCGGAATACTTCGTTGAAGTCCGCAGAGTACGGACAAATTCAAGAGCAGTCGCACTATCCAAGCCACGCGTACTATTATCCCAGCACTGCAAAGGACTACCGCACAGAGTCGTCTCGGCAATACTGACACGCTTACGCTCACCACCGGAAACACCACGGATATACTCATTTCCGACTCGAGTGTTTTTAGTATGCGACAGACCCAAGATGGCCATAACCACATCGCGCATGTGGATAGCGTATTGTTCTCTGCTTACGCCGGGAAGTCGATTGGCAGGGGCGCGAGCTCGAGCGGCGAAGAGTAGAGTATCTCCAGCTGTCATTTGGGGAAAGTGAATCTCCTGCTCGCCTTGGTAGATGACTTCTCCACGGAAGCGACTGTGCATTTCTTCGTATGAGACTCCTTCGTATTGGATGTCTGTTCCTTCATCGAGCCAAAGACCGTGCGTGTCTCCACACAATGTACGCAGCAATGTAGAGCAGCCACTAAGATTCTGTCAGCTTGCTTATTATAAAAGAATGACGGATGTAAAATAACCTTCCAGGACGACCCAGAACAACCAACATCTCACCACTCTTCACCAAACCCTCAAAATCCCGCAGGATGTCAATGCGCCTCTTCTTTCGCAATCCCAACCACCCTCTCATATAGCCAAACGCTTTCAACCAGGTGTTAAACACATCAGCCTGATAATCTGCAGCCGTTCCAAACCCATACGCATTCAAATTCCGGAACGTCACACCAGCCGTTCGACGAGGATACGTCTCGGGATCGCGCGAGGTAATATGTAACAAATTCTTGACCCATTTCTTCTGATTGAAGTTTTCCGAATTGGGATCCAACTCGGGATCTGTCGTAGTATCGAGAAATGAATTGGTAGGCTCTCCAGATGGCAGACTACTTCGGCGCGAAATTTGCGATATTTGGCGTGCCAGGTAGGTGATTTCGTCTCGTTCTTGATCTTTCATTTCGTCAAGCGAGCCTTGGTCTGTTGATTCACTTGATTCTCCTCCTCCATGCCTTTGGACCTTTTCGTTCACCTCAGATTCGACTCGTCGCGTCAGATCCTGAGTGGCAGCAATGGCGCCCGCACCCCCAGGGGCGGGTGTCTGTGCCATTGACTGAGAATCGATAGTGTTGATAGACTGTATCTCAGAAGTGGCAGGTGTAGGTGGTGGTACTGAACGTGGCGACTTCCTTCCCTAGCTTTACAGCTCAGCCGACATGTGATCGTCCTCCAAGTCTATCAACGAAAACAAAGCGAATGCAACGAGAAGATGTATGAGTGATAGATATATGAATTATACGATGCTCACAAAACAGAATTGCCCGCGACACAAATCATAATCAACATCTCGGAACCGGTGTATCCGAGGGCCAGATCTGTCGCAAATGGAAGTACTGTCGATGGAAGCTCGGGAATAATTCCATGGACGTGGGTAAGTTAGTGCCAGCCCATAGGTGAACAGGTTTAGCCGCATTTCATAGCTACTAGGTGCGATTGGTAGGATGTATCGTAGCAACAACCTCATGTTAGTCATGCTATGCTGTATGGAGTAAGAAGCCTGGTCTGGTCTGGTCTCCAGCATTGCAACTGCAACTGCGACAGTTCGCTTGGTGCAAGTTGGTTGGAGATTGGGCTAACAAAAACTAAAGAGGAAGAGGAAAATGTTCCGCACCGAGTACGATCAGCCAATTACAGGCCAAGTGGTACGGTAGCCATTAAAATGTTCCCCATTAGGCCTAGTTCGTACAAAATGTTACGTTGCTGAGCTCAGGCGAACCAATCAGAAGGCAGAGTGGCGCATTAAAGTAGAACAATAACCATGCATCCCAAGGTCCGTGCTCGGAGCCCTAGTTCGTATATGGTTAGTTCATAGTCGCCGTTTGATAGGCCGTAATTTGTATACAGTAATTCTTCTACTTTACCGACGATCTGCTTGCGAATGTCTAACGGAGACTGTATCCTACTGTATCAAAAATACACATCGTCATGCCCGAACCGGTAAATGCAGTGTATCTGTCCCACCAATCGCATTGCTTTGTTTACGTCGTACAACCGTATTTCTCGTAAGCAGCCCACCCCAGAGTCACGTGCAGTCCACTCTTTTTTGCTCGTTTATCTGATCCATCGTCCAGTCAGAGACAACAGTATACGCAGCATTCCTCTCATCGTTTGACGCACAATTAGTGCAATATCTCACTACCCGAGTCATGATCTTAAATTCATCTCATTTTATACATTGTTTCTCCTACTCCTAACCACGGATCGGGTACTCTTTCTGCCGGATATGCAAAAGCCATTCATCTATGCGCGATACCTACAGATACACCAGCAAAGCTTCAGATGTTCCAACGGTAAACGACGCCTGACCCCCTGACACAACGACTGTCTGTTCCTGCGCAGTACCCTGAATAACGCACGTCCCATTCGCAAAATTTTGACCCGCAACAGTCGGATTCTCGCCATAATCTACCCGAGAAATCGCATACGGCGCTGTCAAGAGCTTGGTCGTCACAGTCGATCTGGACAAACCAGTCAAAGTAAGACTTTGACTAGGTCGCGTCCCGCTGATGTAGTAGTCCGGGTTGTGCAAGACGACTTTGACAGAGTTTCTTTCGGTATGATATAGCCCGGCCGTCATATTAATGCATCCTCCGGAAATTAGCTTCATATAGGCAATACTTCGGCACATATCGATCGAAAATATATATGTATTAGGTGTCATATCTTGCTGACTTGATTTGACGATTAACTTACATAATGTTTTAACTGTATTAACTAACCTTAGAAATAATTATAGTTTCTATAAGTGCTTTTATTTTTCTTCCCTCCGCAATGAAATGTGCCTACCCTCCAGATTAAAGGTTGGTACTACTGTACTACATATGTACACAGCAGTGCAGAAACGCCAATGATCGTAAACTGTGCCCTACCGGTGTCCATCTCGTCCATCTGGGTTATATGTGATCTCGCTCATGACACGCCCAGTCTCAGACAAAATCCGCATTCCGAGGACGCCGAGGGAAAGCATTTCCGCAATAACAAAAATCATTGAGCACAAACATATTCACTATAATCACGGACTTTACGAAGCCCACATTTCGCTTAAAGATAGGCTATGAACAATACGTTTACTGTTACTCAAAGTTTCATATGCCTGTACGTACGTATTAGGAAATCGGTTGGCTTCAGCCTCACGAGGATGCGGTGCCTAATGCTGGCGAATGGGAGGCCGAGACGAGAAAGGAAAACAGCAAGATGTAAAGACATAATTCATGTAGGGACAAAGATTGATCTAGAAAATTCTTTCTAGGAACTACATACGCGGTGAGTTAGGGTGGAGGATTACAACGTTAGCAATTGCACAGCCACACCCAGCCCTAACCCTATATGATACATGCGCTTGATTGGCCAGAGGTTTCAAGATCTCTCTGAGTAGATCCCCTGGCAGGTGAGAATCGACTATTGCTACTCAAGCGCCGTACGCATCCCATATCCAGTAAAAGAGTTAAACCTATAGAGGATGACGTAGAGTCTAGCTCTAACTGGACGAGTCATATTGTGGTTATTTCGATTGTTGATAGCTCTGTGGAATAGCTCTATGGAAATATTGTACGACACGACGTTTTGTTGCATAATTTCGGCCGATCTACCGTCGGCGATTTTGTGGTACACAGATCTGTTCCGGGGTATATATCGGATGGATCTTCAATGGTTAAAGTTGATAGTTAGCTGTCGGTGTCCGGGATGAGGGCGTATCCTCAGGGAGAATATAACAAGGAATGATTAATCATGACCATACATTTATTATCACGGGATTCTGTTGAATATATGTCGGAACAGGTTCAAAGACTGGAAGACCAAAGCCGTCGTGGAAAGATCTTGTACGGAATACATTGCTGTTGCTAGGGTTCGTTGGACGCAAGGCAATGTCGGAGGTATCGTTGTTTGCTGTCAGACAGCATATCAGCAATAAACATGGCTATATAGTTATAGAGCAGAAGGACAACAATACCATGAGAGTTGAAGTAGGCATAACATCGACGGAGAAGGTACCACACTCCAGGAACACACATGACACACAATGTCACAGCAGCAATGATTGCTTCAATTGAGAGATGACCCATCTAGATATGGCTTTGCAGTAGGTACACGAAGCCGGAAATACTATCCTATCAAGAGTTTACATTTTTATTTACATCGAATGGCTGGTAGGAGAAGTTTTATAGAATAGTCATGCCAATCTTGAGCCGCATTATCCAAATTCGCGAACCACCATGCAAGGCAACCACTAAGACTAATACAGGTCAAGGCTGGTCTCCAGGCTGGGTCTGCGCTGTGACAGACCAGTTGGACTACGTGCGTCCATTTTTTGTCAAGCACACAACTGAGCAAAACCTTCCAAGGTTGTTATATAAGGGAAACGATACATCCACACATCCACCAGTTGACGCTCCCAACTACCCAATTACATGTAGGAAACACACCACACAAAACCACAAAGACAGCACGCAGAGACTGCATAAAATCTATAAGACATACATGTATATATATATATATATACCGTCTACTACAGGGGCTCTGCGTTTAGCCTGAAGGTCTTATTCTATGGATTTTCTATCTGGGCTGCTGACGAGCCAATGTATAAGTAACAACCTCGGAAATAATATCGAAATATTGCCTGACATGCCTAGTCTACCCTCTATCAAGTGGAAATGGTATATGGGTAACTGATAAGTTAATTCGTGCCTGTTGCGGCCGCACAAATCCCTGATATTCTTTTGAGATATAAGAGCACTTAGGGTATCAACTTTTCAATATGAATTGATATATCCGTCACAGAGAAACGTCGATAATAGGGTGGAAGTGTTAATTGACCTATCAAAAGAAAGCTAATGGACCTCTTCTGCCCCGTACACGATTCCATTCCATTGCCAATGCGCCTATGACCGATACTGCAGCCAATCCCACACTCACATAAAACGACTGATCAATAGCATGAGTATACAACCTCAGCACCGACTCAAGATTCTCTCCCGACAGCACTTTTCTGATATCCGTAGCTCCAGTATGAAGTAAAACATGCCCATTAACACCTTGTAGTTCCGCTACTTGGTTGCCGTTGACTAGTTTATTCGTAAAAACACTTTGCGCTATACCAACAGCAACAGCGGCGCCGAGGATTTGTGCGAATATCATCATCGCGGTACCTGCGGCGATATCTCTAGACTTCTGGAATGAGGACTGCATGGCCAGCATGGTCTGATATATGCCGCTACCTGCGCCAATGCCGAAGATGATTTGATATCCGATCCATGTCGATGTTGTAGCATTGGCTTGCAAAGTCGTGAGCAGGCCGCTGCCGATGGACATCATGGCGGATGCAAAAATGAGGAAAGGGGTGTAGTATCTAACTATGTCCTTCAGACTACCGCGGGCAAGCGATGTAACGGCCATACTCAGTATAAGGGGCAGCAACATTGCTCCTGACTTCGAAGGCGAGGCGCCCTTGGTGACTTGGAACCATAAGGATAACTAACTCAGTCAGTATGAATGACCGAAAGTATGCGATGGAGAACATACATAGTATACCATGACGGCAATACTACCACCCACACAAAACGAGGCTATCATTCCGCCATACACGGTGCGATTCATGAATATCCGTGGCGGAATACTCGCAGACTCACTCTTGTACCTCTGTACAAGAATGAACCCTATGCTTGTCACGACGAAAACCGCAAACAATACAATGATACTGGCTGAGCTCCAGGGGTACTTTACGCCTCCCCATTGTACGGCGAGTAGTAGGCAAAGGATACTCGGGAGGAAAAGGAACGTGCCTTCAAAGTCTAGAAAGGGCAGTTTCTCCTTGAATTTGGTCTGGGCAGTCGTGGTCTGGGGAGCATTCCAGCTTGAAATAAGCAGCAAAATGCATGACGACAGTGCAAAAGGCAAGTTGATAAAGAAGCACCACCGCCAGGATGCATATTGCGTCAGGATGCCGCCGAGTCTTGTCACATCAGTCAGTACCTTCTAATTATGTACCAAGAGCGAGGAGCACTTACACCGGCCCAACAACCAACACAACACCAGAAAACACAACAAAGTAACCCGATACTTCACGCAACCGCACACACTGCCCCATCATCAACACACTTCCCCCCAAAACCCCCGAAGCACCCAACCCAGCCAACGCACGGCCAAAAATGAGTGTCGCCGACGCCTCTGCAACGCCCGAAACAAGCGATCCCAGCTCAAAGATAAGAAGAGCGGAGATATATATCCATTTTGCGATGTAGAAGCGGTATAATTTGGTATAGACGAGATACGATGAGCAGGCAGTTAGAAGGTAGGAGGTCGTGTACCATCCTATGTCCTCAATGGTGTTGAATTGTGATGTAATTGTGGGAATTGCAGTTAAGATTAATACTCTGTCCTGTTTCATGTCAGCCGTTTGCTTGCTTCTAGAGAGTAGGTATACATACTAGGGCCGTGCAGGACGTCGCCAATATAACCGCAAGAACGATCAAGACTATATCCTTCTTTGGCGGATATTCTTGTTTCTTTGAACTGCCATAAGGATGGTTTGAATCAATCGAGTATTGACCTAACCGTGATGTGCTGCTGATGACAATACTGGGTGGTATCTTCCAAGGACTGACAAGACTAGTCGGCGTTCTGAACGAGGGACTAACTGCACTCCATCGTTCAGGTCTAATCGGCGATACGGACGGCCTCGCAAATCGTGGATTGGGTCTGGGTAAGTTGGTAGTACTCTGTTCGAATTGCCAGTTCTGTGTCCGAGGGGATGGAAGTGGACTTGGTGTTTTTGTTATTCGTAGTGGATATACAGGTTGTAAAGTCAATTCTGGATTGCTACCGGCTCCACGTCCAGCGATTTCGGGTTGATATTGACCAGAAACTGAGCTGATTCCACTACGGTACGGATCACTCAAACCCTGAACTATCAATGTGCTCTCATTGCCATGCCGAGTCGTGTACCGACCACTAGGTACCGAAAGATGAGCTGGCGCTGGCCGTGAAATACCCTCAATGTTATCGTATATACCCTGCTCCTGTCCTTTTGTATCTCCATAATCATGAATAGAATCTCCATCCGTGTTCCTTGAATAACATGACGATCGTCTTAGCAATCTGAGATCTTGGCTGGAATCACCTCTCAATGCAGGTCCGTATCGGTCGATGGGGGATTCGTCGTCGATGAGACATACTGCCTGTTCTGGGACTGTTAGATGCACTTTTGGGTTGTTCTTTTGGTGTATGCTATGATCTTGATTCATGGTTCTGGCAAGTCTCTAATAGAAGATGCTCCCTGGGATGTTTTTAGGCAAACTTTTTAAGAAACGAAACATAAGAATCGACACTATTATGAGTAGATAATACTCAGTTCTATTATGTTTTCAAATCTCGGTCTCGACATGCTGGAAATCCTCCAGACGTTTGTCATCAGGTTGAATATCGGTATAGCCACCGATCCGATTCGATAATTGGCCAATATGCTGGATCTGACCACAAACCTGGAATAAAAGGGCCTAGATTCGAAGATTTCCATCGTTCTCGCATGAAAATACACAGTTATAGGCATGATGACCCGTGATCCTTGAACGGCGGGGCTAAATGAAACGTTATGCTTGTAGCAATACGTAAGAATGTATAAATATACTTAGGTATCAACCACCGTAGAAGTAAAGACACAGGAATAAAGGCCGAGTTCACGTTTCATCTGTCAGATACCCATATCGCAGATCTTGAAACATTTTCCATGTCAACCTTGGAAGCGTTAGTTGTATAGGTTCGTGGGGCATGACAGATGACAACAATTCGAACGCCATCGGATCAGTAAAAGGTCAGCGCTGACGAACGTGGGGGCTGTATGGCATGACATGTTGAGAAAAGATATGCTAAGCAAAACCATGAGGACAGCATTTCCTGGACAGTATGCCAATAACGTTTTGTTTATTCGTTGATCGTTACACTCTACCTCTCTGAGCGGTAGGTGAGATTAGAAATTATATCCAGAAATGTTACCACAAAGTCATCTTCCTATGATGCTAGTAAGAATTTAGAATTGACCATGTTACTCGTCAGCAGCATTGAAATGGCAACTGGAGCTTGAAAATTACCTGAGTAGTTCTTTGAAGATTGCATGTTGTTAGCTTTATCAATGCCCACTCGAACTGCTTGGCTAGTTGTACCAACACAAGCTCAATTATGCATACTTCCAACAGCAAAAGACAATACTTAACACGATCATATAAATCTCATGCATCAAATATTCGCGACTCATGAAACCAAGACATCACTGTGTAGATCATATTATCATTCTTGTACAGACAGACCCCAAACCCGAAACGATCTATACATTAGTAATATAACAAAAAACAACACATCATAGATAAACAAGTGATAATAACTTAAAAAACAAAGCCAGCCTGTTCCTACAATTGTATCCATCGCTCACTCATCAAGTCATTAAACCGGTGTATCCATATCCATATCCATGCGAATGAGGGGGGTATCCATATCCAAGCAAACCACTACCTACTGTATATCAAAACAACATTACAACAACTACCCAACGAGGGCATGCCTAGCGACGCTTATGCACCAAATCAGCTAACACAAGCTCACTCGATGACGAGTCTCTCCGACACAATATCTTCTCCTCAAAAGCCCAGCGCTCTAGTTCCGGGTCCCTCGCCTCCTCAAACTGCGGATCGTGCTCATAATGCTGACTCATATGCTCCATACGCTTCGACCAGTCCGTGAAGACGATATTGTTGCATTCAACACAACTCGTTTTCGCAGGAGGAGCACGTAACAACCTCACGCATCGACGCGCGTGTTCGTCAAGCGTAGCCTCGAATTCCGCCTTTTCCGCTGCTGTCGGATCGGTCTTTTGTCCAGTCCAGGGGGCATGCATCCGACGAAGGTGTTGAGTAAACAGATCCTTGCGGTTGAAATCATTCGGCCCCTTGGAGGCGGCATCGCAGCCCCTGAGGTCACAACGGTAATATTCGAGTTTGAGATGTTGCGAGGCGAAATGGCGCTTCCATTCGTTCTTGGTGCTGAATGTGCTTTCGCAGCCGTATTGTTTGAAACTGCAGCTGTATGTCTTTTCGCGGTCGCGGTCGGCGGCGGATGAGGATGATGTTGTAGTCTCCCTGGCTGGGCGGGCCTTGGTGTTTCTGGTGGAGGTTTGGCTGGATTTGCGTGATGCAGCAGGGCGTTTGCGGATGGGCGACTTGGGGACCGATGTTGGTGATGGTGTTGCAACGGTAGCGCATTTCCGACTGCCGGCAACACGGAGCCCCTTCTTCGTTTTGGGTGGCATCCGTTTCGAAGCTCTCTGGTTAGTCAAGACTGGTTTCGATTCCTCGCGGTTAATACACATTGCATCAGGTTCGCCGTCGGCGTCCACGTCGTCGTTTATTGCAAGATCGTTGAGAGCTTCGTCTTGTATTTGGTCGACGCTCGCACAAGGGTATATCTGTGACACCTTCTGCTCCACTGGGGTAATTGGCTCCGGATACTTGGCTTCTACATCTGCAACAGTGCCATCAGTGCCTCGGCTTCGAACATCGTCATTGTTTCATAAAAACTTACCATGGAGAACTTCTTGTGGAATAACAGACCCATACTCCGCGGCATCACCACCACCCCATCGCGGAAAACCCGGACTAGTATCCATGGAATACGCAAATGGCACATTGACCGGACTTGGGGAACGGTCATCAGTCCCGGACAGGGAGGCTACTCCATGAGATAGCGGCGACGGATATTCAAATGCCCCAGTGTAGTAACTTCCAATATAGGCAGAAGATGTATCGTCCTTTCCAAAGCCCCGGGAGAGTGGATGATGGTACGTATCATGGATTTCCTGTATATCCGGGTATGAAGATGAATAAGAAGAAAAGGATCCTCTGGCAAATTTCTCAAGAGGGCTGAGTTCGTGCTCCAAACGCAGTCTTCGATGCTCCAAGTTGTTAAGCGAATGATAAAAGTGTTGCTGTCGTTCCAGATCCAAGGGCGGGGAACCCAGATGGATTGCATCCAAAGGTGATAGCATCATTCTACTGTCGATATCACTTCCTGGAAAAAGTGGAGAGGACGGGTCCCAAGTCATGGCGGCGTATGTAGAATCTACCCAGGTAGAGTGGGTTCGTATGTGCAAGCAAAGTAGACAATCAATGAGATGGATTCAGCTTGAGAGGGCATGAGAACAGAATTCATTGTTCGTCATCCAAACCCAGCTGGTGCGAGTAACCAGCCTGAGCTTATATAGTACGTATCCCTTTAGCCTCCATGATCTAGCTCGCACTTCATAAGTATGCATCTAAATCCTCGATACTAATTTAATCAATGCCGCTCAAAAACAAGCTTGACAAATCACGTCGAAGCTTGGTCTTTCATGCAGTTAGCCCCCTTCGCCTAAGTTGTTGGTTTATCAATTGCCCATTACACTGTCAATGGGAAGTATGATCCAGGGTGCTTGATAGCGAATCCACAACCAACCATTTGAGCCGCATGAAATCCTAGACTGCTGGTTACCGGTATCAGTTCGGCCTCTTGTAGAGCCGACATGACCCTAGCAAGACGCTAGTCTAGCATGGGTTACAACTTGCGGCGTATCGTTCCATCTGTCCCTCAATTGGTGATTTTCTTTTGGCCTTAGCCCGTGCCTGCATATGACTTCCCTTGATCATTGGCAGAGAACACACAAGTGGAGAGAAATTTGGTCAATTGGTGACACAAGCATATTATTCTAGAGGGAGTTTCCAAATTGTGGTTGTCCTAAGACACGAATCACCCCCCTTGATGCACAGTCCTTCATATACCGCAAAGGAGCCTGCATCATTCTAATTCATATACAGCCGGCCGCAAGCCACAGAAACTTCGGAAACATTTTTGGAATGGTGAACGTGGATGATCAGCAGGAAATCGACCTATTCTGTAATCCAACGACCTATAAAAATATACTAGGAGTACGCAAAACGTGGCTTGTCTTATTTTTGCTTTTTTTGCCAAGTCGAACGAGCAGAAACAAGTCCTGACTTAGACCCCTGTCTGTTGGAAAGGGCAAACGATTCGGGACGAGTTGCCATCTCACCTTCACCCGGGTTCCTTCAAGGGTCTTGTCATAGTCGATCCGAGTATTTGGCTACAACGTAGCGTGTAATAGTCTTTATGCTAGAGTATTAACGCCAATGTCAATCATAACACTGGCGGATTTAGGCCAAGTTAAACCAAGTTAACCTACCCGTAGGTTAGTGAACAAGATGATTGGCTACATAGTCAGAACTCTGCCTTGACCGGCGCTTGCAGCTGGGTGTGTGGCTCTGACGTGAAAAGACTAAGTACATACGCAATCTAGTGAGTCTAGTGGGTGTACTCCGTGGCTGTCGGAGAGTTAGTTCGTGAAAGAGGGAGACGGTCTGTGCCACAATCATCATTTCACTCTCAATCTCAGGTGGCTGTGAGTCTAGACAGACTTGAGACGTAGGTGCATGTTGTTGTCAGCATGCTATCACCAATAAAGTCAGTGTTCACGGTTCACATTGTGTTCCCAATGATGGTCCTAATCAGCAGGATACAGATGAGCTAAGGTAGACTCCCTAATCAGCGCCTCGTCTTGCGACATCTAATGACACTAGGTTGAAGTCCGGCCATGTCGGTGCCGGTCTTTGGAATGAACAAGGGTGTATTATAGGTCTCTAAGGAGATAAGAAGCCACCGCCATGTGCTAGCGAGATGTAATCAGGTGAACGCCCATTGGCCAGGTGTGCCACTGCCAGAATATCAAAGTCAAATGCCAATTCCTGTGGAGCGCGACAAGCCTGCCTAAGCTGGATGATAGCGACGTAATACTTATTATAAACTAGGCCAGTAAGTGTGTCAGACTAACACTCCTAAGCCGTTCCCCGGGCTTAGTTGCGGGGGCCCCATCGAGATCACCACGAGATAACTGACCCTGTCTCCCAAAAAGCTGCAAAAACCATGGAGAGATATTTTCAGCTTGTGGTCCATGCATCGTACGTAGTAACCGCAATTGATAAAGACGTCAGTTACTAACTTAGTGCTCAGGTACGCGGCAGTACCCTCCAAGGAAGCCCGTCTCGAATAGCATAGTACACACATTTCATACCTTTCTACGTACTCCGCGAAGACTTGTGACGCGGAATCGCTGCAGCCGTGCCACATTGAGGTGCTAGCGGGAGGTCAACTCTCGATCACCTGAGTGAACTCTCTATTCGGCCCCAATAATGCCGTCTAGATCACCCCTGTAAGTTTTGACTGGTGCAGCCACTAATCTATCACCCTCGCGGCCAATTTCCAAATCGGGCCATCGAATCTCTAGATGCAGAGAACAGTGAACATTTAAATGTGTCACTAGCAAGAACTAGCGATTCAAAGTTTACTTTTGCTTCCTTTCTTTTGTTATTTTCTATTTTCGATGTTCATCATCTTGTCAATGCGCACATCGGTTCTAGATTGTCAATCCGGCAATGAAATAGGCGCTGTTCCCGGAAATAACGTCCATTTTTACTGTTGCGGAGCTGAGCAATCATCAATGAGCAGTGCTCGTCGAGCACTGAAAAGTGACACAACCCCCTGCATAGAGTGTGCTGTTAAAAGGTTAACTCTTTGCTTTTTTAAGAACCGTTTCTTGATTGAAGTGTACCTCTTTTCCGAGTCATGAATTCAAATGACTATGTTAAGAACCGTAGTGGAGAATCGAGATACGTACTGTAGTAAAATGAGAGATATGCCTGTCGCCCACGTTCTGGATTACGTGTTTGCCCTAACTTTTCTCTTGACAAGTTGACAGGGCCGCCAATGTGTCAAATCGGGCCAGGGACAACATCAGCTTTGCTGAAGAAGCAGCCAATAATGTCAGATCTGCGAGGATCACGGACAACCCTTCTAAGTTCGATAGAGTTCCCGTTCTTTTGACATGGGTCTTTGAAGTTAGTGAGGCTCCTTCGCTCGATCCAGATTTGCGCGGCTGTTTGGTTGTGTTGCGCTATAACGAAGACGTACGTTCGCCCAATGTGTTCGTCCAATTGTGCATTGGATGAAACGATAATCAAGGTTCACAGATCCCGGAGCTGACGACGCTGGCGCGATTTAATCAAGGTTTAAGATATCAATCCAACTGTCAGTCGGTCGAAATAACCATAATCGGTATCCGCAGTTGAGTCATTTTATTCAATTGTTATCACGCAAACACTAAACAACAGTCTACATCTCTTACAACAAATAGAACGATAGCGGTTCCATCTTTGGGGCGGTACAGGGGCTCATCTATTGGACGCACATATTGTAGATCTTTCACCCGGGTATGAATGATGCAGATGAACTCCGCGAGGCGTAACGCCAGTTTTGCCCTGGAGTTGCCCAAGATTCACCTGGGCAATCAGGGTTGCAGAGTGACAGCTAACAGTTAGTAGTCTAGTAGTTTCCGTAATAGTTAGGTAGTTGGTGCTTTAAGTGAGTTTGTCAGTGGCTTAGAGATGCATTGGTGGGTTGAATGCCAGCCATCCGCCTCAAAAGCTGAATCATGCCAGCCGTAGATAACCGGGGAGTTAAGTTGATTTTTTTGATCATTTGATCATTTCCTTTTTCGTTGAATTTTATCATGACTCAAATGAGAGAATATGCAATGCACCTTTTGAGAGACCGAGATCTTCCGTGTCCACTGTTTCGTAGCCGTTGCATGTTCTACCTAGGTATCGGGTCGTCGCATTCTGCATATGCTGTCGCAGTATGAAAGAGAGGCAATCAAATTCTTGTAAATACTCGTGGTGATCCACGATAGAACGGGTTTTACCTTTTGAATGAATTTTGATCAATGATGTACGTCCGTTCCTGGGCAGATTCTCAATCCTGGGTAAATATCTGCCGACCATGAGGCATGTAACGCCTAGCCCGAGCCTAGGTCCAGGCGTGTAAGCCCTTAGAACAAATCACATTCTAAATCAATCCGTTCTAAGGTTGATTTGATATATGTCCGGTGTCTTTTGTGTAACTTGGTATGAGGCATAACCCCGTACAAAAGTCACTTCAAATACTGAAATCCTAGAAACAAAACCCTTCTCACATAATTCAGCCATACAACTGATTTTCGATTAGGGTATAATGAGTCTGCCTTATAAATTGTTTGACACAATGCCGGTCTATCAGTCTAAGAGGAATATACATCATGATCGAGGTATCTCTCCGGCTGATGTCCAGCATCTAATCTGATGCAGACTCTTTGTCAGACTGTCTGGTCCGTCAAATAATCTTCGAAGCGAGAATTTTCAACCGAGTTTCATCCACGGCGGCACTATTAATATAGATAGAATGAACTGACCGGAAGCCACCAGATCAAGAGAACAATCCGCGGCTTCATCTGATCTATCGCAGCAAAGCTCAGTGAGATATGATTATGTGGCTATCACGGTAAACAACACTGATCAAGAATTGTCATACTTGGTCATAGCAGGGATCGCATTTGTGCACTTTTACGAACTAACTGATGCGGTGAACGAGGTCTACAACCTCGTAATGCAAGTGCAAGTGTAAGTGATTTCTTGAAAATCGTGTGAAAACTTCAATCGATGACCTAAAGTGTCTGAAATCGAGGCGATTGTTTGCATGCGAATAACTCCGGGCCAACTTGAGTAGCCTGTTCCCAGATTCATAGGGTTCAGGTAAAGCCCTTGATCCAATATATACGTCGAAAATAAAAACCTGTATAGAACATATAGAACATAAGAGTCCCCGGTTCACCAATGATACCTTTAAGACGCAGTCTAATCTTCTGAATAGCATCCATAGCCCAATTCAAATTCGACCGGCCCATCTCCGTCATCTCCTCACTCCAGCGTTGTCTCTGATGCAAAATCTCAGCCTGCTCTGAACAGTCTCAAAAACTTTTCACCATAACACAGATCATCAGGCCGGCCATGACGTTGCTCTCCAGCAAGCACGATATATGAGCTACTTTTGGGTTCTGTCGACGTCTTGGCGTAGCTATGTGTGGCTTCCTAAAAAGATGTGCTGTGGTTGATAGAATTTGGGGCGCCGTTATCCAAGCGCTCGAGAATCAACGCCAGTCTAGTATAAGAACACGAGATTACAGAGTAGTGAGAGAATGTACTAAATGCTGAAGCTACACTGGAGTTGACGATTTCCCTCTTCATGAGGCGGGCTGAGCGTAGTCGTCATTGCCTGATCGGGTAATTCTCGCTGACTGAATAGTTACTCCTTTGGGTGAGTTGTGACCTTGGTAGGGATAATTACTGAACATTATTGTTTTTTATACGTATGAAAGTGACTAGAAAGTTGAAAGACAGCGGAGGGGGTAAATAAACCAAATATACTCCAATGACTTGGCCTTTAACTTACACTTCATTGTTTAGTATATTTACTACCATCAAGGAGGAATTTCTCGTCGTCCTGTCCTCAGGGGCAGCAAGGCCTACCAGACGTTTGAGGAAATCCCTCTAGTGGATGTCGCCAACCTCACCTCGCCATCCTTTAAAGCACGCAAAACAGTCGCTGACAACGTGGCCAAGGCCTGCGCCGAGGTTGGGTTTTCTATGCGCAGAACCACGACGTGCCTCAAGATGTCATCAACGAGATCTTCGCAGCCATCAAAGAATTCTTCGACCAGCCGAACGAGCAAAATATGAAAATGCATATCCATCAAAAAGTAGGATTCCGTGGATTCGAGCCTCTAAGACAAAAGTGGACTCGGAGTCTCGCGACGATATGAAGGAGTCCTTCCTCATGGGTCCAAACAAGACCGACCCAGAGCAGGAGCTTCGTTTCTCAGCGCTCACAAGAGAGTCCGTGAATAATTGGCCACCAAACAATGAACATTTCTGTATCGCTGTAACCAAGTACTACAATCACTGCAGCCCGTTCTCAAAGGAACTAACCCGGGCTTTCGCCCTGGCTCTGGGAATGGAAGAACACGATTTCAATCGCATGTGTACCTTCTCCGCTGGTTAGGTGCGGCCCCTGCACTATCCGTCGCAGGAAGTCAGCGGTGGCGAGGAACCCGTTATCGAAGCGCATAATGATCTCTCATGCTTCACTGTGCTATGTCAATGTCGTGTCGGAAGCTTGGAAGTGCTCAACAATAATGGGATTTGGATGGCCCTTCTCCCATCTCGTCAACATTGATAATTTCATGCAGCATATCACCAATGGGTATTTCCAATCTACTTTGCACCGTGTCATCAATAAGACGGGTGAGATGATTCCTTTCTTATATACGTTTGATGACGAGACAGAGCTGGAGGTGTTGCTTTTTTGTCGCGAGGAGGGCAAGGAGTGAATAATTGCGCACCACTTCAAGATTTCTCAAACTGGGCATCCGGGCAAGGCGCAGGTGGCGAGTGTATAGTCAAGAGTTCAGAAATATATCAACGATCTCCTAGATAATGTAGAGGAGACTTGAGTTGATTCCTACCAGTGTTGACAGGAAGCGGCGTAGTTGTAGGCCATTGGTCAGTGGGCGCCAAGTAATGTTCCGCTTATCACACTCTTCGCTCTAGGTACGGTGGAGATGTGGAGATAGATTGAGATGAGATAGAGAACAGCTGTGTGCAAATCGTCCTAGGACAGAACAACAAGTATACAAGAGGAGAAATCGAAGAAACGAGGTTGAAAGAAAGTTGGGCTCCTTTGGCAGAACGGCAACACCAGCAACAGCAGCAGGAAGGAGCGGACAGCAGATGATGCCGCGCAGGCAATAACAGCCTGCTTCTCCTTGAGAAAGACAATCTGTCAACGCAGCCATGTACGTGTGACTCAACTGCTCTTGAAAATATCAATTCACCTTGCACATCGCTAACCACTGTCTCTAGGGCCGTCTTCTCACTCATCATCATAAACAAGGCCGGCGGCCTCATCTACCAACGCGAATTCCAGGCTGGCCTGCAAAAGCTCTCTACAAACGACTATCTGGTCCTAGCAGGAACATTTCACGGGTTCGTCTCTCCCCCCAAAAATTCAGTATCTATACGAGGTTTGATTACTGATTGATCGTGGTCTACAGCGTCCACGCCATCACCCGCTCGATAACCCCCCGAATACCAACCACTAACCCCAACTCCCAAACCTCCTCAACACCCACCACACCCTCCGCATCCTCGTCCTGGACTCTCCCCGAACCAGGCCAACCAAAGACTGGCATCGAAGTCCTCGAAACCGACCGCTTCCGCCTTACATGTTTCCAGACGCAGACAGGCACGAAATTCTTGCTATTCACTGACCCATTGATGACAAACATCGACGCCGTGATGAAAAAGGTGTATGAGTTGTATGCAGATTATGTCATGAAGAATCCGTTCTATCAGTTGGAGATGCCGGTCAGATGTGAGGCGTTTGATCGGCATTTGGGGACGTGGTTACGGGGGAGGGCATAGGATATGTACTGAGGTGTAGTCTGAATAAGAGTGAAACTTTAGCATGTCGCTTGTGGAAATTGTACTATCTAAGGTTACAGCGTGCTTGACTAAACGCTCACTCATCCTAAGTGCAGCGGAATCATGCAGTGTCCATCTTATCATTATCCTTGGACGACTCCCCGCCGTCCTTGGTTTCTTCGGGAATATTCTCCAGCGCAGATTTCCCTTCCTGCTCTTCGCGTTCTCGCCTCTCCTTCTCTTGTCTGTTCTTCTCCTCCTCCAGCGACAACCGCAAAGCAAAAGCGAGCTCGGGATCATTCTCCGCAGCGTCTTCGAATCCGAAACCTTCTCCTTCGTCTCCACCACCAACACCTGCACCAGGCTCACCGCCCATGATTGGGGTAACCTGTAGCTCCTCGCTGAGCAGATTCGGGCCGGGCGGGATAATGGCCAAGTGTGAACCGTCGCCTCCCTTGACGTTTTCGACGAATGCCTCTAGTTTCTTTGTAGTATCTGAATCCAAGTCTCCGAATGCCACGACATCGATAGATACGTTGTTCTTCTTCATTCTCTTGGCGAGTTTGATGAGCGATTTCTCGTCCTCGGTTACGGGGGCGCATGAGAAGACGATTATTCGTTGTCGTTGGGCTTTTTCCGAGCGATGCTTTAAAGCAAGCTGTAATCCGTCAGCATAGATCTAAACCCGTAGATATTGTGAACATACGCCGGCAACTTGTATACTCGATGCGAGATGTGACTTTCCATGAATCTTGGTCCGGGCCAGTCCTGATAAGATCTTGCCAAAGTCGTCCGTAAATGTCGAGAGCACCTCTGGTCCATTACCGCCCATGCTCATAAGACCGACCGCGGACTGTGGATTTGCTCGAATCTTTGCGGAGACAATGACGCCTACGGCATCAATCTGTGCTTGCCATCGTGTGGCACTGGAAGGTTAGCAGCGGTCGGTGAGATAGCGTTCGGGGGCTTACGTGTAGTCGCCGTTTCTGCTGGGCTCACTATTATCGACACTGGGAAAGTCAGCATGAATTAGAAAAGATCCTTGATAGAGAGAACTAACATGACCATGGTCGCTTCCAAAACCATCTTGACGGTGGTGAGCTTGGAGCTCGTCTGTAGCTTTGAGATAGATGAAAGTAGTATATGGGAAGATGTAGATGATGATAGGACAATTTGTAGTCGACTTGGAGATGCAGATAGACAATGTAGGGTGGATAGTGTCTTAAAACAAGCTCTCGTGATGGATGGGAGTTGGTCAGACAGAGGAAGGCGGTAACTTATGCTGGCCGAGCAATGATGAAGCTCCCGCCAAGTCGACGCCCGCTAGTCCGTTTTCGGACTGGGTCTCCACTCTGCAATCTCTTTGTTTACTCTCTCTCTCTTACGGAGTACAATCTCTCCTACATCATCCACTTTGCTCTGCTCAGACGCGCCCACAGTGCTCCCACACGCGACTTACCACCACTCTCACCACCACCACAACGACATTACACTCAATTTCGCTCGAATTACACACTGCTATTCACCGCTACAATTACCTCAACTTTCCAGTCGATTTATTTTCTCGAAGAATACAAAATGTCTGCTTCCGCGTCAAGGAAGCGCAAGACCCCCGAGCCAGAGCGTGATGCTTTCGACCAAGACCAAGTCAAAACGCCTTCCAACAGTCCGGCTCGCAAGAAATTGAAGTTTACCCAGCACCAGAAACAGGCATTAATTGACAATCTACAATTAGAAAGTGCGTCTCAATTATTTCCCACAGATTGTATGCCACCCCCTCGTTAGTATACTGACCATCTACAGTCACAGAGCGAGCCCGCCGATTACGCGCCCAATATGCAATGCAAGCTCAAGATCTTCGCTCACGCATTGAACGACGAGTAAACCGCATTCCCGTCGCGTTACGAAAATCTCTCATGGGCGCACTCCTCGAGAAATACAGCTCTGCCCCTCAACTGCAATCCCCCAAAAAATCGGCCGTCCCGACAAAAGCTATCAAAAGCCCGACCGCGACGAAGAAGCAAAAAGGAGTCGAGTATCCATCACTCAGTGCGACAAACTCTCCCTCTCGTCGCCCTAAAGAGACAAGCAACGTTGGTAGCTACTCGGATAAGGAGAATGCGCCAGTACCTGAGGCGCATATTCCTCTTGATAACCCGAAGAAGCGCGGTAATCCAGCTGCCTCTGGCCAGCCGCGATCCGTCTCTCAAGTACTACGAGACGCAGAAACAAAAGTTCTCTCGCCGAAATCATCAAACTCGCGTACATACAAGCAATCGCCGCTCATCACTTCTCCCACAAAGGCTTCATACATGTCACGACCTACTTCGCCCTTGAAACCCGCTAGTCCTCTCAAGGCAATGATTGAAGATGCTCGCGCGCGTGCGACACGGCCCGAATCAAAGGCAGCGTCTCCCGCGCCAAGCGTGCGAAAAACCAAAACGACAACCCAGACAAAGCGAACAGTAGTAAAGCCAGCCAGCTCAGCCATCGCCAAATCACCAGGAAACGCATCGCGACAACACAATCGGAATATTAGCACCAGCACTACATCATCCAGTGTGTCTGCCAGCACAACGATTGTCAAACCTACTCGAGGTACCCAGCGAGCTACTGCAACGACGTCCAGTACGGCCGCGAAACGGGCGACATTGAATCGTAGCCAAGGTCCTACTGCTGCTGCTGCGGCCAAGCGAACAGCTGTGGCAGCCAGGAAGGCCGGTGCAGATGCCAGTACCGGCAGAGTTCTCCGCAAGCGCGTACAACTATGAGCTTACAACACTATACCATAATAAATTGGGTGGAGGTCGGTTTCTCAGGGGAGCTTGGTATAAGTTCTAGACACGGTGTTTAGCATGGGTAAAGTCTGTTTGGACTATTGTTTGGTTTCTTTATACGGCGCCAGGTGTTATAGATTTACATAATCCGGGGATTCTAGTTAGCAATGCATTGTGTTTTCTTCATCTCATCTAGTTCGTTGCAACTATCACGATATCTCATTCATCCGTATATCGGAGGATCGTTCAAGCTACACAGTTGATCCAAACGACCAATCACTCGAATGCATTTCTATATCAACCACCCAACCAGCTGACAGCATCGATCATTCATGCGGAGGATTACCATATTGCTTATACCAGCCGATAATCCGAGTATGTAGTAGTGAGACGGAGATTGATAGCGGTTCTGTGCACTAAAACCGATATAACGGCCAACAAGAACGGGTTTACGCAAATATCCGGGCTGACTTAGTCTCATGTATACAACCAACAACATCGAGATCCATGAATGGTTGTAATGCGATGCAACGTATGTATAAGTAGGAGGAAAAAACCATAGTATCAGAATTCAGTAAATACACGGACTGGAATATCTATCTATCGATCAATAAAGATGGCACCCTCATACCCATACACCCTCACCCTGCCTCTATCAGACACCTCCCTAGGTGAGAACGCTGCATTCCCAATCCACAACCCAGCAACAGGCTCAACCATCACCTCCCTCATCCCCGGCAGCCTCTCAACCGTCGACACCGCCGTCCTCGCCGCCGAAGATGCCTTCCAAACATCCTGGCGCTGGCTCCCGCCTGTCCAACGCAGCATCTTGCTACTCCAATGCGCCTCCACCCTCGACAACCACGCCTCCTCAATCGCCGAAATCCTAACCCTCGAAAACGGAAAACCCTACCAGGACGCCCTAAAATTTGACGTGGGCTTTCTATCAGCCTGTTTCAGGTACTTCGCCAGCATCCTCGATAAACTGCCCGGCGAAGCAATCGATCAGGGATCAACGTATACAACGACATTCTACGAACCAAAAGGCGTAACAGCAGCTATTATTCCATTCAATTGGCCACCAATCCATACCGCGGGGAAATTGGCGCCTGCTTTAGCGGCGGGGAATACCATGATCCTGAAACCGTCGGAACAAGCCCCGTTGACAGTCATAAAAATCGTTGAGATTATCAACACCATCCTACCGCCGGGAGTAGTGCAGGTCTTGCCTGCCTGGGGCCCAGAAGTGCCCCAAGCACTAGTCGCGCATCCGCTCGTGAAAATGGTCTCGTTCACCGGCAGCACCGTAGCAGGCACAAAAGTTGCCTCAACCGCAGCCCTCAAACCAATCCCCGTCGTTTTGGAATTAGGCGGCAAAAACGCATTCATCGTCTTCGACGACGCGGATTTTGAGCGCGCGATTCGCACCGCGCTGGATGGTGGGTTTTTCAATAAGGGGGAAGCGTGTACGGCTACCTCACGACTGCTGGTGCAGAGCGGCGTTTATGACGTGTTCTGTGCAAGATTAGCGGAGGGCGTGAGGAGACTGAAAGTAGGCGATGGGATGGATCCGGCGACTCATGTTGGTCCTCAAGTCACAAAAGCGCAGCAAGACAACAGTATGAAATATATCGATATCGCGAAACAGACTCCCGGAGCAAAGATTGCTGCTCAAGCGAGTTTACCGTCTGACCCAAAACTGAAAAATGGATTCTTCGTCCCGCCAACGTTGATCACAGATGTAACGCCTGAAATGAAAATAGCCCAGGACGAAATGTTCGGTCCCATCGTGACCATATCCATCTTTGATACGGAAGACGACGCCATCCGCATCGTAAACGAGTCCCGGTTCGGATTGACCTGTTGCATATTCAGTCGTGACAGCGAGCGGTGCTTTAGGGTTTCCCGCAAAGTTGATGTCGGTATGGTGTTTGTAAACAACTATAATCGTGCCGTCCTGGGCACACCGTTTGGTGGGAACAAGGACTCTGGGTTTGGGCGAGAGCATTGCCTTGAGACGATGAGGTCGTGGCAGAATCCTAAATTTATTAAGCAGCCGACTGGGATTGGGAAGCTGCCGGAGTGGAGGGGGACTGTTGATGTTTTTGGTCAGTGATGCTAGATTAGTAGAGGAAAGGGGGATGGTCGAATTGAAGAGGATTCAGATTCCTATAAAAAGTAAAGTAGCCTCTTATTGGGAATCATCAGACAAACAAAACGCAAAATGGAATATAAAGCACCCGATAAACAGTGATGCAGGAGTTCAATGTCGAAGGTGAATATAATCATCTTTCAAAGAGAAAAAAATAACAAAAGTTGTCAGGAATGCCTCTGCCAGACCCGTTCCAAGGAGAATATTATAGAAGGAAAAAAAAAAAAAAAAAAATTCAAATGTGGTGGCTTGCAAAATACCTTCTTTTGAAGAACAGCACAGAAAGTAAAAAAATCTCACGCCTGTCATGCTGGCTCACCAATGCAATGGCCTCGTCACGAAGTAATACGAATCAACGCCTTCTTCCTTAGCAAGCACCCACTGTCAGCAAATAGCTTGCTGTTCGTAAAATGTTGCACCCGTGCAATGAAAAGAAATGAAATGAAAGAAACAAAAAGTGTGGTATAAACGGAGCAGTTGACCTAACCAGCCACGCCCATTGGGCCTGTACCAGGATGAGGACGATATGGAAGCGGTTCTGCATCTGACTGTGGCATAGGTTGTCTCTGACTGCCAGCACTAGCACTTCGAGCGCGGTATTGCTCCGGTGCGCCATTCTCATGATGATTGGTAGGCATTGCTGTATAAGCCGGCCCTCCTGGCGCTTGAACATGTCGTACAGAACTTTGCATCTGCCATGCTGTTGCTTGCGATGGATCAGTCTCAATGCGAGCAGTGACGGGTGTGTTGTTGCCACGAGTCGATCCAGAGCTGCTTTCAATATTTGGTGTCACTCGTTGAGCGACAACACCCTTGCCAAAGTCACCATATCGTTTGAGAATCTCCTTGGTAGTGATGTCGGCACTGTCTTTGAAGAAGCTAGTGTCATTGAGAATCGATTGAAGATCCTCGGGAACCTATTGATGTCAGATTGGCCAGTGAAAGACGATCCGCAATACGTACCTCGCACATAACATCGTTGTATGCAATTAGTGAAGCAACTGCCTCGATAGCCAAGAAACTCTCGTCCATGCTGGCCGTCTTCGTATTTGGGTATAGAATATTCGGTGTCATGACAGTAGCCAAGTTGTGAATGTCCATCTTACTACCCGACTCTTCGTCGACATGAGAGAATGAAGCAGCCCAGCTGAGGAAAGCAAAGAGGACCTCCATAGTATCCCGATGAGCTTTGGGTAGTAAGCAGCAGGACAAATGTAAAATACGCTTTCGTTTTTCGGGATCCGCAATTTCTACTAAAGGTCAGTAATCACACATTCAGTCACTTAGACGGGGAACCTACTCTGCGAAATAACAAAAAGACGATGGAGTTTGAATGTCAAAAGAGGATCCGGCATCTCACGAAGGAATTTCTTCACCAGAGCAGCCACCTGGACTGGACTCTCCCGGTTGAGGTCGACTTGTTCGTATTTGTTGTCGATCAATTCAGCAAGCTCCTTCAAGCGACGAATGTTGCCGTTCTTTCGGAAGACTCCCTCCACCGACATGTCCATCTGTCGCATTGCCGACACCGCATCATCGATAAGGACAGGAATTCGCAAGGCGCCCGGTCCAACGCCATGTGTAGATTCGGCACCCTCTTTTTCAACAAGGATATTTAGACTGACGCCGAATATGCCCTTCTTCTTGCCGACCTTTTTACCCTCTTTGTTGAATGCGCGTCCAAACAAATTCCAAACAGTAGGCTTGCGTGACTCGATCAATGACAGCAGTTCCTCCAGGTTGAAGTGACCTTCCAAAAGCGGCTCCATGGAAAGCACAGCAACGTGTCTGACAATAAAGTATTCAAGAGCTGACAATTCTGAGAAATATTTCTTCGCCTTCATTCCAGTAGCGTCAATAGGAATCTGGTCTTGACCGCCAGACACTTCTCGTCGATGACCTTGAACAATCCTAGCTTGATAATCGTCTGCTCCGACAAGATTAGTACCAGCATATTTTGACGCATTGGGTCGCTGCTCTTTTGCTTGTTCCGCTGCTACAATGCGAGGAATATCGTCCAAGGTCAGTGCATCTTGAGCACCGAAATGCAACTCATTCACCGGTTCTCCATTCGAATCTTTCTCTTCAATGATTTGGAAACCAGGATTTCTAGGATCAATTCCATCACCACCTGAAGATCCCGGGCGCACACTACTTCCTTGAGGACCGTCAATAATTCTTGATGCTCGGGCTTTCTTGTAAGTGGTAGATAAAGTTCTCTCATTGCGAATAGACCTCAGTCGACGCATCTCACCAACGGTCTGCTCTAGAGATGACGATTCTTCATTCTTGGAAGCACCCGTAAAAGAACGAGACCGAGTACTCGCTGCCCTATGGTTGGCAGCTGTCAATCCAGCGCCGGGTTCCACGTGAATACCCTCATTTGCATTGTAATCGTTGAGATTAGGATCGTCTGCCGAAAATGAGCTGTTGACCTTTATGGGGATGGGTTGGATTCATTACCTGTACTGTGTGGAAGGGTGCCACTTGATCGTAATACGGAGAGTAGCCTGGCAAGAGCGACTTGCAATAAGAATACGTATTGAACAAGCTTGGTAACGTTCTTGAATCCGGCTCGAGCATCCGGTGCTCGTCCTAGGTTAAAAGCACAATTATTGCAAAAGGGACGCTGATCTTTTTCACTCCAAACGGCCTCGGAGAGATCCGCGGTAAGATCCTTCTGGCAATGGCTGCAAATGAGGTGAGGAGGCTTGGTGTGCCATCTTTTCTCATCCAGTATGATGCATGCATCGTCAATAGGCTCTTGACATGCCGTACAGCAATCAGAGTATTGATCTGCCAAAGCAGTGACTCCAGCCATGAGATCTGTAGGTCCCTCTTCAGAGACTTTAAGACTTTGCAGGCTACGTTCAAGATGGTTCAAAAATCCAAAAAGGCCTTGAACTGTGTCTTTCTCTCGTTCGAGCTTCAAAGCTCCTTGCAAGCCAATACGAATAAGAAGTTTGAGATAATGGGCGAGACCAGTAACCAGGGAGAGAAGTTCTTGTGTGACGCCAAGCTTCCTCACTCCGGTCTCTTGTGTCTTTGATAGAAGGGAAAAGAATGCGACGATCTTTTTGCACAGCAGTTTTGCCTCGCGCGCGTATGATAGATCTATAATCATGTTAGTTGCTTTGCTTCTGGCTGTACATTGAATACATACCCTTCAATCCCTGCTCCTTCAACAAGGCAGCCAGCATATCGATAGCTGCGAAGAGAATCTCAACATGTGAAATGAAACTTTTGGCGACCAAAACTCCATCAACATAGGCCCCATTGCTAACATGGAGAAGCATTTCAGATATGCAAGCAGCTGAAGATTCCTCAAATGTCGACAGAATACTCCAAATTTTGTAAACCTTTTCTTCCATCTGTTCCTCGCGTTTGCGGATTTTTTCACGATCAGCTTCTGTTGCTTCACTATCCAATGTCGAGTTATCAAGGAGTTGACCGGCCGGTGCCAGTCGCACATTCCAGAATTTATGAATCATGTAGCACTCTGGGTGCCAATGTTGGTTCTGGCCGTTGCGGAAGATTTCAACGAACTGTTTAAGAATTGCCGTATGACACCCATTGCATTTTTGAGCGAATCGGGTTGAATAGTGATAATGACAGTATACATTGCCCTCATGTTCGTAGTAGGAGTCTTGAGCACCAAAGACAGTCGGACAGACGGAGCAGGTGAAATGTTCGATATGGTATTTGCGATCGAGGGCCGTGATGTAGGAGCCTCTCAGAGCACCACCACACTCATGGCAGAGGAGATTGAGTCTTCTGAAATAATCAGTCTCACACAATGGGTATTGTCCGCTACCGTCTTCGGCGTCGACGGGGAAGAACTTGGAAGCAACGACTTTTCCGCAGTCCTGTAAATCATTAGCAATGATCAGAAAATAGCAATTCCAAAATAAATCAGCAGAATAAAGACGTACATGACATTTAAAGCATTCCAAATGGAACGTCCCGTTTAGAGCGCGCACGAATTGTCCCGTAAGAGGTTCACCACACTTCTTGCAGGTGCGTCGATTAGGTCGAGACCTCTCCCTTGGTGCTGCGACATCGCGTTGCTCATCAGATTCCTGTCCCTCGGGCTCGGCTGGATTTCTTCCGACACGGTTGTCTGGTTGATATGTGGGTGCTGGAGGTGCAGGGGGGGCTGGAGCCGCGTTGGCCAACGGAGTACCGCCTGGAGGAGTTCGTTCGAACGGGAGGTGTCCTTCAATGGGAGATATGGGTGAGTTGTTTTGTGAGTTCGATCCTGCGCCATTTCCCCAAGGACGAGGGCTTGCAGAGCCGCCATTGCCCGGCATAAGAATGTCGGGTAAAGTTCGATCAGGCATGATGATCGTTTGAGCTGTCTGTTTGTAATAATCTAGTCGCAGCGCGGGTAGAGACCGTTGTTATGCTTGTGTTCTATCGTCGACCGTGCGGTTTCATAACCTGACCGCCGAACAAGGGGGTCGTCGAACACGAAAGAGGGCCGCAGTCAGCAACGAGTTGAGGACCTTTAAGCCATAAACAATTCCAAGATGTAAATTCAAGATTATTCTTTCGTTTCGTCTGTTCCTCCTTTATCGAAGTTCAGGCCTTTTTGTCGAAATTGGTCAATGGTCAGACCATGTACACACGAGCGAGAAGCATACGGTCCGCGGGTGATCGGCGCCAAGAGGAGGCAGGGCACAACACAGGAATCACGGTCGCTATAAGACGTGCGAATTGTCAGAACGAGATTCGAAAGGATTCGAGCGACGACAGAAGCTCTCTTAAGAATACTCACACTTCTACTCCGTAGAGATGCGGGGAGCCGAGGGGGGCCAGACTCAGGCACGGTGGAATTGGAGGTGAGACACAACAATAGCGGCGGACCACTTTTGGGAAACAATGGCTGGTCGTCCTGAGGGCATCCCCAGGGGTCGTTCTGGTGCGCAGCAGCAGAGATGTCTAGTATAGAAGTGTAGAGAATAAATCAAAGGCATGCATCTGATATTGGGTTGGTGTAAAGGAACGTCGATGATCAGAGCAAGTCCGTCAGTCAGTCAGTCAGTCGGAGTCGATTGATTGTTATGCCCCTAAGTTCAGTCTAAAGCAACAAATCACCAGCCACCAACGGGGAGCGGTCACGTGAGCGCCCACCGCTTTGGCCTTCCCCCGCCAATTCTTCTCCATCTTCTTCTTCTTCCATTCGTTACTCTAGATATGTATTACTGAAATTACTAACTACTCCGTACATGCTATTCTTATCCCTCAGATGCCTTGACTGTTGATGCTATGCTGCGAGGAACGATAAAACAGAGATGAGATCGTTCAAGCCCAAGCTTCACTAGTGGGAAGCTATTCTCGGATATTTTTACACGTCATCAAACAGGGTCAAGAAAACATGTTTTGCGACAGTGCGCTGTACTGATCTTCGTTATCGAGAACTCATTTATCATATTGAAGCAGAGAAGGATTGCTTCGCCACGATGAGGACGACATGATGCGAGTCTAGCATTCTTGGTATCAACAGACTCAGTCAATCTAAAGTGAGGCTGAAAACTCTATCCATGGTGTCTCGCCTATTGTTGCTTGTGCTGTTGAGAATGGATCTTTTTTAAGAACACCATCTAGTATTATCTGGAGGGGCAGGTCCGGATCAGTTCTATACTAAACTGATCAACAAGTGCATGTGAAGCTAGGGCTCCGGATCTCTGCTTTCTCACTTCGGACTCTCTCACCATCATGGTGGGGAATCCTTAGATGTTCAAAGCAGAATAGAGAACAGCATCTTAAATAATAGTTATAAGGGTAGTATCGCTATATATCAGATGGTCTTCTTGGAGAGCATGAAAAGTCCAGACTAGATTGTATTCTATTTTAATGATACTACTATGCTTAGACTGCCTATCCGAAGAGCTTGGACAAGGAATAAAATGATTCATTCTCATATTAAGCACTATCTAAATAGAATCATTTAACATTAACCTATCATCATCATGTTTGCGAAGGTAGTTTGTGTCAAAACAGAGTAGATTGGCTAAGCTGGCAACTAGATGGGTGCCTGGGGCAGCCTTTGCACCTTCCTTTTGGATGTCACGGTGGGCAGCTTCCTTTTTCAGTCATTCCTCACCACTGCCTTGAACTTCATTCATGGGCATTTTCGGCATCATTAGAGTACTGCGACCATGTCGCATCAGTCTATTCTCCGCATTACCCGCGTATGTTCTCCGAGTACCACTTGACTTTATGACTGTTACTGAACCAAATTGCGGGGGTATAGGAACTTTCAGATCTTAGAAAGGGGAAAGACTTGTGTAAGTGCCCGATCCCCAGCAACTCGATCAAACTGCTAACTGTGTTTATAGCCTTAGCTATCACATATGATGATTCAGATATTCGCAATGTAAAAGCGTTGATTGTGGGCCCTCCAGGCACGCCATATGAGTTTGGCTTCTTCGAGGTCAGTACCTCCTCTTCACGAACCGCGATGTACCATGTATGATAACGTCCTGCCATAAAAAGTTCTCCGTCAAATTCCCAGAAGGTACGACCATGTTCTATTTCCCATCACATTGTGCTTACTCCGTCATCCAAGACTATCCCGCCAATCCTCCGAAAGTAACGGCGCTGACCACGAATTCTGGTCGCTGTCGTTTCGCACCCAACATATATGCCAGTGGGAAAGTTTGCTTGTACGTTTATCCTATTGTATTTATATATATCATACTTACTTGTCTACAGGTCTATCCTCGGGTATGTTTACTGATTAAGGACATCCACACATACTAACAGCCACAGAACATGGCAAGGAGAAAAGGGAGAGGAATGGTCATCAGCACAAGGTTTAGAATCTGTTTTGATCTCAATTCAGAGTCTGATGTCTTCGAATCCTTACGAAAACGAGCCTGGATATGAAGCACCCACCGATGATCCTGAGAAACAACGAGATATGGCCGATTATATTGCGAAGGTATTCTTCAGCCGGCATCAAATCTCTCGATCTAATTATCTCTTCTAGATTAAACATGAGACACTCCGCCTCGCTGTGCTTCAACCACTCGAGGAGTCGCTAAATATCGCTCCGGGTAGCAAGAAAATTCCAGCGGAAAACACCGAAACCTCGGAAGGTGAAGATGAAGAAGAACGAGAAAGCTACCAGTCATTCGATGACCTTCGCAAACGACGTTTTCTGTGGTACTACGAATCGTACATGCACACGATCGACGTGGAGTCTGAAAAGGTCGTACCAAATCAACTATTTGGGAAGATGCCATTCGAAAGAAACGGCAACCAGATGAGAGGACGATTCGATTATGCAGATCTCAAAAGTCGTCTAATAACAGTCAAAGACCAACTCATAAAGGAGACAAGGCAGTGGACTGATGAAGGCCTCAAGGCCAAGAAAGACGACTTGGGTATTGCCAGCAATCTGTCGCTTCAGTACCAGCAAATCCTGGAAGACTTTAATGAGCGAAAATACTTTTCTCTGGATCTGTCCCTGGTTGATGGCAACCCATTTGCTTGGGATGCAACTTACTTTGGTCGTCCCGGAACGCGTCTTGATGGCGGCGTGTTTAATATCAAGATTCATTTGAGTCCACGGTTCCCACTGGAACAGCCTCGAGTGTTTTTCAAAACGCCCATCTTTCATCATCATGTTTCGAAAGATGGGATGCTATGTTATCATACTGATCGTTCTGGCGAAATGAAGCACCACATTCAGACGATTGTCCGGACGATTGAGGAAGAATCTCCCCCGTTTGATCCCAGGACTACGGTCAACTCGGAGGCCACGAAGTTGTTTTGGGGTTCTCCTAACGAGAGGAAGAAGTATTATCGAGCATTGCGGCGGTCTGTTGAGGATAGTACCTTATAATTCCCTCAGATTTAATTTTCTTGATATAATTCCAACATCTCAAGTGCTGAAGCTCTGCAAATGTGGTGATGTGGAGGAGATCTGTCAAATATATATCTTCAGGAGCGGACTGGAAACGTGCATATTCCAAGGGTTTTCGATCACCTTATTGCTTAATTCACCCAGAAACTTGAAAAATCTGCTTAGACATTCCAATTAAACTGTCTATACAGACTAAATCCACATATTTCGTTACAATTGAATAAAACGAAGGAATGAAGCACTGTTTACTGCATTTGGAGCTAAAACATCGAATCCTTACGTAAGCAAACACCCACCAATCGGAACGCGCCCTGCTTCCCCTTTAAGACAATATATTTTGGAGCTGATCTCGGCTCTTCTCGATGTCAGATCAATTCAATGTTGATTCCACTTCACCTATCAACCATTGGAACAAGCATACAATCATTTCTTCCTCTCAGATAACCTTCCACCCGTCAGAGACCGCACAATGACCACCCCGCCCACCCTCGAACTAGGCACCGTCCTCGTCGTCGGCGGCTGCGGCTTCCTAGGCTGGAACATCGTCAACCAACTCCTCTCTTTCCCCTCCGAAACCGACCCCAGCGTTGCCTTGCCTCGAATCGAGAACGACCCTCGCTTCGAATACCCAGGTCTCAAGGGTCGTTATCCGGATTATAAAAACACAAAAGTGCACATTGTCGACTTGCGCACGACGAATAACCGATTACCGGGTGCGGAGTACCATGAAGGAGACTTGACATCTGTCTCGAGCATGCTCGACGTTTTTCGCAAAGTGCAACCCGATGTCGTCATTCACACCGCCGCCCCTGCACCTCTGGGATCTACAGATGAGATGCTCCACAAAGTCAACGTAGACGGAACCCGAACATTGATCGAAGTCGCGAGCGGTGCGCATGGAGACTGGGGCAAAAAGTGTCGCGCTTTTGTGTATACGAGTTCTGCCTCCGTGGTGCACGATACGAAGAGTGATTTAATTAATGTCAATGAGGACTGGCCCTACGTCCGCGGAAAGGCTCAATTGGAATACTACTCCGAAACAAAGGTCCCCTTCCCCCAACCCTCTTCTGTGAAGATCTAAGCTGATAGACAATCATAGGGATTAGCAGAAGAACTCGTCCTAAAAGCCAACAACCCCACCCCTTCGTCCCTACTCACCTGCGCTTTACGTCCCGCAGGCATAACCGGCGAAAAAGACACCTTACTCTCCTTCAAAATGCTCGAACTCGGCTATTTGGGTTCCAACACAGCCCTCAAACTCCAACTCGGCGAAAACAACAACCTCTTCGACTTCACCTACGTCGGCAACGTCGCCTACGCCCATTTACTGGCAGCACACAAATTACTCGCGACAGCAGCGAGATTCGACGCCGGCGCCGACGCACCACTAGACTATGAACGCGTCGACGGCGAGACGTTCATCATCACAAACGACGCACCAATGTACTTCTGGGACTTTCCGCGCGCAATGTGGAGGCTCCTCGACCGCCCCATCGAACCTCACACCGTCTGGGCCCTTCCCGAAGGAGCGCTGACCGTTATTGGGGGTATAATGGAAACCATCTACGGTTTACTGGGCAAACAGCCAAAACTAACACGCAAAGTTGTGCGGTATTCGTGCATGACGCGATTCTATTCCTGCCGGAAAGCGAAGGATAGATTGGGGTATACGCCTGTCATTGGGCTTGAAGAGGCGATTGCGAGGACGGTAAGTTTTTGGGTTGCGAATTATTATCCGGAGGGAAAGAAGGGGAATTAACCTTTCCCTTTTGAAGAAACCTTGGAGAGGGAGGTAGGTCTTGTTTCGAGGGGGTTAGATTCTATTTAATTCATGTATTAATGTTTGTCTCGTGTATGTATGTATGTATACAACTTCTTTTTCTTATTTGATAGATACTGTAGAATAGATGCGGAGAAATCGCTATCTGGTAACTACTCCAGGGTCATTATCTAGACAGGGTATTATGTAGGATCAAGTAATAATACCATTCATGAATCATAAGTTAGAAAACGAGGTGAAACAAGCCCCTCGAGGTGATGTAAATATGCACATGATAATCGAATAAAAACATAGGAAAGAAAAGAAGTAAAGTGGCCCAGTTCAGACGCAGCATATGGCCTGGGAGGATGAAATTCTAGGAAAACACGAGAGTACGTAGTACAGCTGACAAAATCGCCTTTTGATGGCATGATCGATTTTTGAGACGGAAAGAAAAAGGGAAAACTCCAGGCTGTAAATGACGCAAGCGAGAAATCAATCTGAAAGTTGAGTTTGTTGCAGATGGGAAATGGAAGATTCGTAACGTGGCATAAAAGAACAAGTACATCGCTGAGTAGCGGAGGCAGAATGCTCGGATCGACGTGATGTTAAAAAAAGGTTGGGCGGCTATCGCCTTCTCCAGTGAAGAACATCTCGAAGATGGATATGACTAGTTTGTCCCTCTGAGCGTTGATTATCATCGTGACGACCTTTGTCTGGGTGTGGTGTGGCGTCATCAAATTCTGATATGGACGGAGTAGGAGCTGGTCGTGGAGTGGCATCAGGATCTATGTCTGAAGAGTCCGTAGGCTCTCCAGACGTAACTGCTGTTTGACTGGGTGATATCTCATCCCCTTTCGTAATGCCATCCTTGGACGGCGTTGAAAGTCCTCCCGTCAGAGGTTGCACATGAAGCTCAGAGCTACCCGGAGACCGAATTTCTGTAGGATACTCGTGAAGAGGCTCCAGCGCAGGGCGTCTCATGGTATCCGGTGATCGAGATGAACGCGGCGACTCTGGTTTTGATGACCTTCTCTCCGGAGAGGACACTTCATCTTGCGACATTTCGAACGCACCGAGTTGTTCTCCCAAGTCATCAACATCTCCGGCCGTAGACTCTGCAGCTTTCTCTTTCGCTAGAATTTCCTCGCTGCCGCTGACGACACTACCGCGGCTGTTGGTTCGCATCATCTCCGTGCCCAGTTTCGAACTGGAACGAGGTCCTTTGGAAGTATGTGGAGCACGATGGCGAGCTTGTAAATTTCCAAGCTCTTCATCCTCATCGTCTCCAGATTCAGCACCTTCATAACGACGTTTCTCCAAAGACTCTCGCTTAGCACGAATTGCTTCAGTGGATCGTTGTTTGCGCGGCGCAACCAGACTTGGGGGATTTGACATAGGCGGCGCCGAAAGAGCATGCTGCAAAGGATGCAGAATCAATGTGCTTGGAACGTTCGTGTTGATTTTAGGTTCGACTGCCGCCGCTCCTTCTGATATCCCAAGTCCCTCCGACGCATCTCCCCAGCTATCTGCATGACGGCTGATAACGACCGGAATTTCCTCTGGCTTGATTGACTCCATGTCGCCAAAATAGCTACTGCCCACAGAATCTGCTCGGCTGGAGCCTCTATATGAACTCGAAGGTACTGGGTGGAAGCCAGAAGAGATCGAGCTGGGACTGTCTTCCGCATGACTGAGGGCACGCGGTAGAGGCGGAGGTATCACCAAGGAATGTGTCGGAACATAGTCTTTTGTTGGGGGCTTCCATTGACAGAACTTGCACATTGCTTCGGTCAGTTTGTTCAACGTCGGAGGTTTTTCGATTAAA
The DNA here is from genome assembly GCA_022814505.1 of Talaromyces liani. Taxonomy (NCBI): domain Eukaryota; kingdom Fungi; phylum Ascomycota; class Eurotiomycetes; order Eurotiales; family Trichocomaceae; genus Talaromyces; species Talaromyces liani. The sequence goes on from JAKLNL010000032.1 coordinate 57,118, forward strand.
GCGTTGAAATGATGAGTCTCTGGAAGGTCTTTTAGATAACCGGTCACCGCAATGATAGGTGTATGTCGGTTGGCACTTCGTGTCTCACGTATCATGCGAGCCACATCTGCTCCATTGATTTGAGGAAGTTTGACTTCGGTCATGATAATATCAAACTGCACTTCGCTCAGTGCATAACGGACCGCCTCGGAGCCATTGACGGCTGTAATCGTGCGACAGCGTAACTTTTCAAAAAGCCGTTCCATAACTAGCCTAGACACAGGGTGATCTTCGCATATCAAGACATCAAGGGGGCGGAAGATCGGACCGTCAAGCAGATTAATCTGGGAGAGTCGTCGAGAGCTCTGCCGCCGCCGCTGTACCTTCAACAATGCTTTGGTTCGGGGATCTTCATTATCAGAAGAAGACGGAGAAATATCGAACAACTGACTACGGCGCTTGTGATGGGTTGGGACAAATGGCTCTTTTGACGAAACTGAATGTCCTTCGCTGTCCTGTGATCCGATCGTCTGAGATCTAGTACGTGTGACGCCTGACTGGGGAGGTCCGGATGAAATCTTCTCTGGGGAATGAGTCGTCAACCGTCCGGGTTTATTGGATGTTGGCGCAGAAGACGCAAGCTTGGTACTAGGTGTTAGACGTGGGACCTCAAACTTATCAGATAATGAACCAACCGATTGCTGCGACTGCGCCGAAGACGATCCAGAAGTCTTTCTACGCTCATGATTCTGACCAGTGCTGAACTGAACAAGTAACGGAGAAGAAGGTTGCGAAGGCCGATTCGGAGATGATCCTGTCTGACTTAATCCAGATGGAGATGCTGGGCGGTTTCCTTTGGTCTGTGAGAGAGTGCGTTGCAACGGCATGGGAAGTAGTGGGCTACCTTCTAGAGATGGCGTCGAGCTAGGAACGCTGGGGGATGCGGTTGTCGATGGAATCTGCCTCTGTTGAGCTTGCATGGCTTCCTGTCGCAGTCTCTGAATGACATCTTTGTTTGCTCGTTCAAGCATAGGGAGGTTCTTGAAGTTGAAATTGCCAAAGTCGTCGGCCAACACAGGCTCACTCAAACGACGGCTTCGTGCATCTCGGACGTGTGGCGGAATATGCAGCGGCATCAGTCCTCGTTTCATGGAGTTGACTTGCGACCGAACTTTAGACAACGCATCATGCGGCCGATCGGGATACTCTCCGGCTGTCATTGGGTATTGAGGAGACTGAGACTGAGCATCTTCAAGTTCTTCGAATGACTGTAGAGTTGCGCCGCGAGAATCGAAATATTCGGTGTCTTCTGGATTCTCAGGGTTGGGAACAAACTCCGCCTTGTCTTCAAGCAATGTGTCCCAGTTGACGTCAGCAAACCAAGGGTGACTACGAATTTCAGCACCTCCATTAGGAAACTTCTCTTCAATATTAGCGCCCAGTCGTCGTTCCGGGTTGATTGTCATCAGTTTGTTCATCAAGTCAATGGCCTCCGGAGACGCCAATTGCTGGGCTTCGTCGGGCCAATTAATTCGCCGATGCAAAATGTTCTCAAATACCTCATCAGGTGTCGCGGCGTTAAATGGTGGATATCCGAAAATAAACTCAAACAGAATACAACCAAGTGACCACCAATCGCTCATCTCATCTTGGCCAACACCGTTGATGGTCTCGGGTGCCAAATAATCGGGAGTACCAACAAACCTTCGATTGTGATCTTCAGGATCAAACAAGGCCATTGGAGGTGGCAGCATAGACTGCGAAGGTGGTGTGTTGTGTACTGCTAAAGAGGATGTCGCGCTCACGGTCTGGCTCAATGGTACTAGATGTGGAGACTCGCCTCCTTCACTAGGTGCTTCGTCTTCGGTCACAGCCTGAGATGGAGGTGGTAGGGGCGCGGGAGTCTCTGCACCTTCGCCGAGCGAAAATGTTCGAAACATGGTGTTCAAAGTATCACTTCCACCGCTATCACTGCGATAACCTGATGCACGTCCTAGGCTTTCGCGAGGCGGGGGTATTTGACTCAAGCTAAAGTACGAAGGCTGATTGTAGCTTCCGGCAGTATCAGGCGCCATGATCGGAGTAGAACTGGGAGAGTGTCCTCCTTGAAAATCAAAAGATGCAGAACGAGACGAAGCCAGTGACATAGCTCGAGGAAATGGTCCTTGTTTCAACAAGTCTGGCGCAGATTCGTTGGGGCTTTTCAGTACGCGTTTCTGACGACCAACCAGTCCCATTCTAGATAGACCGAAATCAGTAAGTTTGAGATGACCGCGCTGGTCGATGAGAAGGTTGTCTGGTTTCAAATCTCGGTGTACAATGCCTCGGTTATGTAGATGCTCAACACCTAGAACCACTTCCGCAATGTACTTCTTAGCCCAGTCTTCAGGTAGACCTTGCAGAATTTTAACCAACGAGGCACAGTCTCCTCCATTCAAGTACTCCATTACGAGGTAGAGGTAATCCTTGCTGGAGAAGGTCCAATACAGCTTGGCAACAAAGTCACTCTCACCCTGCCACATCATGATCGCTCGTTCCGCTTTGACATTGGTAACTTGATTCTTAGCAACCATGTCTGCCTTCTTCAGTACCTTGATGGCGAAATATTCTCCAGTAGCCTTCTTCTTTGAAAGATACACACTACCGAAAGCACCTTTGCTGATCGGTTTGATGATTTCAAAATCCTTGATTGATGGTGGCGCAGGACGAGGTTGCGGTTGACTCACAGAGCTCAAATGTGGTGAGATTGGTGCCCTAGGATCTGAAGAAGCGGTAGAGGATTGTCGTCGATGGTGATAATGAGTGTGCAAATGGTGATGTGGCGGTAGCCCTTGAGCGGTCAACTCATTCGTGGTCAGTAATGGAGAAATGCTAGGAGAAGGCATACTCTCGCCACTGGGTAGACGCGGCTTCGATAGTCGTAATGGAGATCCAGGTCCCTGTACACGACCTGGGGATGCCTGGCGACGTGGCGAACTTGACAGGTTTGGTAGAATCAAGCTCTTGCGCTTTCTGCTTCTTTCACTCCGAGAGTGTGAAAGGCTCTTCTCGGATGAAGGAGATTCAGTCCCTCTGGCGGCGGCGATCAGAGAGGAAGAAGGAACGCTGCTGCTATCGCTATTATCGCCCACGTCGCTTTCGGCCAAGAGTGATCCTCGCTTAAGGGGTTGAGATGTACCTAATACGCCGCTGATGCTCTTGTGAGAACGAGGAGTCGGACATTCCAACGGACTCGCTGAACGAGTAGAAACCGCAACGGACGAACCGCGTCGGGGGGATTGAGAGTTTGAAGATGGATCCGAATGTTCACGCATGACGGTGTCGGAAGATCGATCTTGAGACAATGGAGCACTTGATTCGGCGATTTGAGCGGTCGGTTGTTCTTCTTCGTTGATCTGCTCAGTATTCTTCGCTTGGTCACCTTCTGATTCATATGAGCCAGAAGTCGATGAAGAGTCTGAAAGATCGCCAGCCGCGATGCGTTCTGCCTTGCTAAGTGCAGCTTCTATACATTCTTCCACCATAACCGTGTATTCGACCCGGATTCGCTCGGCATATTCAACAATTCGACGATGACGAACGACTGCATCGACCTTGGCTTTGGCGACCTGTTCTGTGTCGGCAGATAGAGCAGCAAGGCCTTGTTCCTGCTCTAATGTGTTGCTGCTGGGGGACTGCCACTGTAGTACTTGCGAAATGCGAGATTCCGACTGTGGAGATAACGTTCGAAGATCCTCTATACTATCTGTTCGTGTTTCTTTTAATGCGGGAGTACTGATTTCCAACGCAGTGTCGCAAAGATCCAAAATCAATTCGACAATGCGAGCGAGAGGTCGCCGTACGGCAAAAGAGCGACCCCGTCCATGGCCCAAACCAGATGTTGAAGGGTCCCTTGATCGTGGAGGCGTGGCAGGTGAGGAGCCCGGAGTCGAGCCCGGTAGTGATGGCGACGGAGATGGCCCAATAGCTAGTCCTTTATATTCTGGCTGTGGGGGTGGTGGTTGGACCTCAGTAGAAAAAGGACGTCCTTGACGAGCTTCCAAAGCGTCGAGAACTTTGACAATTGCATGTCGATGCTCATTGAGGTTTTCTTGGGCAAGCTGGACCTCCATCTCTGCGGTATGTTCTTGGAGACATAGCTCGGAGTGTTTCTCAAACCACCAGGGAGTAATTTGGCGTTCGCAGATTCGACACAGTACTGGAGTGGGTGTAACAGATTTATCGGCATTGGCGTCGGCAGCTCGTTCAGCTAAAACCGTTAGATGATTTGCAAGCACTTCTGCTCCGACGCCGAGGGATTCAACCAGGAGCGGGGGTAGATCGATGGTGACTTCTTTCGGCGATGTCGACGGTCGTAGCATCCACATTGTCTGTGACATAAGTCAGGGTCTCCCAATACGTAAAAATGGTTCAAAATCATGACTTACGTGCCCTTCGCCGTCGCCCGAACGGTCGTAAATCATAATACCCTGTGCTTCCATCTCGAGTATATCTTCTTCGTTCTCCTTGACATCGGTTGACTGATCGTCCTGTCCATCGTCGGTGGTTTGTTTGTTTGGCTCGACCTCTCGGTTGTCGTCATCTTTGATCGTAGACGACGATTCCTTGATCGAAGATTTAAGCATCGAGTCTGGTCCCATAACAACTGAAAAACGTATAAATCGACTTCTCGAGTCATCTTCCTTCATTGACTTGATTGCATCTTGAAAACAAGACTTATTGGACCAAAGCACCTCTGAAATAACCTTGCCCTCGACCGACTCTGGATCAGTACCAATGACTTGCCTCCAAGACGGGCTGACCCATTTGATATGACCGTCCAACCCCAAATCTAAAATCACATTCAACGTTTCTTCCGCAGCTTCCCGTAAATCTTCGCGCTCAGCTCGCATGTCTTCGCTATAGGAACGATCCATTGTCACCCGGTGATGGCCCGGGGTTCGTGCCTCTTCTCTCAACGCAGCCACCGTTGGCGGAGCGAGGAATTGAGACGCGTTTGTATTGTTTCCTGCCATGGTGTCGTCTTTCCCGGTGGAATACCAACGGGTCGAACACGGCGATATTCTTTAAGACTCGTCCTTTTTCCTTCTTTTCCTTTGTTGATAAATTGTCAAGCCGAAGCAGGGTACCAAGCAAAGCCGGACCGACTGCCAGGCAGATCGGCTACCCGTGAGCAGCTGTGGCCTCGCCCGTGAGATCAACAATCCATGGCGGGGAACACGAGCGTCAATGCAGTTGGGGAGCAATTATCCGACTGCAGGGTATGTGGTAGAGGGCAACACGCCCTCCGAACGGGATAGCAATGAGATTGTTTTTATTCGATAGGCGTAGAAACGGGAAATAATCGCGGATTGACGGACGAACGAGGACGAAGTTGACAGGCAGTCACCTGGTGTAAAGTGGTTGTCGCAGCGCGGTGGGGAACGCAGATAAGTCGCGGGTCGATCGATAGTGGAGCGAGATAGAGAGAGCGAGTAGTAGTTGTAGGAAGAGTGGAAAGTGGAATTGATGTAAAGAGGATTGTCAGGAATGAATCACGAAATAAAGTAGACAGTAGTGTGTAGTGTAAGAGTCAAATAAAATCGCCAAAGAAAGAAGTTAGTCGTCACAGGATAAGCAACGCTACGGGAAGGCACATGCCGAGTCGCGACGGGCGGGAACTCAGAAGGGAAGAAAGAGCGTGACGCTGCTGCTGCCTGGATTCTCAGGCAGCGTAATACCTATGCTCTTATCGAGGGTTTTATCGACTGTCTTCTTTCTTTCTTTATCGTTTCATCTATTAACTGAATCATTACTATTGAATGACTCGTCCAGAACACAATATACATCCACCCCTTGCCTCATACCCGACCATTCGTCTGGAACGTCGCCTCAGAGGCAACCCAGCCATGTGATCACTTCAATAATTGACGGCGCACAGCGCCTACCTCAGCATTTGCATGTCATGCGTAAAGCTTACTGACAGCACCCCATCCAAGCGGTGAGTTGTCAATAATGTACATTCAGTCTCTCCTGATACATACTACCAATCCCAACGACTAATTAATTGAAGAATTAAGATAGTCATACATGGGATGCAATGCAGCATGACCGCACCACCAACGCTGACCAACCACCTAGACTCACCACCGGACTGACGCCGCGAAGCGACTAAAATATATTCCCTCTTCCAAGCATAGGCAAAAGCATATTTGCGATGCCATCCAATGACTGCGATTCAGACCAGTCTTCCTCCAGAATACTCCTGCGAGACGGCGATAGGCTAGACCCGCCCATACATGTAGGCCCATGTACATGGGATGGAGTCATGACTCTCTAGTCTAGCTGAGTCTGCCGTGTTAATTTATTTTTTACGATGGAAATGCAGCCACCATCCAGGTAGTTATAGTCTGCGTGCCGGGATGTGGATGAGCCTTTCCTAGGAGGGAAGAATATTTTGCAGACTTCACTCAAGCGAGAGGATTCCGGAAACAGGAATCTTAAAAGAATGAGACATCTCCCATTCTCTGGATCAACATTCCAAGCCCTTCAACCCCGCATATCCGTACCACCAGCCTTACCTCTGCTTACACTACTTAGTACTTACATAGAGTTTCCTGACTGCAGCAGAACGAGGGGAAGATTTCCAGCTAGGAATTTTACTCCATTGGCTATTCCGAGGGTTGACATGGCTGCAAACCATGGATACTCTCTACTCTACTACGTATGGCCACAGGTTTGGTCATACATCCACATTTCCAAAATCGGGAGTGTAGATATCAGTGAACCACGTAAGTGACTTTCTATATTTTTAGATTTGTTTGGTAGAAGATTCAGAGAGAGAGAAGTTCTTTGACATCAATCGGAGACGACAGATGCGCAACCGCCGAAGCCAGCCGTCCTTTTCCGTCCGAAAAGAAATCAAGCCAGAACGTTGGAATCCAACAACTAAACATATCGGATTAGACTAAAAGTGGGAGAAATCAGGAAAAGGCAAACAAAAAGATGAAACGGCATCGAAATGCCGTCTGCGAATAATGCGTGATGTAGTCTTACCCAAGCCCACTAGCCTGTCTGCTCGTCAGTGGTTAACCGTATGTAGAAACCATCAGCCAACATCGACCAATTAGGCTATCACTTTAACTGAGGTATATTAGAAGGCTTCCGTGATTTGCTGCAAGCCTGCAGCCATCGAATAGAAGCCTTGGACTTCGCGGATGTGTTTCGTGCAATCCGATAGATGTGTCGGATTTCGTCTGTATGGTTGGAAGTTTGGGTTATGTGCGAGCCTCTCCATTAGCTGAACAGATGTATACAACGGCTTTCTTCAAATGATATTTCAGTTAGTATGGCTATATCAGCAGATAATAAGACTACGCTACATGATCATCTCTCCTCGGAACATCCAAATCAGCCAAACAAGGCGCATGAAACACCTTGCCTTCTACAGCACCCATCACCGTACGCGATAGGACCAGAATCCAAAGCAGGATCACAGCGCCGGAAAATATCTATACCCGTAATCAGCTTCAGCTGTGACATTTGAAACAGAAGATATACTTACAGAGCCTAAGACAAGGAAAAACCTCGATCCCAACTCCCGTCCAATCTGGCACGTACTCATCGCAAACACGCCGAGGGGAAATGTAAACCCCCACCAACCAATATTGAATGGAAACTTGCGCGTATACGCGATTGATGTAAGCGCGAAAAAGAGCCAACTCAACCCGAAACCCCAGAGGATCAATGCAGTCAGAAATCCGAGGGCGGAGAAGATGTCGCCTGCACTAGCGGGGAGGGTGTGGTTGTGCGTTTTTGATAATAGGGTTGGCATAAGGAGGCCTAATTTTTGGATTCTGCATCATCGTCAATTCCATCCAATACTTCAGAGATGGAGGAAGGGAAGACATACGCATAACCGCCCTGCCCCAACGGCCCCAGGGGCAAAAACACACTCACAATAACCGCCTTGGGCGGCAACTTGTGCAGCGACAACCGCTGCAAATAAATGGTTGTCACCATCATGGCCATGGGCACACCAATGCCCCAAAGCACATAACTCACGATCACCGTCCAGAGGGCATGTTGCGGGCTAATGTCGACCAGGACATCGGCGACAACGGCGCCCGAGGCAGCGGCCACGATGGGGCTGACAATCGGCAAAAGCCAGACGGCTGTCATGGAGGAGAGGTCTAGTTTTTGCATGTGCATCATTCTTTTCGTCTTCAATGTTAGCAGATTTTTCTCGTTGGGGACAGATGGGGGTTGGTTATAGACGAACAAAAGAGCAGGTAACGTCAACGCTACCACGACCGAAACAATGGCATCGAAGATCCACAATCCCCATGCAAACCTTCTTGCCCACTGTCCTCCCCAAGCAGGCACACACACCAAAACAAACATATTAATAATAGTCGCAAACCCCATGGGAAATGTGCCCAGAAACATCGACTGTACCGGATGCCGAATCATAGCAGTGAAGATCTTGGGGTACAACATATATCGTAACGCAGTCAGAATGCAGAATAAACTAAACAGCAAGACGTTGAGCGCGAAGACGATGATGGAGAGGTAGTACAGCCATGCGCCGTTGTAGGGGAGGGTGTTGAGCAGGATGGATGCTATGCCTGTGCCCATGTTGACGGAGAACCATCTATTGCCATCAGAACCCTGACTATTTAAAGCATGTGTGTATAGAGAGGAATACTTACGATGGAGTAAAGTTTCGAATCACTCGTCTCCAGCCGATGTCATGCTTGGAGACGGCCATGGTAGGTTCATTGTTCTTGCATGTGGCCATCCTGACACAACGCTTATACGACTACCAGCTGTGAATGATAGTTATTTGATTTCAGATACCATTTTACAGGATATAGATGTAGATAGAATTCCTTTATAACAAAATGTTGATCTCGGCCGAAGAAAAATTGATGTATGACTCAGCCATCCGCCCAATCCGGCCGAGTGGCCAATTGCCTCATTTCATTTTCCACATCACAACCTTCTAGAAAATGAATCGAAATATATTATACATTCATTCAGTGTATTGTATACATGGCTGACTCAGACGCACCGAGCTATTTGAAAGAATGCGCAAGCTTTAACGCCTACAACGACATCCCCTCCCACGCCTTTGCCACATCCGTCGCCATAAAATCCGCATGCATCATGCACGTAACCTCCTCACAGTGCTTAAACAGCAGCTTCGCAACCAACTCCAACTCCCCCGCCGCCTTGAGCGCCCACGTCCAGTTCTGATTTAGAGTATCATCCTCAAAGGGACCAAACAACTCTGGATCTGTACCCCCCGACGGATCCCAGACACTACCACCTCGCTTGCGCGGATACATCTTCGCCAGAATCAATCCCTCAGGGTATTTATCGTATGCCAAGCGCACGACGTGATGCAATACGCCGTTGATCTTGTCGATGAATCGCTTCCAGCCTTCGTCGCGCGCCTGCTCGGATAGATTCTCGGCGCGGCGCTGGAGGTATTTTACCCATTTCATGGCAGCGATGAAATCGCCGACGTGGGCTTCCGCGTGTAAGTGGTCGGTTTCATCCGGGTCGCCATGCTGTTGGATTGTCTTTTGGAGGGTGTGGATGAAGCCTTCGACTAGGCTGATGTCATCTCGGAGGTGGGTCATTTTGGATTTCTTCCGATTGTAGATAGAGATAAATTGTTTGGATAATCGATATCCGGAAGATTGATATCAGATTGTTTGATTTGTATGATTGAGATGAATTGAGTGGATGAGTTCAATGTTGCTCCTCTATATACCTGCTGGGCGACATGTTGCGACTGCTTTTCTGAGGAAGGAACCGCAAAATATCACAAACCGGCACATAATATTGGGGTATTTCCTTCCAATCTCACTGAATTTGTCTAAATGTTTGGTCGGATGTTTCAAGCGTACAAGGCAAGAGCCGACAATGCCTTGTGTCGGCCCTTAACCGACAAGCGTTTATTCCTCAAAAGTACCCGGAAGGGTAAAGAGATTGACATCTCTGTCTGCGTTCCCAGTATGATTTTTAACAAAACTTCTTAGTCGCTCAATAATCCGCGATGAAAATGTCCGAGTGGATATCAATATGTGACATTAGAGTCGGACCTTGTTGAATGAGACTGACAATTTCATCCGAGCAGGGAAGAAAAGAATTGGACATCCCCAAAAGTTGAAGGTGACAGAAATAATCCCAATGTCTATGTGCTGCTGATGCCAGTATCGAGAGTGCAGGAATCATTTCTCGTCTTCGCTTCCTTCGGATTCTTCATCTCTCAAACGCGCAATCCCAGCTTCCAACATATCGCGCTTTATTTTCAGTTGCTCAATCTCTTCTCTGAGAGCTTCAATTCTTTTCTCGTCTTCCTCTTCGCCTTCTTCTCGTTGCTGTACAGGAATCAGCTGATCCGAATGCAGCTTCACCCACCGCGAAGCCCAATTCTTCCCTGGCTCTTTCCCTGTCATCGCCTTCGCCAACTCCGCCAGCTTCGCATTTTTAACCGGAACCCCAACTTTCGCAAGCTCATTCACCAACTTGATCAAAACCGCTGATTTCTCTTTATTCAACAGGGCTTGCGCGTAGTATTGGTCTTCCTTTGAGCCGTTGACTTGGCGGTGTCGTCTTGACAGCGTTGAGCGGTCGACGCCGAACTTTTTGGCGATTTGGGTGTAGTTGATCTTTTCTCCTGGATCCAGGGATTTTAGATGTTCGAGTGCCAGGTCAATTGGAGCCATATCGATCGATGGCCTTGTTGCATGTTAAAGATGAGGAGGATCTGGTCAAAACAATGTGTGCTATATTGTGCATCAGGCGGTGTAAGGGCTGGTACGCAAATACTTTCCCTATTCGGGCTTAGACCTCTTGTCGCTCCGACCATCCTATTCCGAGATCCGACATTGAGACGAGATTCACTTTGACCATCTCCGGTATAACTTGCCCAGGTGCTGTCGAAGTTATTCATTGTCTCTCGTTGATGCCGTCCAGATGGATACCAGGCAGGCGATACAGATGCAGCATGCAAACCAATCCCCGATACATAAATACCGACGGAATCGCAAGGTGCCGTCCTGCGAGCCATGCCGAAAGTCGAAAGTTGCGTGCAACCATAACCTGCCTTGCAGTAGATGCATAAAAAGACGGCGTGTTGATGAATGCTACTATCACCCGAATCCTCTTACCCGGGTAAGCAATCTTCGCTCTTCCTTGAAGCTTAGTAGGTTTGATTGCTGACAAGAACGGTTGAACAGAACCCACAGGAAACTATAGATACGGCGACAGAAAAAGTCTTGCCATCTCCAGTACTAAGCAATACTGTTCCTAGCCCAAACGAGCAACCTCACATAGGCGGTGCCTCCGAAGATGTTAACACTTTGGAATATAACCACAGGAGTAATTTTGTACTACAGCGCGCAGGATCAGCTCCGCCCTTTGCCAACCATCATGAGACCTCGACGGAGAAGTATGGCTTCCAGGGGTTCACCTCACACGTTTCAATCATGACAGAAGACTTGATGCAACTTGGCGTGTGCTCTAGCGGTCTGGATAAAGCTGCAGCTGTCCAAAGCAAACCCATCATGAACGAAAGACTTTCCAGCGGCTGTCGAGCCCTGTCATTTTTACAAAACAGGGCGATGATAGAGCGTGGTATTGATTTGTTTTTCGAATCCATCGAATGCATTCATACTCACTGCGGCGAATTTATAATAAGACAATGGCTCTCAGGACTGTGGTCTTGTCATGGCGAGACGCTGTTAAGTCAGAAACCTGAGCAGATACGGCAGCTATGCGAATTACTGTGTCAAAACACGGCCAAACCGTTGATCTTTGATGGTAGCACCACAGCAAGGCAATGGATACGATCTGCCACAGGCGAAAACATACGCTGGGCGACAATCGCTATGATCGCCAATTATGTAGGAACATATGTAATGGTAACCAAGTCGTCTGATCCATTTTTCAAAGACTACAACGTGGATCGTCAATTATTAATGAATCAAATGCTGGAAGTTTCAAAAGTGTGCATCGGTTTCTGCCGAGAATGCGATGCTTTGGATGACGCATTCCTTTGCGCCCTACTGGAGCATTACAACATCACTGAATTCACCAAGGGAGGAGCATCCTACGCAGCATATCGTATCGGCGCCGAGGTGAACAGTGCACTCGTCGCAATGGGCCTTCACCAGGAGATAAAAGCCGACGACAAAGTTCCCTTCTTCCTTGCTGAACTGCGAAAACGACTTCGATCGATGATCTACGGAATGGAAATCAGTATATCCACTTTTTTGGGCCGTCCGCCACGACTCTCGCATCGTTATATGAATTTGGATCCGCCACTAGATCTGACGGAGTCGCAGCTTTTTTCTGAAGATCCACAGGAGTTGGCTGTTGCCATTGCTCGACTGGATGATCAGGGGTACAATAGAGATGGTGAGATCTGCCATATCTCTTGGATACGGGCTTCCATAGGCTTTGTGGCAAGAAGAGAGGAGATTCTAGAGCTGTCGATAGGCAATTACACTCCGGATGAGGTGCGGCAAAAGGCAGTCGATATCCAAAGAAAAACCGAGGAACATTGGGCAACTCTGCCGCACTACCTGTCGAGCTTGAAAGAAAGTCTCTTTGGACTGGATACCCATGACATCTTTCAATTGCACCTTCGAAATGTCTTTCGCCAAATCTCGCAGTCGAATTTACTTTTACTGCACCGCTTACTTGTGCGCAAAGCCGGCGCCGGTCCGGCAGATCTAATACGAACAGCGCGGGCAATTCTAAGTGATGTGATGCGAGCATACAAGCGCTTCGAAATGTCCGCAGAAACATCATTCATATATTTCCTGGCGGTACATGGAATCCGCAGCGCAGTCATACTGGCAGTGGAGCTTTTGAAGCAGGAACAGCTTCCAGTCTACCCAGACGCGCCGCTTCTGCCTCGGAGTAGGACAATTCAGGATTTATCCATCTTTGCAGACAAGCTTAGTGACTTGGATCCATTATTTGGTGACAGAAGTCTTTGCGAGAAAGGTCAAAAAGTGATATCTCTGATTCTTGATAAGATTTTGAGTCCTCCGAGGGCTTCGGAGCGACATTACCACCAGTCTTCGCCAATGCAAACGCGGCGGGTTGATACAGATACAAATGCTACTACTGATATTTTCCAGCACACGCAGAATGCACAGAGCACAGATCTACCAGAGAGCTATCCGCTTATGGGTGACCTTGGGTACGATGTAGGTGCAGCGATTTCTGGTCCGGATCATGAATTCAGACAGTGGCTAGAAAACATGGATAATCAAGACTGGGGTTTGTAGCATAGACTTGCGGCACGCAGTACATCAACCTGAAGATAGCATGACCGGGCCGTTTAGGTTACAAAGTCACAATCTAGAGCACAGCATTGAAACATAGAGAGAACTCTTCCGGTCATAGATGATAAATCCTGTGTGCTATTCTCGCGAGACCGAGGCGCCTTAGAATGCTCTATGCGAAAGGTTGTCCCCATATCGAGCACGGATCATACATCCATTGGCCTACTCATCTCTGATTGGCTCTGAGTTTATCCCGACGTGGTGAATGTTTAGTCTCTATAACGCCCCACTAATTCCGACATATGGAGCAGCTTGAATTGGCCACAAGCTAGTATTCCGACTCACTGAATCTTTATTCCGACATGCTAAATGCTGCCCTAACCCGGAATGCCCATACCTTAAAATGGCGCGAGATATTTATTCGCTACCAATAGGCTATTACTTGAGATATTTATTGTAATGAGTCTACCTATACCGACGCGCTAGGTCAGCAGGCATCTAGTGATGGGTCCTTTGAGGTATATATCACTGCCCTAACGCGAGTTTGCATTACGTACATCGAAACCAGACCGATGATGGCTCTCAATACAGTATTTAGCTAGGGATATACACCGATTCCTTGTAGTCGAACTCCGAGGATGTGAAATTGTCTGTTGCGGGCTTCCTATGTATATTTAGCCTCATCTACCTCTGCCCTTCAGGTTTTGTCAATTTCCTAAGAAGGACGCACTCAACTGTCAATACCTAGGTATCTTCACACACTAGTTACAAACCAAAGAAACAATGACTAAGGCAGAAACCTGCAACACATCCGAACTTTCAATCCACTTGGACTTACCTCATTCATTCCTCCCTGGCCAAACAATCACCGGCTACGTGTCTCGCACCTCGCGTTGGGTCAATACCGAAACAAGCATCAGCATCACCCTCCACGGCAAATGCAATACCAAGCTCTTCAGCCGTGATTCTTACCAGTGCCGCGGCAGCGTAGAGCTGTTTGGACAAACCGGGGTTCGAGAGGAGCTTTTCAATGGCGCATTACATATACCAACGGCATCTGACTCCGAAAAAAACAAATGGCGCTTTGCGATTGATATCCCGAGGCACCCTGATACAAGTTCTCTAAAATCACATCCACTGGGGAGGGCATCATACCTGCCATTGCTGTTAGCAGATCAGCATGCTCTTCCCCCTTCATTTGAGCTTGGCAGCAGCGGTGTTGCTGCTTCACGTCGTGGCTCTGCAATAGTTGAGTACTACCTAGAGGCAACCATGACGACTCCAAACTCCTCAACACCCATCGTGGCTCGACTGCCAATTCGGCTTCATTGCGAATCATCGCCTTTCCCAATAACCGATTTCGACATCAAGCTACATTCCCGACAGTCTTATACCATCACATCTCCTCTTCTGGATCACAGTGGCATATACAACCCGCAACCTTCCATTGGACACAAAGTCAGCAAAGTGTTAAGAGTATCCAAATCTCCTCGTCTCATATTCTGTCTCGAAATCAGCGTACCTTCCGTTCTTCAACGAGACAGTCCGTATCAAATCCCATTCGAGATACGAGCAGTACCGCAATGGATGGATTCGAGCGATTGCATCGCCAAAGTTCGCCATACCATCAACATAGAAAAATTGGCTATTGTTATCCGATCGACATCAAGTATCATGGGCATTGCTTCGGGCGCGTTGGGGCCAGTTCCGGTTGTGCGTGAAGACCACTTTCCGACGAAGATCGTATTGGCGGATTATATGAAGCCAAAGAACGGCAGTCAGATAGATAATCAAGGAATTCCGTCGAAAGCCTCCTCGTTGGCCAAGGGTCTATCATCAGATGGTTATCCGTTGACATTACCGATTGACGAAGACATGGCCCCATTGGACTTGGGGGAAATACTTGATCTGAATCTGCAACATGGACAAGTTGGGATTGATGTTCCGACGTTCATTTCTTACAACATCAAACGAACATACGAGCTGGAATGGAAAATGACTCTCGAAGTAGGCGGGGAAACACTCAAAGTCAAGGGTAGACATCCAGTCTTGATCATGGAGAGGACTGATCAGGATCGAGAGTAATTTGATAGTTTATTTTTTAGCAGTTCATGGTCGCAATCTACGATCTTTCTTGGTTTGGAGGTGATTTGTTGACAGGAAGCCTGTGCTTTCCCAATTAGGAAACATATACCCGATCAGGAAATTACTAAACGGGAAAATAATAGATCGACACCCCGGGAGAATACATCGACACTCGCCTTTAATTAGGTAGAAGATTTGTTCAAATGTCAACCATAACCCAAACGTTACCAATGCCCTCTCACAAAACAACAAACGCGCACTTCCAAAAAAAAGAGAAGTAGTGACTGATATCGAAAAGAAAAAGAGAAAGAAAAAAAAAAAAAAAAAAACTATGTCCCAATTGACCCGTAGTCTTCAAATGTATCCCCGGGATGTTACCCTTTATGGTACAGGAGTAATGGGGGCTGCGTAGGAGGTAGGAAGGGGTACCTAAGTTTAACCGTTATAGTAAGGGTTGGTGCAGGTCCAGGAAGTGACAACTGAACCACCGGGACCAAAAACAGCTTCCAAAGCCAAAACAGCGGCCCATGTCCCCATACCAGAAGTTGCGAGACCACAACCAGTGAAAATGAGGATGGGAATGGCCAGCTTCCACGACTTAATAAACCCGCGAAAATATCTTTTGTATCCACCATCGAGACGGGTAGTCTCGCCAGTAACAGGGTCAAATCCTTCGCCGGGCAGTCTGGCACCGTCCTGGACCAAATACCCCAGGTACATCATTCCGGAGAAGGAGTATGTAAAGTTCAGGCTGAACAGACCACCCACGAAGTTGGTGAAGGCAGGGAACTGGGGAACAGACATCATTATCACAAAAGCGAGGATCCAGTAAACCGGTCCGAGACTCCACCACAGAACCTTGCCGCTATTTGTTGTAATTGGGGGCAGTCCAAAAATTTCCTGGCCGACTTCTAGGTATACAGTCTTCATGCCAACGTTGAAATAGAGGACTGGAGATGTTTCGTCAGTCGATTTTATGCAGAACTCCAAGGCGTTACGGAAGTACTTACAGATGGCAAGCCAACCGGTGACTAACGCAAGAACGTTACTAACCACTTGAAGTCTCTTTGGGTTGACGGTCTGGTTGACATTACTGTAGGCGTACTGTCCATAGAAGTGGTAGATCTGATTTCACATGTCGATTAACCCTGTGGCTATCACTGCAAGAAACAATCAAAAACTTACAATAACACCGAAAAAGACATAGACAACGGTGATGAAGAGCTGGGCGACGAGCATCCCCTTCCAGAAGTCCATGGGTCGGCGCATCTCAGCCAAGAAGGCGATGAACATGACAGCTCCGGAGTACGCATCTTATCAGGCCGGTAAGCAAGTGGAATTATGGCTTTCGACGGATTTTTGATTAAAACATATGTATATCTTGGGACCAAACTTACAAACCATGGTGTTGATGCCGCTGAACTTGGCGGCAAAAAGATCTGTATTGGCTGGCTGGTACTCGGCAGGAGGGGTCCCAACGAATGTTTTGACCGGCGCCATTGTAGCAGGATCGGCCCAGGTTTTATTCAAGATACCGTTGTTGACTTGAGCAGTAGGATCGGGCGGATACTGGGCTGCCGCACCAATACTAAACAACCTCCAGTTAATGTCCTTACTACATCAAATAATGTAGATACTATGAGATAACGAATCTCACTCACATAATAAAGAAAGAAACAATGTTGACCCACACCGCTAGATTGCAGAACCAGCCAAGGTGCTTCAGGGATCGCAGGTAACCACTGATCATACTGACAACAAGCGAGATCACACCAGCAACAATCAGGCAGAGATTGATGTTTCCTCCGAGCTGGGCAATAATTCCCATATTCCCGAGAAGAACGACAGCAACACTGAGGAACATCTGCAGAGATTGCAAGAAATTGATGAAATGACGCGCACGGGGGCCGAAGAGACGATGAAAAGGGTCGCCAAAGCTCAAAATAGGGAATCGTGAGGAGTCTAGGCCTATAAAGGTACGCCAGATCATGATTCCAGATGCAAAGGCAGCGAAACCCATGAGAATAAAAATACCGGCACCCAGCCCGTAGCCGGTGTTTGTGAAGACGTACGGCGTCTGAGACCAGCCTAGAATATCAGTGGTGATCAAATAGAAGATTGTTCCCCAACCAGCAGTACGCAGGGCTCTTGCGGCCGTTCGCCACTCGGCGTCCAGCTCGTGCGTACCGGCAGGCGCAATAGGGCTGATGCCGCGATCATCGCCCTGGACGGGGACACCTGACTTCTTCTCGGATCGGTCAGTGGAATCACTATTGCCCTGAATCTCACGCGATTCGTGGACCTTGGCATCCTCATAAGGGTCGGTAGTGAAATAGTTCTTAATGGTTTCCATGAAACCTGTAGCGGCCAAACTCCTGAAGCGCGCATACTCCTCCTCTTCCATCTCACGCTCAACCTTGGCCCAGTAGGTGTATTCTTCAAATGTCACGTCTGTGGCGAGACGTGCGTTCAACCCCCATTCACGTTGGCGCACTCCGGGGTGAGAGCCATCGCGTTCATATTTGCGGATTTCGTGAGGTGAAGCACCCGTCTCTCGGACCTGCTCAGTAGGGGCTGTGATACCAATGGGACCGGGTAGCATAGACATCATGCGAAATTTATGGGGAGAGACGATACACCAATACAGAAAGCAAAGAGCGAACAAGTACAGCTAGGTAAAAGAAATGAAAGGGTTCAAGGAAAACGGACAAGAGAAAGGCAAAGACTGATGGATATATGTATGTATAGTATTATATATGTATAAATTTACTTAAAAGGCGCACGCACCTGACGATTGTGAATATTTCTATTCAATTTTTAAAATAAATAATACATTTATGAACTGATCTACAGATTACGCGCGATGTTACCTTGATGCTAAGGTATGATAGGGAGCGAGCATGGGGGAGCAACCAGTTCCTATCCCAGCAACTGTGTTGTTGATTTTTGATTTGTGGGATCTTACAATTTCGTTATCTAGTAATTCCCAGGGTGTTGATAACGCGATTAATGTCAACCCTGTCGCCGAATCAAATTAGCATATTTGGGGCCAAATGTCAGTTGAATGGTATTCCATAGCTAGGCTAGCCTTACTATAGGATCGAATGTGAATCCTCGCCACGGGTCTGCTAGTTATATTCTGGAGATAACACACCTCTGCTCCCAAATCTCCCACCCAGGAGTACACGTGTCTATAGAGATGACACATACAAGAAGGGAAATGAACCAAGCACTCCAGATCCTGCCCAGACCGTGTCATTTTCTGGTCTGCTCGGAATGCATTCCAAGTTGTCAAGTGATGAGCGAATTATTTGATCTAATGATATGCCCTGCTTTCCATTTGCGTAGCATAACCACTAGGTATCTTTGATTGTCTTACTTATCCAGGGATATATCCATCAATGCTTTAGGAAACTCCACCTTCCTATTATGAACTACCCAGCCTTGCCTGTAAGAGGGGCTTTGAAAGCTTAGCCTCCTATATCCACTGGATACTATTTGTTGCGTAACTAACTTGCATGACACTCCTAGTACTAGGGACTAGTATGAGGAGAAGATGTCACAGTAGAAACTATCACCATTACTAGTCATTGCGCCGAGGATACTTAACGAAGATCCATGTAGACTTGACGACTAATTTTTCGGTGCGCCCTCCACCACAGAATTAGCACTTGCAGGTAAAATATTTCTCTCCACCAGTAGTGCAACAAAGTCCGCGAGCCAATGCTGACAGTTCCTCAATTGAGTTCGCTTAGTCGGTGCCTATCTAGCATTAGACAACTTGATCCCAGGCAGAAAACATGGAAAACCATACAATATCCCTGGACGCAGAGTTCATGCTCGGACCCGGAGCAGGAATTTCAAGCGCGACCTCCTCAATGCGATCTCGAGGAGATTTATCTCTCTCTCCACCGTCCCTTAGATCCGTATCATCATCGGCGACATATTTATCCTCAACTTCGCCGATAAGAATAACGACGTGCGTTCTTGTGTCACGTCTCAAGTCATAGTTCCTTACAAATTCATGCTCAAACCCGGAATGAACGTCTCCAGTGACGTGAATACGTTTGCCGATGTTGCGATTTGCGACGCTGGGAATCCAGAGGGACCAGTGAGCTGGGAACAGGGGCGATTTGTATACGATGAGGAATAAATTGCGAGGCATTTTGTGGAGATTTGAAATGTTTACTTAACTCAATCGATGCATTGATGTCCCGTAGGATACAAGCTCTAGGTAATAGAACATTAAGGTTCCAGCTTTAGTGGTATGAAGATGCATGCAAGGCAGCCTCATTTCTTGTGTTTACCTATTCATGCCGCATCACCCGGGCAACATTGAATGTGGACTCGTTCTCTGGAGCATTGCTTCATGATAACTGTTTTAGATGACAAGTGCTAGCGGCCTGCGAAGGAGGAATCCAAGACGCCGAATAAATAGACTATGGTGGTACGGAGTCGGAGGTGGGAAGATATTTCAGATTGTCGACCAACTTTCAAGCCCTAACCCTAGAACAGAATATAACCCTAATATCGATTGCACCTAGTGACACCTATTGCTTTTCAGAGATTTTCCTAAAATGCATCGGTATTTCAGCCGGCTCCAGGACAAAGCATAGATGCATAGCACCATCGCTTAATTACACGCGTCAGAATTATCTTGTACCTCAAGGACAGTATTCTACGTCTCCGGTTTGACCATGCCATTCAAAATGGACAATATCAAGGATTTTCCGCAAAGCACCAGGATGTAGCAGACTCCGCGTGCTGTCTGCTAGCCACGCAGTATGTGTCAGCGGCGAAGTTCGATACACATGAAACAGCATGTCCATATCCGTGCGCTAGGGCCTTTCTCACCCAGGGTGCCATATTCGGTCAGCGCTTCAAGGAGTTCTTGGTAGGAGCAGTCCGACGCAGACATATTCGCACGTGCTTGAATCTTTTCTTTCCTGGACACCATGAAAGACTTCGTATACTTTGTGCTGGGACGCCATAAGCATCCAATTGCTGATGCCCATCACCACGAGGCCGCTCACGGGACTAGACTTCGAAGGTTGCTCTACTAAAATATACAGTGAGCCAAAATGTCTTGTGTTCACTGAACTATATATGGCGAGGTCCTGGGAACAGACAGCTCTTTTGGCTAGTCATAGTAGCACTATATGACGAAAAATGATTCGAGTATGATTTGGCTCAGAATGGGGCTTACCAGTTCAGTGGCATTTAGAGTTCAGAGGGGGATATAATAATTTCGAAATTTGACAAGTCACAAAATACAATACATGATGCATGCCCAGGTGGAGTTTAGTCAACATCCCGATTGTATTCGAAGACACCTTTTCCAGAGTGACAATCTCTGCCCTGCAAATAATTATGCAATAAGACCTAGTATCTTCCATCTGTCGACTTCTGAGAACGCTTCAGACCGAGCATCGGATGGGTAAAAGAGTCGTGCAATTGCTCTCAGACAAACGTATTCTCATTCGTAGTCACGCTTTTGACTCGGTTAGAGTGGTGGTTATAATCTGCAGCCCATATTAGACCTCAGCCATGGGCTTTCGTGTCACATCCCACTACGTGCTGGTGCACGTCGACAAATGAAGTGAATCCCAGCAGTTCCGGGTCAGAAAACGGCCCAACTTCTACAGTGGAATCGGGATATAACGAACGGAGGGCCTTCCACGCCTGAATCTAATATCTAGAGGATTTAATTCACATAGGAGTGGGGAGCGCTCTGATACAGTAACCTATCTGATCAACATTGAATAACAATTAGGATCACGCTCTATATTCATCTGAATAATATCTAACCTGGTAGCAATATAATGACAAGGGGGTCTTCTATTCGTTATAGCCAGGTTCTACTGTAGGTCATAGTTAAGGGCATGTATTGTTCCGAGGTCTGATTCATTAGTCCGCTTGCAGGTTACTTGGGGTAGCATCGGATTCGCTTACGATTATTAGACGTGCTTGAAAACGAGAATGTCTTGGTGTTCTACCACTTTTTCAAAATACCCACTGAGTGGTACGGAGACGTGCAAAGTGACCGCGCCAAAATGGATCATTTCATTCTCCCCAAAGGAATCGACCATTACATAAAGGTTCCATATAAATGCACGATAAAGTATACACCGGGCGATTTTTCTGACCTTCCCAGAGCGCCACGGATGGAAAGACGGTCACCTATCCGGGGATGATAATTTTGGAGGTAGAGAGCCATCCGAAGTCGAGGCCTTTTTGCAAACATGGCTCTATTTTGGAATTCTTCTTGAGGTCCTACACGTCGCCGGAGTTGAAGCAGACACAGATGGTTTCGTCAGTCGCGATGATGTCCACGGAACAGCCTTTATCACCACAAAGTCTCTTTCATCCCTTATTCGTCGTTGGCAGAGAAAATATAGAGTATCCTCAGAACGTCACTGCTGGCTCTTTGTTACGGGCGAATATCACCCCACAGAGACATTTCTTAAATCGTCAGGATGCAAGAAAAAACCGTGCTGGAGAAAATTAGTCACACTGACCGATATTGAAGGACTACACACGATAGTTTCTGTATTGCGAAAGGGGCACTGGTTCATTGAGCGGTACTGCGGAATAAGAGAAAAAAGAAGATAACACCAGCAGTCAAAACCTGGCCAGTTGACGATACAATCGCGCTGTCCATTGCTGCCCTCGGATTCACATTCAGCGAGGCTATCGAAGATATTTACCGTGTGCGAGGAGGTTCAAAGCTCAGCTGGAACGTCGATACACTCCTAACAGACCGTCTGCGAAGGGCGAACTGGTGTGCCCTGCACTGATGGACACGACCGTGACGGATTTCTGGATGAAGTCTATGGCCCCGGACCGAATGGGAAACCAGGCCATGTCCCCTTTTGGATGGATACACTCTGCGTCACGGTCCGCAAAGAACACGACTCCTTCCGTAAAAAGTGTATTGTTGCTATACGAAACATCTACCAACAAGCCGCTGCAGTACTCGTCCTCGACGCAGGGATACAAAAAATCTCAGTCTCAGCACCGCTTGCAGATCAATCCATGGCTCTACACGAGTCTGGCTGGGTACGAAGACTTCGGACGTTCCAAGAAGGCTTCTTAGCTCGACAACTCCTTTTCCGCTTCAGATGCATCAATACTTGCCGAGATCATGGAACAGCAAATATTTGAATACACAAAGAACCTCCGCCGTCATGGCCATTACACCCCCTTTGTGGATATCGCAAGAGCGTTAATGGGTAGCCTTTCGCATCGAAGAACGACCCGCGCATCAGATGAAGTCCTCTGTTCCGCTACTATCCTCGGTATGGATCCTACTCCGTTCCTGGACCCAGAACGACCAACCGACGACTTGTCCCAGAAAGTAAGCCTAGCGGATCTGCGCATGGAGGCGTTTCTGCGATATATTGGTCGATTTAAAGCGGGTATCATATTCAATCGTCTTCCGCGCCTGAAGCGGGATGGATATCGATGGGCGCCCAAGTCGTTGATGGCTGGACGAGTAACTGATATGATGAGGAGGATGGATGTGGTCCACGATTATAACGGGATTGGGAGGATGTGTAGGATTGATGGGTCGTCTGTGGCGCTTTCTGTGGAGTATCCTGGTTTCAAGCTTGATTCTTCCTTTGCCAGGGTTGATGGAGGGCGAATGGTGTTATCGTCAAGTTCAGGTAGTCAAAACACTATTAGGTTGAGTTACTTCCCAAAGGCGACGGAGACTTTGGCAAGTGGAATGAGGGACTTCAATATTTCCTTGTTGTGACCAAATTCTCAACTAAAGAGGCCGATGCATATGGGGTCTAGCCATACTAGGAAGCCGAAGACCCGGCGATGGACTGCAATTGAGACATGAGCGTTGCACCAGGATAAAACTCATCTCCTCCCCTGAAGAAGAAAGTTTACGCGAGAATAACTGGCGAGACATTGGCAGAGGACATAATGTGGTTTGTGCAGTGATCCGATCTGAGTTGCAGCATATGTGGCCTCTGCTTGGATATCACCATTCTATCCGACAGAAACGAATTTTTGAATGACTGATCCCTCTACATAGGGAAAAAAAGAAATTTAAAGGGTACTAGTCAGGAAGGGTATGCGTGACCATCTAGGGGAATGATTATCAACTGAGATTGTGGCGCTTTAGGGCTTGCTGCACGTTGCCCTATGCCCGAAGTCTTTTTGTATTCACTATGAGGATTCAATATGGCCATTACCCATTACAATGGGCAGACACAACCATAGGACTAAGCTATAATCACAGGATAGCATTTTTGAGCTTTTAATTCGCTTGGTATTATCATAATATTCGATCAGGTCACGCTCTTTTGAGACCCGTTGGAACCAACATACTAGGATCGACTCCCGGTCAGAATGTTTGTCTTCATAGTACAAGTAACGAAACATGATATCCTACCAATGTTTTTTAAATCCAGTGCAATTATTTAGGCCGTTATCATGACCCAAATTTGTAGACTGCAACTGCCTTTCCCAGCAATATTTATCGGTGTTGCGTACCCTATCCTAATCAAAAATGTGAGGGAATGTATGGTTCGGAAGTTATCTCCACGATCCATCATTCTTCACAAATATCGATGAATGTTGTTGGCAGGATGTTCATCCCGTCGCAATTTCCCTCCACTGTTGTTGACAGTATTAGAAATAAAATGATTTCAATAAAGGACTGATACTCGATGAGTCTCCTAATAGAAAAAGAATATCATTTTGTGTGGACAATATAGACAAATGTCCCGAAGAAAAGGCAAAACAACCATCTATATCTATAAAGAAAGCGCTAACTTCGACATGAAATATTAAAGAAGTCAAAGGGTATGAGGATATGCAGTAACGTCATCATGAGACAAGCCACATCGCCTCGGACAACAATCAAAAACACGAATAAAGGAGAAGACTATTGATTCTTCAACCCCTGCTCCATCAAATCATCGCTATCGGTACTTCTCACGCGACTGTGATGCGAACCGAGTCTTGATAGAAACCCACCACCACCCCGACTCATAGAAGATGTCTGGCTCGGCCGTCCAGCAGCAAACGAACTCCTCGACTCCATCGATGCTCTCGACTGACGATCCGCAGCAGCACCAGCAGCCCGCGACGCAGACGAAAGAGTCTCACGCGAAGCCGCGGCATCGTCTCGGATCCGGCGCTCCATCGCCTCACGATTGGCGTTGCGAACGACTTCTTCGAGCCGCGAGGGAGTTCGGTCTTCAAAGACGTCTCCCATGAGATCGTTGGCGGATAACGAGGTTGTGCCGAGGGAGAAGTCGACGTGGCGGCCGGGACGGCTTAGGGATTCACCGCGTGCGCGGGCGGCAGCTGTCATGGAGCCTTTGCGGAGGATGGAGTGTTGAGGACGGATGGGGGCGGCGCTGCTGGATGTGTATGCGGAGTTTTCGGGGAGGTTGGGGTCACGTTCTTCGAGGATGGTCTCGTTTGGTTGTTGTTGGCTTGGACCAGGTCTGGTAGACGCGGCGTAGCTGGGCGGTTGGCCGTGGTGGTTGACGTGGAAGGGATAGTCGATATGAGCACCCTGGAGGTTCATACGAGGTCCTTCAATGCCGATTTCTTGCATAGATAACATCAACATGCAAATAAACTTGTTACGTCTTGTGAGACGGAGACCTTCGTTTTGCCAGTTGGATTTGTAGAAGAAGACGACGTTGAGAGTGAGCGAGAAAGCTTCAGTGACTTCTCTTAGTTCTGTAATGATGCTCGGCTGGTACTCGCGTTTTTCAGTGCGTACAAACTCTAGCAATCGCTGTCGTAGTGCTTCCATTTGTTCGATTGTAGTTCCGTATTTGATGACAACAGGTACCGCTTCGGCGAGACCTCCGGAACGACGCTGGTTCAAAATGAACAAGGTGTTGAGGTAGCTGTTCGGTGCTTGCACAACGTGACCCTGCATCTTCTTGAACTCGGTGTAAAGCAGAGAAATCTCCTTGACAAAGTAGTCGTCCCCTTTCATGGTGTCTCCTGTGTTACCGTAGATAGTCACTCGGTCGCCAACATCAAATGGATGCTTGACAAAGACGAAAATGACGGATTGCAAGAATTCTTGGGCAGTAGCGGAGAATAGCCAGGATAGAGCTAGAATGGTCGAACCGGCCGATGTCAACACACCGGCAGCGGAGGTCGAAATCAATGACAAAAAGACCAAAAGTGTGACGACACAGACGATAAAGAAGAGCACTGCATCGAGTCTTGACACGACAGAGTCCAAATCTTTCAGCGACGCAGTGATAGATTTCCTCTCACGGCCAATCTCAACACAGACAGCTTCTAACTCTTCCATAGAGATATCTCCATTCATGTCCTTGTCGAACATGGTAAATGCAGCCTCCGCCTCCTCGTTATTATCAAAAGCAGATTTCAAATCTCCAGAAAAGATAGTGTCAAATCCATCACGGACAAAAGTACGATACAGTCGTCGTGCCAAGACCTGACCGCCAGAGTTCGTACTAAGCAAAGTAAGCACAACTTGGTGCGGGTGGCTGCTTTTGTTGATCTTTTTGCCGGTAAAGTCCCCCGCAACGACGCCTGCCATATCTCCAACCTTGTTCAATGTCTTCTTGCCAACTTTGAGAGCCGTCCCGGCAACGTTCAAAGGCGTCTTTGTACCGGATTGTGTCCCGCTGCCATGTTCTTCGAAATCCTCGTCCTTTTCAGAAATCCTCTCCCGGGAGAAAGCGTATAGTTTCGTGAGATTCGAGATCTGGAACTTGTTGATTTCGATTCGATCGGCGTATGTACGAGTGTGGAAGCTGATGGCAATCAACTGAATGATGATCTTTTCAATCAAGTTGAGAATGGCGCCAACAAATATAGACACGATAACCTTGTTCATCGTGCTCTCCCATTCTTTGACCGATGTATTGCCATCGACATGATGGTTAATCATGGTTGGCAGGAACGAGATCTCTACTCCCAACCACCAGAAAAAGAGTGTCAGGGGTAGTTCCAACTCTCTCGCAAGATCACGATATTTTTTCTGATTGTTGGTGAAGATGGATGAGACGATACCGAAAACGGGAGGGAAGCATTTTGCAGTAATCTACATTGTTAGTATAATACTATGAGCTTAGAAGGGAGATAACATACTCTGCCCGCCCAAAGAGTCAACCAAAATATTTCCAACCATACGGAAAACCACAACAACTTCACGCCTCCAACATTGGCTGACTTGAAAACCAAGGCGCCCAGTAATAGCGGAATCAACAAGATCAGTGTCAAAGGCGAAATGTAGAAGAAATAACGAACGAGAAAACTCGAGCTATGAATCCTCTTCAATATTTTCGCGATATTGGTATGAGGATCCTCCGGTGCATTGTACATAGCTGCCGTCTCATGCAGCGGATTCGTAGCAACATCAAATTCATCCACTTGTTCAGTTCGCGAACGGAGTTGACGTAGTGACGTTCCTTCACTGTTGTGTTCTTCGCTTCGCTGTGAGTTTGAGACTACTCGCTCTGCGTGCAGGACAGCCAGGTCATCGTCTAGTCGTAGAGCTTGCTCACGGACAGCCGATGGCGACGGTTCGGTTCGTGCGTTTGATGAAGTCACATTCAGTGTATCCAGCCTTAAATTATCTCTACCACGGTATTCGTCCTCGTCTTCGTCGATATCAGGGAAACGAGTGGTGGCGGTCGAATATCTCGGCTCGTCGATCTCGTGTATGGGGGTGGACATTGTGGCAGTCGAATGCTGGTCAAGGACCAGGTGAATTATATATTTCTCTTGCTATAGTGTTATGTACAATGTACAGCAAAAGGGTGTGGATGAGGAAAACGAATGTGGTGTAGTGAGTGTCGTAGAATTGGAAAGAACCGCCTCCGCTTCGAGGAGCTGGTCGCCAGATGATCTGAAAATGTAACAAAAGAAATAAATATAGAAATAATATGTACGGAGTAAAATAGAAAAAGGGAAACGAGTACAAGAAAGGTAGAAGAAGAAGAAGAGAAAGAAAGAGCTTCACATCTGTAAATCTGCGGAGGCAACGTCAATGCGACAGTCGGGAGTCCAGATCTTCTAGAGCCGATGAGAGAGCCCACATCCCCACCGCAGCAAACTGATAGGCTTGAACTTTAGTTCCTAGTGGCCACCACTCACCAGAGCTTTAGGCTGAGTCCACTTTCCACTGTCCAGTGTCCACTGTCCCAGCGCATCCACTGAAGGAGCGCTGAGGCCCTGGCCAGAAGCCATGTTTCGCGTCCGGCCCAGTTAGATCCCGAGAGAACCACCAGATTGATGTCAATCTGGACTTACGGAGTACGTAGCGGCTGGTGGGTTCATCGTCAAACGTCTTCAAGGACAGAAGATGGAAAGGGAAAAAAAGAAAAACTCCGACGACGGCTCCTCTTGGCGTTTCTTGGAAGTCGATCCGCTGCGAGACGCTGCGTCATCGTGCCTGAGGCAGAAGATGGCCAATCACGTGGCGACGCCAACCCTCGTCCAATCAGAGCTGTCCTTTTACATTCGTCACCGTCCGATTTTTGGCCCTCTCATCTACCATCTACCATACTACTACAGGTATAGTACTCTCATCTTGATTGCTGCTACATATTCTCTATCTGACCGTTTCATCTCATGCCGCGTACTCCATCCAGGTATTATGATTGACAGGGCCTATATCCGCCACCACTATTACCGTGGCATCTGCTATCTGCTGCTATGAATAGGTACGGCCAATAACCGCTCGGTCCTGCCGCCACACCTAAAATTTTCATTTCATGCTCGGTCCTGCTCGGCTGCTCCTGGTGCTTCCCCTTTTCTTTTTGATTTTATTTTCGATCGAATGACTCGCTTGTCCTTGATCTGCCATGATCTGGGCTTGTTTGTGCTTCCGTTCACTTCCGGTCCACTTCCTTGCATTTTTAGTAGTCTTTCATCTTTGGATAGGTAGGTAGATGACGTCGTTGTCTACCTAGCCTCGGAGCATACGGAGTATGCTTCTTGCTACAGACTACTGAAGCCCTAATACTCCCGCAGGTGATAGGTTCGATGGACTTCGATCTTGACTTGTCTACAGCAGATCACTGTATTTAGCAGCCCAAAACCCCGCACGCACTGAGTTGTCATTTAATGCAAAATTCAAACCCATGCTTCGACCCACGTACTATGAGCCTACTATGAGGAGTGGTGTTCTTCCGAGGCCCTATCGCAATACACCACACCACACTATCCAACTATGCATGGGACGCAGAAAACTTTAGAAATTGTGATACAAATTACACTTCCAATCGCTTGTCCGCTCTAACGAGATCGACGTGAGTTACAATTGATAAGTTGATATCCACTCTATGTGAAACATTCAATTTGTCCTTGTCAAGGGTCAATGCTGTGCAGTGCTACGTGTGTAGTGGCAGAGGCCGCTCGGATATCCCTGTCAAGTATCCCGTCCGCTTCCAGCGAGGTTGAAACTCATTTAGGGTTATTAGGGTTATACTCATGCTTGAGCTGACTCGGGCTTAACTATGTAGACTAAGAAGATAATAATCTCCTCGCATTCCCTGATAATATCATCTCTCTTTCCTTCTCATCCTCCCATATCGTCTTCATTTCTTTCGCCATCACATTCGCAAGTCCCACAACAGCCATTTCAGGCGTAAATGGATAGTCGCTTCCATACAACAATCTATCTGTCTTTACATATAACAACAACTCCTTAATCTGATCCGGAAACGGGAAACCGGCAAGATCGAAATAGAATTGTCGCGCAAAAGTGTCTTTTATAGCCTGCGAGGTGAGGTTTTGGTCTGCGCCGATAAGGCGACCGAAGGAAGTAAAGCGTTCGATTAGAGGCAACACTGCGCCCCCAGCATGCGGGATTATGAATGTAATATTTGGACAGCGTGATACTGTCCCCGACACGAAAAGATTGATGAGTGCCCGCGCGGTGTCGAATAAAAATTCAAACGTCGGGTTTGGGAATTGGGTTAATGGAGTCGCTGCCACTACTGTTTCCGCGTGGTTGTGGCTTCCTTGAAGGACACATGGCGTGGTAGGGTGAATAAACACTTTGGCGTGTCTTTTATTTAATTCTTCGAATATGGAGTCGAATTTTGGGTCGCCGAGATATACGCCATGGTGATTTGTTTCGAGGGCAATGCCGTTTACGTTGAGGTTATCGAATGCGTGTGTGATTTCCTCCAAACTCCCTTCAACGTCTGGAAGAGGTACGGAGGCCCAGAAACCTAGTTTTGAGGGGTATCGAGAGACCAAATCAGACATGTAATCGTTGCATGAACGGGTGAGTTCTCGCGCAGCTTTGTGGTCTCCATGAATGAGGTGTGTGCCAGGTGAGCTAATTGATAAGATGGATTTGATGATGTTTAGTTTTTGCATGAGGCCGAGGTGAGTTTCGATGTCCCATTTCTGTGATAATCAGCTCTAGATTTATTCCATATATTGAACAGGTGGAATGCTTACCGGTAGCTCTGGCATGCCATCCGGTTTCTCATGACCGGCATCTATGCACGCTTGGCGATAGAACGGTGGTAGGAGGTGAGCATGGGTGTCGATACGTTCTTCGAAGGGCATGTTGAATAAGCAAGAAACGTTACTACCTTGTTGAAATGATCGATGTTGGATATTTTTTGAAGGTAAAATCGTTGAACCAGGTACATTCTAATTCCTTCACGTCCCGCCGCGGGACGTCCCATCCGTGAGCGGGGAAATATAATCATCCCCGGATTTCACAAAACACGGGGTAAATAACACACCGGAATCCTGTTTAGCTTCAGACATCGTGATCATGCACCAAAACAGAAAACAGCGATGCCATCTTTTGGCTAATCCCCCAATGACCGAGTCGCGCTAAAAGATCAATTAGATGGAACAATGTACTCGACTCCGACGTTGTGGGTCGACTCCGCTTGAATCCATTGGCGGCAAACAGTACTCGCGCAGCGTCAATACCAGTGCCATTAAGCTCAGGGAAGTTGAGCCCATCAGTAGAAGAGGTAGAGCCGTCATCTCGACCAAATCGTGTATAGGCATACCACACCAAAGCAGAGCGGTAAATCAATCGCGGCACATGTATACCCGGTTCTTGTCCGATTGGGATACGTTGTAGATGTCGTAGAATCATAGCAGCATGAATAGCGCATCGATGACCGTCCAGGGAAGATGCCCATGTAGTTGCATACTCTAGGTGGTCTTGCGCCTTTTCATATCCTTCCCGTCCAATGGCGCACTCAAGTTTGCTCATGTTGCAATACAGGATTATGAAGATCGAATGCCAGAGTGCCTTTAGACTGAAGTCATCTGACTGTGAGTGTTGACGAAAGCGCTTGTTGTAAACAGTGATCAGCGCTGGCGTGGCCTCCTGCGAGATTCGTTTCAGGGATTCTTGTAATGATACTCTCTCCATGATTTGGCTCGTCTTCCCTTCTAGAAAAGCGTAGAGTGCAAATGTTGGGTATGCGGCTGGTGCGGTAACATCTCCCTCTGTTTGATCGATGGAAAGTGGTGGGCTGTATTCTGAATTGGCCAGCTGTTGATGCCTACGCTCATCTAAAGCGTGTACCCAAGCAGTAGAATTCGGTGCAGTCCACAGCTCATCAGACGCGATTGCCGATGCCGCCGCCGAACATCGTAGAAACGGTTCGGTCATGAATAGTTCTGCGGACTCTGAATCATGTATCCGAAGACCAACAGCGACCCTGTCTGATATCAATTGACGCTCGTGAATATATAGTTGTGATTTCAAAACGTACCGTCGTTTCTCCTCGCCGTATATCCATCGCCTCCACGATGCTTCGTTATCTGTTTGCATACATTTAGGGTATATGGCCTCCATGTCTTGATTAAACATATTCTGTCTTCGCGCCCACTGTTTCTCATAAGTAGCTGTTGAAATTTAATATATAATCTGGACTTACTGCAATAAGCGTCCCATGAAATGTTTGAAACAAGACGATGTGTCTTGGATTCTGTCATATAATCAATCAACCTCCGTACGATTTTCTGCAAGGAGCGCATTCTTACTCCCGAAAGCATGGCAAACGTCTGCCCCAACAAAGCTGCTTGAGTCATTGCCAGCGCTTCTGGTGCACCTCGAACAAAGTACATTTCCCACTGCAAAGGATTACCGTTAGCATATGTTAAAACACTAATACAAGAACAATGACATACCGACGCAAGAATAGCCTTGTTCAGCCGTTCAAACAATCTGTTCCCCTGTGCTACAGCATACGGTGATCCCAGAAACAGACTCCCCACCGAGCATATTGAAATCAACAGCAGAGACCGCTTTGCAGATGGCCGAAATGTGGGTGCATGGACAATCGGAAATATTGGATGAAATCTTGTAAAATACATTTGTATGCATAGATTCTGTAATAGTCAGCTACAAGGTCTTGTTCAATAGCTTTGAGTGGGTGGTACCAGAAAATCGGTAGATGGGAGCGGCTCATAGGCTATCCGTCGCTGCTGAAGCTCTCGAGATAGATCTTCTCTATATCGTTCATCGACACTTATAGGTTCATTTGTTCCATCTGGAGTAACCTGACCGCTTCTCTCGGGACCTAGATACGTAAACCAAGACCGTTTAACCTTCTCTTCTTTAGACTCAGCAATGATGTCTGAAGGTGCTTCAATAATTATGTTGGCGTCGCTGCTGTTGTTCATCTGAAGTCTGTCACTGGCGAAGAACCCTTGACCGGACCAGTCCATAGAAAGAGATGTTCCAGAGGGCGGTATGTTCGCACAGAGAGCACTAAGATCAAACTCCTCATCGACGAGCCACCCAGGGAACTGATGACTGGGACTGAACATCCAAGAATTGGTCATGTTGATGCTAGTTGCTTCCGGTCTGTTCAGATTATCAGCGAGAAGCGAGAATTGATTATTGTTATCCATCGGCTGGGGTAGATTTGGCGCAGACCAGTTGGAGATCCCTCCCACGCCTAGCGTTGAGTCATATTCGTACGGAATGGAATGACTGCCCTGGTGCTCCTGGGTTGATGGTGATGACTGAGTGAATGACGGTGTCGTTATGGCAGCAGCTGACTGGAAAATCCTGGAATTATCTGTCTCAATAGCTGGATTGAGTAGAGCTGTGACTGTGTCTGCCGTTCTAGATGACAAATCCTCCTGAGGCGAACGGTGTGAATGACGCGCTTGTTGTTGGTCTTCTAGATGTGATCTGGAGTGTCGCAGAAGGGAGTCACTGATTTCTTAGCAAGCATAAAAGTGTTGGCAGAGAATATAAACGTACTGTCGCGTAAATGATTTCCTACATGTCGTGCAGGAAAAGGGTTTCTCCTTCGTATGGCTCCGAACATGCCTCGCGAGATGCTCATCCTTGGTGAATGATTGCGAGCACCAAGGGCAGATTCGCTCCTTTCTAGATCCTCGTCTATTGACCATATTTCTTTAATTTTGATATCATCTTGCCTGATTTTCGGCAAATAAAGGAAGAGTTGAGGTTGGAGTTGAGCATGAGCTTGAGAAAAGTGCGGGGCCCCACGCGACCAATTGGAGTACGTAAACGGTAAGACCTCCTTTTAACAAAGCACACTTTATAAGCAATTAAATCACCTATCTGCTTGGATATAGTACAACCCCTATTCCTTATATCCAAGTTTCACTAGAAATGACACGGACTCGTTGTATCTCTGACCCAACTCCATGTGCAAAGCGTCCATAGATAATAATCATAAACATGATGATTTAATCATAGATTTGAAGAAATCATTTTAGTTGCCACTTTGGTCAATTCAGATGTAGCTTAGAATACTTTTAAGTGGTTTTCGCTGCACTACTGGCTCTGATACTATAAATATCGGTGCAAGCTGCACAAGAACAGCACATCAGACACTTGCCCATTGAACTGACTGATCACACATTAACCTAATATCGACATACCTTATATTGAGGAAAGTTACGATTCACGATTCAATGAACGGGGGTATGTCGCGACAACTACCCCAAATGGATAAGTTGATTGTGGCGCTCTCGAATTAGGGTTACACGTGTCCCGCCGGCTGTAGCGGGACGCTTGTGATTTCTCTCTGATCTTTGCATTAAAAAACTTAACCCTTAGGGCTAATTTGTTTCCCAGTAGTACTATCCAAGCATGGAATTGGTATTTGAATCGTCCCGCTGTATCCCACTGTATTAGGCTTCAGACTAACTATCGGACTTACGGTTGCGGATATAGATCGTTATGAAAAGCTGATGGGAATCTGCATAAGTATTGTGTGCTGCCGATTTTCATGCAATCAACAGATCTATTTTTATTTTTCTTCTCGGATTCTTCCAGGTACTTTGTGACCATACTTTTATCATGCCTTCGTGGACACATCTAGTTCGCTTCATTGCTGTTGAAGATAGCCAGGAGCACCTAGGCCAGGTTGTTGATACTACTCGGGATGTTGGCCTAGATAGCGCTGAAGGCAAGGAGATTGCCGTGTACCTGATTGACGGAACGATCTTTGACGGCAAAGTGACGAAGGAGGTCTTGCACGTCAAACAAGTATGTCTCAATCTTCAAAACTTACCGGATGAATTACTCAACTGATATTTGTGCAGCTCCTCTCTCCAGTTTCGAGGGATCAGTGCAACTATATTAGATGCTTAGGGTTAAATTACACGGATCATGCGAAGGTAAATTGCATCCCCTGCAGCATAGATTCAATTCATACTCAATTTTTTTTCATAGGAAGCAAGCATGCCAATCCCCAAAGTCCCGATTCTCTTCACAAAGCCCAGAACAGCACTCACCGGACCCTACCCCGCCGCAATCAATATCCCCAAATGCGCGCAGGACGATACAAGCGATTATGAAGCCGAGCTATGCGTCGTGATTGGCAGAACGGGCAAGAATATCAGTGAAGACGATGCGTGGGATTATGTGCTTGGTTACACTGCGTCGAATGATGTGTCAGCCCGCACGCTGCAGATGCTTACGGCTCAGTGGTCGTTTTCCAAGGGTCTTGATGGAAGTTGTCCAATCGGTCAGTTTACGACAATCCCTTTACCCTTGTCAAACCTCTAACAGGTGAATTTCTAGGCCCTGTTCTTGTGGCTCCATCTGTTATCAACGACCCCCAGACCCTCGGTATCAAAGCGATCCACAATGGCACCACCGTTCAAGATGGTCATACGAGCAATATGATCTTCAACATCCGGAAACAAATCTCCTACCTTTCACAGGGAACCACTATCGAGGCCGGAACGATTTTCCTGACTGGCACGCCTGCAGGAATTGGCTATTTCCGTCAACCAAGAGTCGTGCTCAGGGATGGTGACGAGATTTCAGTCAAGATTGATCAGATTGGGACGCTGGTGAATAAGGTCCGCTATGAGAATTTGTAGAATTTGAATTGCTTGCATAAATAGAACATTTGAAGAGAGAGTTTGATCAATGTTAAAACAGAATGATATAACTAGGTATTCATGTGTATTTGGTTCGGCGACGTTGCTATTTGACGATTCAGTAAATTCATCCGATGGGATGATTATCAGAGAGTACCTATGTAGCGACTTTTGGTATATGTGGAATGAATATAAAAATAGCTCAAGTGTGAATTTGGCCGGAATTATCAATTAGATCGACTTATCAATTACTGCAAACATTGTGATGGATAATTTTGATAGGCCCAGTGTATCTGGATATTTACGGAATTGTGAATCTTTGGAGAAACCGCCAATAAATGAGTTAATACATAGACTAATGACAGGTCAAATCAATTCAAGAACGAAGGAGGAACCTCCGGACCCCAAACAGCCAACGACTCGTTCCCTGCCGGCCCATATCCAATAGGCGTATTCTCGTTAACCAGATCCCCATCCGCATAATGCTCAATCATATTACCCGTCGTATCCCACCAGTAATCAAAAATCTGTGACCCGAGAATGTGTCTTCCTACGCCCCATACAGACTTATAACCTTGCTTTGCGAGCCACTGATGGCCTAGGTGCTGTGTGTCGTAATCATGGACTTCGAAGGAACAGTGATGAACATGCGTGGTAGGATTGGCGCTGAGGAAGAAGGTGTGATGGTCGACTAGGTCCTGGCCACGGTCGATGTGCGCGAACATGGCGACATTTTGCTTTTCACCTTCTTTTTCGACGTAGAGAAAATCGGTGGGGGCGAGGTTGAAGTTGGTGGTATAGAAGTCGACCATTTCTTGAAACTTTTGGACACATAAACCGAAGTGACCCAGCTATATCGAGAACTCAATGTTAGTGCTTCGTAGATAGATATACTTGGGTTCGAGATAAATACTTTATGCACCGCAGCCGGACCAGGATCAAACCGTTGGAACTTGAGAGCCCGTGGCTTATCATTTTCGTGGTTGATTATGAGTTTCTCGGGATATCCTTTAGGCTCGGCGGGAGATTGGTCGAATATAAGATTGACAGGGACATTCTCAGGGTCAGTGAAGGTAAGAATGTATCCGCCGCCTGGAGCATCCTTCATCTCTTGTATTTCCCCGGCTGTAGGTAGCTGCGCAGCTCTAAGAAAGGTCTTAGTTAGAAAATTGGATGAAACATGTGGCTGTCCTCACTTCTCTAAGTCTTGATAGGTCTCTACTTGGAATGAAGCTCCGAGAAACTGTTTTGGTCCCTTGCGCGCGTAGTACACGTATTGATCGCTGCCATATCCACGAAACCAGACCTGATCCTCAGTCTTCTGAGCTACCTCCATTCCAAAATCTGTAAACCCGACAATTAATACACCGGACATATTGAAGAAACTTAGATAACGATTTACCAAGTAGGAAGGTGGTGATCTTCTCAAGATCTGGATGCTGGTATCTCATGTGGCTTAGTTTGACGAGCCGGATCTGATCCTCCTTCTTGATACCGCATCGCTTCTGCCATTCGGCCAAAGCTTCTTTCCCATTACCGACTGCAATTGAGTCTGGTATAGATGCGCCATGATTGGGTTGCAACTTGGATGTCGCCTATTTGAGAGATGAGTAAGGTCACACACAAAGAAGGCCAGACTTCCATACCATATTGCCAGGTGCAATGGTTTACGTTGATTGCATGCTAGTAAGCAAAAGACGTGACATGATCATCGTTGCAGTACTTATATATCGGACATGACAGCACTGTACTGATTCGGACTGGACTCCCCTAAACTAGCAGGACATTTTGCGGGGTCGGATGTGTCGGTTCGATAGGTATGATCCTCTTCGGATTTACGGGATAGAGACGTCCCGCAGGAATGTGGGACGTCTTTCATCTGCACCATGTTGGGCCACACAGACCAGATACACAACATGTATGAAATGCTAAGAATTGGGAGAGGGAGCTATACCTTGTTAGAATACGAAGTTTCGTTTTCCCATCGTGGCCCGCCCAACACAGAGTTGTGGCATCTACTGGTTCTCGGCACTGGATTTACAGGCAGCATGATATATGCCCCTGTCTAGTGCCACTTCATGTTTGCATATTAATCAGCGTAGCCGTGATTTTCAGGACATCGAAGAAACACGATCACGATTGACCGAGCAACAAAAAGGCCAGTACACTGACGGTTCTGTCAACGGGTATAGCAGAACTTTTCATCATGGCAGACTCAGAAGAGTACGAAACTACAGACGTAGTAATCTGCGGATGTGGACCAACTGGTGCAATGTTATCTGCCTATCTCGGTCAAATGTCCATCAAAAACGTGGTACTAGAAAAGGAGCCCGATATAACCACAGACCCACGAGGCATTGCCCTCGACGAAGATGGAATCCGATTTTTGCAAGGATTGGGTATTTATGATGGCATCTACACGGAAATTGGAACTTGTAAGTGAATCATCATTTCAACATTGTGGGTAGTTCTGTTTTGCTTACACGATACGGAAGGTATGAATATCTTCAAATTCGTTGATGGCACGAAGCCGGATCTAAGTAGGAAGCCATTTTTGGAGATGGACTACAGTACCGTAAGTCCTTTCTTCCGTGAATCATAATTTTATGAACAGCGTATAACTCGCGATTGAACAGACGGAGGGCGGTACAGGCCACGTCGGATTCATCTGTCACAAGCAGCCAGTGCTAGAAAAGTATCTTCGTGATAAGATGGCAGCAAATGGACTTAGCCAATTACGATCTGGGTGTAGCGTGACTCACCTATCAGAATCCAAAGGATGGACGTATTGCGAATATATCGACTCAGAAGGCAACACTTGTCGAATACGGTCAAAGTTCTTCATTGGCGCGGATGGTAAAACGGGCTATACTCGCAAGAAATATCTTGAGCCAAAAGGTATCCAGATGGAGCGGGCGCATAAGTATGTCCATCGGACTTTGGGAATCTATATCTTGCTAACTAGTTATCTTTGATAGCTCCTTCTATGAAGAAACCTGGGTTGCTCTGAACTGGCATATTTCACTTCCCAACAAAGAGACCCATCCAGACTTCCCCCTATGGTCACTTGGATACACTCCTGAACAAGTATACGATCTTTTCTTTCCGGTCAATTTTCGCTTCCTGTGTAATCCGAAGCGACCTGCTGTCTGTGGACGATTTGGACCCTTTGCCGATCGACTTTGGCGATTCGAATTCGTCGTTCGAAAGGATGAGGATGGACTGGAGATGGCAAGACCGGAGATGATGAAAAAGATTATTTTTCCTTATATTACGCATCTTGGTAGTCGTTATGGGTATGTATACTTATTCCTCATCTAGGAGTAAACCTATCTTTGCTTGCTGCTTACAAGAGAATGGACAGTCTACCGAATGATGTGCAGTATCCAGAGGACTGCATCCACGTCTTGCGATCGAGGCCGTTTGTTTTCTCTGCTAGAAGCTGCAATAAATGGTCTGAAGGTCGTGTTGTGCTATGCGGAGACTCCGCCCATGTATTTCCACCTTGTGAGTAATCCACGCAATCATGGCAAACAAGGTCTTTACTAAAACACACGACGCCAGTTGGCGGACAAGGAATCGCTTCCGGATTCCGCGACGCCTCCTCCCTCGCCTGGCGTTTGGCCGTTCTCTGCAAAGCATCCACACGAGGCGTAACACTACCGCACGACAAATTCTTCAAAGCCTGGTACCTTGAACGAAAACAGCAACTTGAAAAATCACTAGCAGTCACAATCATAAACGGCGAATTCGTGACGGAAAGTAACCCAATCAAGATATTCATTCGAAACTGGTCACTGTGGTTCATGCAATTTATTCCCTCATGGCGTGACAAGCTGCGTCAGGGTCAGCGTCACGAGGGTCTGATTCGGTATCAGTACTCGAACGGAATGCCGTTCATACCATCCTTGAATGGAGGATTATGTGTGCCGCAGGTTTATTGCAAATCTATTAGGCCAGATAACATGGTCTATTTTACCGACGACGTGATCTTCGGAGGAAAGAAAGGATTATTCCAGCTTCTTGTCTACCTGAAGACTCCGGCTGAAATGGCTAGTGCCGGCAAGGATGTCTCCGACATCGAGACAATATCTCAGGGCCATATCTACGAAAGTGACATTACATGCATAACCGAATCCGATACCGATCCAATATCTTCATACGTCAAGAACGAACCCTGTTACCCAACATACAACATCGCCACTGGAGAAGAGTTTGCTAGATCGGAGCTGTGCAAGGGACGACCGGAACCGAAATACTATGATCCTTATCGTCTGAGGAAAGAGTTGAAGGGACACAAATATACCATTCTTCGCCCCGATCGTTTTGTATTTGCGTCGTTTTCCACGAGGGGCGATCTAGTCGAAGCTGTTAGGGCTTTAGTCGCGTATCTGAATGGCGGCGAAGTGGAAATGCATTAGTTGGACTCTTACAATCCATTTGTTAGTTACATAGTTAGGGTCTAGTACTTAGGAAGAACCTCATCGACAAGCGTTAGTTGACATCTGATTACTATTAATTGAGCATTTGTGCATGGACGGAATTATCCGCGAAAAGAAATTCGTTCTCTTTTAGTTCTTCAAAGTTCTATAACTTGTGTTCTATCCTCGTTAACATAGGAAGCTATACCTAGCAGATATGGCCCAGTGAACTGGTTGATCAGTGCTGGGTCCTTTTAAAGCAATGTCATAGTAATCTCATATATTTCGCGCTTTACTGGCACCAACCTTGGGATGCTGATATCATGTATCTTAAAATACGCATGATTGAAATCAGCAACTGTTTGATGAATGGTTTCAAATATTATATCCATGGATCACTCAGGCAGGGTTATCTGTATTGTGTATGTGTCCAAGCTAACTCTCCTCTGGCATGGGCTTACGTATCTAGGTAGGCGAAGGATAGGGTATGCCTTCACCTATTGGCGCTACCTAGCCGGATATCGCACCGACGTCTACAGGCAGTACGGAGAATCCCGTCAGAGAAAGAATGTGCTGGGGATCTGAGTTCTGATTCTATGCTACGGTATGCAGTTGACCTATCTAGTTGCTTGACCGAGAAGCGGGGAAATCGTGTAGATACCTATTGTCACTTCTATTTTACCATCTTCGACATTTCTCACAGCGCATATTGTACTATACTATTAGAAATGGCTCCAGATACGGTAAGCAGTGTCGTTGAAGAGACGACCGATAATCATCCTAGAGAAGCTCTTTGCATATTGCAATGGGCCGTTGGCGAGAAATGGTGGCACAGAACAAGGTATCACAGCAATACGCACCCCTGCGAGACTTTATTTCCCAGCTAATGAGGTTGAAGCTATCTAGGAGCTCTTCTGTTCAATGCCGGCGCGTTTGTGTTACCTGCACTTACAATACTTTGGTCAAGATCTGAATCGCCGATATCGACTCATCGTTGGTGGTTACCACTGATGTTTACACGTACATAGGGACTGTCGCTGAGGTCCTTAACGGAGGCCTGCCCCGCGCAGTCTGGGTGACCATCGCTGATAAAAACACACGCACGTATGAGTCCCGCTTGGGCCTTGCGCATACATTGATAGTCTTCCAGGCTGTATTAGGGCTCGTCATGAGTATCGCGTTGACAAGTGCCGCGACCGCGTTTACATCGACTTTCGTTCCTTACGACGTTCAGAAAGCTAGCGTTACATATGTTCAAATCGTCGCCTTTTCCGCGCTCAGCTCTGCTATTGAAGTCGCGGTTTCTACCACTACGAGAGCCCTGGACAAGCCAGATGTTCCTCTCCTAAGCAGTTCCATCAAGGTTATTGTGAATATCATTCTCGATTTCCTCATCATTTCGAAATTTCATGTCGGCCACTGGGCTCCCAATATCAATATGCAGGCTGCGATACGTTTGAACTGTGATAATGGTTGCAGCTTTAGTGGACTAGTATACTTCTTCGGGACCGCTGTTCAGACCGCAGATGGACGTTTTTGGCACTGGAAAGGTGAAACTCCCACTTTCTCGCATTCTTGACCCTTTTGAAACCTGGATCTATCACATTTATGGAATTAGCAATCCGTAATGCGCTGTATCTATGGCTTGTGGCAGGAATCGTCTCCATGTCAGCAGATTACGCCACCGCATGGGGTGTTTTCACCACTACTCGTTGGGGACTTGTGATGGTACCTGTGCAGGCTCTGGAGGCCACCTCACTCGCCTTTGTAAGACATTATTGGGCCGAGTTGCAAGGTGCGCATCACGGGGTCACGAAACGGAAGAAGCTCATCAGTATGAATGCCAGCTCCAGCGAAGTTCTTATCATATACAGGAAGCTGATTTTTCACAGTGATCATCCGACCAGCCATTCTATCTGCAATAATTGCCATTGCTATCGAGGTACCGCTTTGCATATTCATGGCCCTATTTGGATGCGAGCCATTCGCATTCTTCCTTAG
This sequence comes from Talaromyces liani, assembly GCA_022814505.1. NCBI lineage: Eukaryota > Fungi > Ascomycota > Eurotiomycetes > Eurotiales > Trichocomaceae > Talaromyces > Talaromyces liani. Next base: position 98,222 of record JAKLNL010000032.1, read on the forward strand.
TGACTCTAAGAAGGTGGCGGAAATTGCGGCACATATGTGGCAGACAATTGACTGGTAAGTCTCTGGCCGGTTGTGGCTACAGGACCTGCTAATATCTTGAAAGGTGTTATCTTTTATACGCTGTTGTCACCCAACTGGCGACAATATTGCTCGCGACTTAGCCATCTTGGTATCTAGGACAGTCTCTCATCTCTAACATTTTTTTATGTCCTTCCTTGGGCTATTGTCTGTCAGGTAGCTGATTTGAATCCAAGCAATGCCTGGACCTACCATAGTTTAGTTTTTGGGGGCAGTCTAGTGTTTTCATTCGTTGGGATTCTGATCATCACCTTCTTCTGGGCTCAGAAATTCTTGCGAGGCAAACTGGCTATCTGGTGAAAAATTCTCAGGAGGAAAGGCCCACGAGGTTTGCAAATTTTATTATGTTCTATTTCTCTGGGCGTCAGCATTCTCAGAACGAGGTTTTTTCTTCTAATCTAGATTCGGGGGTCAATACTAGGTACATCGAGTACAGCAAAGGAAGCCAGAACATGATCTTCTAGTGTCCCGACCTTCCAATGGTATTCATGAGAGATTATACACTTTTTCGTGAATTGGAATTAGGCAACCCCAGCAAATGATTCTAAGCAGGACAGGTAAGACTCCCAAGGTTTTTAGGGATGCTGGGATTAATAAGGAAGTCGCTGCCTACCGATTGAGATAAGGCAACGATCTCGCTAGGAGAATATTAATCTTGCCATATTCATCCCAGCTCGAATCCATTTCCCCAGCCTTGTTATTGTCTAAATCAAAAATTACATGTTCATCACCAAGTCCAAAGGCTCATCGCGCTCTACCATACATTGCGATACCTGGCTTTGCTGATATACTCGTTCCTATTCTTCTAAAGTCCCATTCGAATTGAAAATGAATCCTGCGATCTATCTCCTCCACGCAGACGTTCTCGTCATAATCTACGACTATCTTTCTCTGGTCGACAAAGCATGCTTTGCCCTCAGCTGCAAGCGATACTATGGATTATTCGCCGAAGCCACAAAAGAAGAGGCTTTTGAATTCCCAACATTTCACAGGATCCAAGCGATCAAAGCCAAACGGCCGTATGTGGACAAGCTGAAAGTCCCACGCAATCAACTCCTGGTTCGACTCGAAGATTCTCGCTGGGCATTGTGCGGTGATGGATGCGAGAAACTACATCCCCGGCGAGAATTTTCAGAATATAACCTCTCAGACCACCCAATAAAAAGAAACTGTGGATTCAATACTAGAATCGTAGATCTATGTCCCTGTTTCTGGCTAACTTTCCGCGAACGAGACAAAGTCATCAGAGCACTCCAACACCCATCAGGAGGGTTTCATTTGAAGAAATCTTTAACGCTGATTATTGATGAGAATGGAAGCATCACTCCAGCATAGTTGTTCCATACGTACATTCGTGGACGGAGAATTGGTTGCGAACACTTCAATCAAGATGAATTTGACATTCTGCGGGCACGGTTTTTTTCGGACAGAAACTGAGTATATCTCTGGTATCTGACTGAACCACAGATCGAGAAAGAGGCAGAGCCCACATTTCTATGCCCACATCAAGATCTGTTTACTTGCAACAATTGAGGCCCCTGTGGGAAGTGCTATTCCTATTTTAACAGCAACCAGAGTGGTTACAATCGCAAGCCGCCTATAATTATGAACGTTGAAAGGATACTTGGGCATGTCGATTGGCGCAACGATTGCGTTTGGTCCAGAAATTGTCGACACATGTTTTATGATACCTTGAGTTGGCGTTATTTCTGGTATGTTTGTACCCGCGAACACTGGTGTGAAATTGTCTGTGCTAATTTTGGCCAATCTAGCCCTGGAGAATAGCTTCAAATTAGACAGAAAATTTTTGCTATGGTGCCGCTTCAATTGTCTTGCATTGCGCACTGGTTTTGTCTCGGCGGATCAAAAAGTCGTTCGTCCACAATTTTGATCTAAAAATATACTTCCAGCTTCTAGACATTTAACTATGTAGTAATACAGTAATTTGCAGTACTATGACATTGATCCGATGCTTGGGGGTTACACAATTCCCTCCCTTCCTACACATTATTCATCTATTGAATCTGTTGCTTTTATATCCTTCATTCCACATAATAGATCATATACCTTTGATAATGTAAGAACGCACTTCAATCCAGCAGTTGTAATGTTCATGGGTAACCCTAACAATCTACTATCGCTCCATGGCAAGCTTCCCTAGCAGCGACAAAGATCATTTCAAAATATATATTAAGAGGTATTACAAGTGCTCTAAGACTTGCGTCCAATCGACGAGCAGGGCGATGGCGTCAGATTCATCGCGATTCATCATTATGAGTAATAGTTCCTTGGCTTTTGGCTGTGCGGAACAGATCCCGATTCATGAGGATTTCCTACGCTCTCTGTCTTTAACATAGCATGGAGAGACGGACGTTGGTGAATAGAAGTGAGTTTCAGGAAGGCATAACTGTATATAGGCTTTATATCATATCAAAGGTTCTCGGGGGTCACATCTAGAAATAGTGTGTTAAATTTAGGGTTAGCTAGGGTAAGATAAAACCAAAAACTGACATACATACCTAGGTACATACGCACAGACAGCAGCCCCAATAAGGCGTGACATATTCTCAAACAATCATTGGCTACAGCTCGACAACCCTAAATCGACGACAAAAAGAAAAGAAAACCATCCGAAATTTTGTAGCTTGTTGAATTCTCCTTTCTACATCCTCTCTTGTATGTAGACAAGATGCATTCAACATCGATTACGAAGAATCTGTCCGGATTGAAGTCTCTGATCCGTCGTCATCAATCAAGACGGGCTGCAAGGGCTGAGACTGATGGCGACGAGTCCCTGCTAAGTCGTCTTGTGGACGTCTTTTTGCGCACCTGGGACCTCGGCTTTACAGCTTTCGGAGGTCCACCAGTCCATTTCGGTATTTTCCATAAGCGGTTTGTTGAAGGAACAACTGGAGAGAAATGGGTTGATGAGCAGACGGTGAGCTTTTCCTTCAATATCCCTTGAATATTTCACCGGTTTTGACAATTCTATCAGTGCTAATGGAGCGATAATAGTACCAAGAATTGTTTGCGATATGTCAAGCACTTCCAGGGCCGGGAAGCACGAAAATGCTGTTTTGTCTCGCATTGCTGCACGCTGGCTTCATTCCTGCCGTAGTAACGTTCTTAATCTGGAGGTAAGAATATCAACGCAATAATTAAGGATACTGCTGATCCAAGTATAGTCTTCCGGGAGCTATTACCATGTACGCCCTAGCCCTCGGCGTTCAACACATCAATGAAGTCCTTCCTGGACCAGTCTATGGCCTGCTCTCCGGCATGAACGCCTCCACAGTTGGCATTATTGCCCTTGCAGCTGTTCAACTAGCCAACAAAGCCATCAAGGACAAATTCTCTCGTATTCTGGTCGTCTTTGGTGCTTGCGCCGGCATGTGCTATAATGCGCTATGGTACTTTCCCGTGCTCATGGTCATCGGTGGTATTGCATCCATTATTTGGTATGGATGGATGTTGCAAAGTATCGGAAAACTCAAGAGCAAGCTTAAGCGGAGAAAGTCAAATACGGAATCGCAGGTTGAGGAAGCTTCTGTTGAAAATAGTGTTTCTCTAGAAGAGAGAACCGAGATGACTGAAACTAGCAGTATCCAAAGGAGGAATGTGAGTGCCACGGCGACGCCAGTTCCAGGATCAAAGCCGCCACAGAACTCGCAGCCGGCGCAGGAAACGCAACAGGTCCAACCAGACATACACCAGAGTCATGCTATCAAAGTTCGCGTTGGCATTGTTATTACGGTGGTGTTCTTTGGTAAGAAGTAATCATTCTGTCCCGATCAAGGAGAAAAGAAGATTAACAAAGATATAGCCTCATTTATCGGCGTTCTCGTCGGTCGCGGTGTAAAGGTTTCACCCGACATCACTTTGGACCTCTTCGCGAACATGTATCTCGCTGGTACCATCATCTTCGGTGGAGGACCGGTCGTCATCCCCCTCCTTCGTTCCTACGTTGTAGGACCCGGCTGGGTCTCCGGTCGAGACTTTTTGCTTGGTCTCGCAATGATTCAAGCCTGGCCTGGCCCAAATTTCAACTTTGCGGTCTATCTCGGAGCACTTTCACTACGAGCTTCGCCCTATCCAACTGTTCTCGGCGCAATTCTGGGATTTTTGGGAATCTTCATTCCCGGACTAACGTTGGCAGTTGCCGTGCAGAGCTTCTGGCGCGTTTTGCGCAAGAACAAATGGGTTATTGATCTCTTGCATGGTCTCAACGCTACGGCTGTCGGGTTGGTCTTTACGGCTGTTTATCGTTTGTGGAATATCGGATATCTGACCCCGGAGTCAACAAGTGGCCAAAGTCTGGCCTTGGACCCCTGGTGGGTGGTGATTGCGACTGTTACGTACACTGAGAGTGCGTGGTTTGGTGTGCCGCCTCCAGCGGCGATTGTCATTGGGGCTGTTTTGGGTCTTTGCTGGTATGGTGTTGTCAGTTCGTAGGATAAATTCTGCATTTTTCTTAACATTACTTGTCTGGAAACTCTTGAAAGCACCAACAGATTGGTGCGCAGGTGATTTCTGCCTGCCATTGTGTACTATATCTGCTAGATATCAAAAAATGACTAACATATCGAGACATAAAACTTGCATCTAATCGAAAGCCCAAAAGCCTCTGCAACTGCCCAGGTGAACTATTAAACTTGTTGAAAAAATCTTTCATCTATTTGGTTAATTACTGAGAAGTATTGAGTTTCGGAATTACCAATTTCGAATCCCTCCCAGTATTTCGTTCACCAAGCCCAATTCATAGTATAATCGTATCGAAGACGAGAAAATCAAACTCAGGGCTACACCACAGAATTCGTCTGGCTTTACCGTCCAATCCCGTTCAGGGTTGATTCATATACTGCATTTCCTTAGCCGCTTGACCAGTAGTCATTATATGCACGGCTAGGATGGCGACTTTCAATCTACCATGCCTAGAGGCGCCAGCCTTGCGACCAGGACCAGTTCTTAATGCGGGGTATGTCAGAGCCTCACCTTGATAACCATTTTGAAGTCAATACAAGCATAACAAACTCAATTTAAGCAGTTGGAACTAGCAGTGTCCTAATGGCGAACCAGGAACCATCTAAGCTGGTCGGCTGTCTACTCGATGTCTCGGGTTCCATGCGGAAAGTTTTCGACGAGACACATCAATCCGATGGGCGTGCACTCGATCGCTTCAATGGTGTGCTCAGTGCAGCCCTCAATATTGCCCGCAAGGAGCAGCAAGGTGGCTCCAATGCCAAAATGTTTGTGGGCGCGTTTGGTCTTGGTCGCAAGGCCGGGTATCCTCCAACCGTGGACCTCTGCGGCATTGCCGAAACCCTCATCGGAGACATCGACGGCGACGATCGCAGCGGTCATGATTCACTCATCGAGCTCGCGAATGAGAACGACCTGGCGCACATAATGGAGTACATCCGAACAAAACTTACGGATAACATGGCACGTATTGTGTACGGGTGCCTTCGTCGACATCCGGAGCGGATAACTGAGTTCATTGACGCAATACCGAGTGTAGACAAGACTCGGAACTTGATAAGACGAAGAATTGGGCGGCGTTCGGAATCGGCGCAAGCGTGATCGTGGGTGTGTTGGTGACGGGTGGTACATTAGCTGGAGGTCTCCTACCTGCTCTTGGCCTAGGAAGCAGCGCAAAGATAGGTGCCGATACATACGAGGACCATGAAGTAGACTCTTCCAAGGGTCTCTAACTCGCGCGCCAGATTTGCAGGGAGTCGTTTGAAGACTTTGTGAATCTCATACCTCGACCAGTGGGTGATGTGGTACGATTGCTGCACAAGCTTCAGCGCCGTTACATGGGAGCTCATGGATACTTATCGGGGTCTATTGAAGAGTTTATATACGGCGATACCCCAATGCGCGATGCTTTGAACCGATCCTTGTCTGCGTTTCGTGCACACCCCGATTTTGACCAGAAAGTGCTCGTTCTGATGTCAGATGGCCACGGAACTGATGGTGATCTGAGCCAAATCGCTTCTGATCTACATTCAGAAGATGTCGTCGTGGCAGGTGTGTACCTAACGAGCAATCAAGAGACTGCTCAACGACTTCTATACGATCAACGGGACGAATCTTGGAATAGGGGTCAACAAACCCTTTTCAGCATAGCCTCAAAAGTATCTACTAACAACCACCCCATCCCGGTGTTGATGTCGGTTGGTTGGCAGGTTCCGTCCTCTGGGGAGGTTGCCTTGTACGTCTCCGTTTGTACTAGGTCCGCTGTCGATGAATTCTGCTCGTTGCTCGTCTCGGCGCATCGTGGGTCAACGGATGCTCTCTTGGACATCATAGGCCGACTAATTCTTGACGAGTACATCAATGATAGTCATATTGTTACTTGCAATAACCCATCAAACCAGTATGACTCCGCAACTTGCTATGCGCACGCCATCGCTGCCGTTATTCACATGGCTCTGTTGCGCATAGAGCGCAATGAACCCTGCCCGACTATAACAGAGATACGAAATAGAATTTTACGCCAATTTCCCCCTGGTGAACACGGACGTGCCAGCGAAGAGGTACTAGAAACAGCAGTGCAATGGTATCGCCTACGCTATCGAGCGGTGGACGAAATAGAGGCTCGACAGGCAGTATTGCACCGTCGTCCTGTACTCACCACATTTCGCCTCTCAAAGGAAGGCTGGACGAAGTTCTGCGAACATTTCAAGCAACCAAGCTCACGCCGATCAATGCTCACCGAGGCAGACATGCGACAGTACCTCCAGGGCTATGATGGTGGCGGACATGCCGTTGTATTATACGCCTGTAACCCTCGTTCTCTATCATTTCTCAACTCCTGGGGCAGTAACTGGGGCACCAATGGGAGTTTTTGTGTGCAGAGTCCTGCAGTACTCGAGATGAACAAGCGGGATAGGCTAGCTCCCGTGTGCTTCTACGATGTTTTTTGGTATGAGAGCGACCTAACTCCAAGCGAGAGAGCGGCATACGACAAAAGAGCGGACGAGAGACTCCGCACTTATACAGCTCAGTTTCCAAGTCTGCTTAAACTCGAGGCAACGTGCCCGCTCTGCCAAAGCATCTCGTTAGTCTCAGGTTTTACTGGTAATGCACGTGAGGCAAAGTGTCCATGTTGTTCAGGTTCGTTTGTCCCGCAACCTGGAAACCTTATCCAAGCGCTCTATGCTCGCGCAGGTTTGGGTTCATAGATACCAATATGTGTCAAATTGTAGACCACGTGAGACTCACGAGTTCGTTGACTCCCTGTGGTTGGCTTCGTATGGATCTGGTGCCTTCCCATTTTGAATTGTGCTTATCCTATGTCTTGGATTATGTATTCCTTTCTGTCATACTCTATGTACTGTTATTTCTGTAGTGTTCAGATTCTGGGATGTTGACTTCGCATGAGAATTTTCATAGGTTCATCGAGTTGTAGTTGAAGTTTAGGGCAAAGCTGGAAATCACGAAACTACCAAAAAAAGTCTCACTAGAAGTACTTGTAGCGATGATCTAGTCAGTCCGACGATACAATAATGCATCAACAAAAGCAGCTGACACAGATATGGCTGAGAAATACGTCGGTAAAAATTCTAGAAGATATCATGATCATCGTACCAGATCACATAGGTATTCTCCTGTTGAGCCGTCCTTTCTCTATACGAATAAGCCTGTTGCGTAGTCAAATGACCGATTTGCTGTCATAGTCAGAGTCAACCTGGGCACCCTGGACAATTGACTCCGTCCCATTTAGTCCGAGTTCATCTGTCACTTGCCCCTCGTACCCTCAGTATCAACTATATTATCCGCCGTTAACGTCGGCTGTCGCCAGCGAGCGTTCCTTGTCTTATTCATCTTACCGTGATAATCCTCCATACCATGCCTACTGATACATATCACTAGGTATTTACGTTGTCTCCAACCTGAGTCTTCGAGCCTTCACTGATAATCTGGCATCACCCCTAACTAAATTGATATTTGATGAACCCCGCACGCTCATGGATCACATCCCAAACCTTCAGCGCCCAGTGTGCGAGCATATACGCGTCCCCTACCTATTTGGCGAGGAATATGTGTATGAGTATGACGCTAAAGCTTTTTACTCCTTCCCTGAGAGACAGGGTTGGGATCCTTCCGACATAATTCAACGAAATTTCAGACAGAATGGGATTGAAGATCCTTTGAGAGCAGCCTCTTTCTTGCAGGCATGGCTCTTCTTCGGGTTTATGGCGGAAGTCCTGAAGACAAGTGTGTTGACGAGTGATTTCATGCAAGAAATTGACGGCCAAAAGTTTATAACTACAAAGTCTTTACAAAAGTATATTGACAATTGGCAAGATGAGATTAGTAGTCTCTCTGACACTGCCAAAGAAGAAAGATTTCGCTGCATTATACAGCTTTTTAGAGAAGTCGACATTTACTTCCAAGTAGCCACACAAAGTCCGGCGGGTGAAGCTCCTTCACCTCTTCCACAAGAGGTTCAATTATCGCTTTCAGTCCTCCATGCCACTCTCTTTCTTGCTACGATGCATATATTTCGAAGGGATGACGACCCCTCACCGTTGAACATTGGCGAGTTCGTCACTGGGATTCCCGTTGAATTTATCGAAACTTTGCTGCAAGATCAAGGTTGGTGTTCAAGTGACATTGAACTTCTTAAAATGGGTGGACTTGGATCAACATCCATTCTAGAGCTCTACTATGCATATCTCCTCGGAACGAGGAGCATCATCAGAGACCACTCTGGCTGCAAGTCTTCTTTTATGGGACGGTTCACTTGTAAAGCGCTCAACGTTAGTGACAATGATTATGAGCAAGCACATGCGACAGGCTGCCAAAGAGATTGTGGTGCTATCGAAGTGGATCAGAATTGGCTGGAAGAAGTCATCCAAGCAGGTCGACTGCCTCTGATTTCTATATCCGTGGACGACTCAGGCGCAGCTCATTTGGAGACACGAAGCAGTGACTATGATGCCACCTACGTTGCGATATCGCATGTCTACGCTGACGGTCTTGGTAATCCGTGTAGATGCGCATTACCAACTTGCCAACTTATACGGCTACAGAGTAGAGTCAACCTTCTCAATCTAGAAAGGAGAGCTGCGGGCTTGGACTCTGTTAATCTCCACTTCTGGATGGATACTCTCTGTATTCCTGTGAGGGATGATCTTTACCATGTCAGAAAGACGGCTATTAGAAGTATGGCTAAGATCTACACGCGAGCACAGGTAATTCTTGTGCTCAACGCAGAGCTTGAGTATCATTCTTGCCACGCTTCTTCCGAGGAAGTCCTTATGAGGGCCAGCACTACTGGCTGGTTCAGAAGATTGTGGACTCTTCAAGAAGGCGTGCTTGCCTGCAAGATCTACTTTCAGTTTCGAGATGGAGCTGTCAATCTTGAGTCGCACCTATCTACATATGAAGGCCATGGAAGCCGATTTTCACTCGTCCAAAGACTCCAAGCGCAGGCTATCAAGCCATATGCTCGAGTTCGCGCTTTTCGCGAGATGTCGAAGGAGCAACGAATTTGCGAAATATATGCTCTAGCCCAGTGGAGAACAACTAGCAGGGATATAGATGAGCCATATTGCCTAGCCACTCTCCTTTTAACAGACCAGACAGCATTACACAGAATAACTGCCACTAAGGATTTGAAAAAGAGAAGAGAGGAGTTTATAATGGGCCAAGGACTGTTTCCCGAGAAGGCGCTTTTCTTCATGGAACCCCGAATCGGCACGCAAGAACCCCCAATTGGCTGGGCGTTACGCAAGTACTTTTACAGAGCAGAACCCGAAGCAATTCCAGCCGACAACCCTCTTGCTCCCGTTGATAGCGCAGGATGGCATATTCGTCTCGGCGGCATGTCTTTCTCTGCTACTAATATCCCTAGCAAACCTGTTGAGGGTTATCAGCTGCCCGATTTCACTTTCAGAGACGAAGATAAAGCTGTTACCCTCGAGGTGTCCAGCTGTTTCTGGCTCCGTGATGAGAGACCGCCGAGGTATTGGACTGACATCATATCTGAATTTGATGCTCTTATGCTCGGGATCATCATCGAGAAATGGCCGCTGGAATATCAAGAGCAATCGAATGGATCTAGAAGCTATTCCCCAACTCGGGGTGCTATAGTAGCAATTACTAAAACGGAAGCCGACAAATTCGATTGCCTTTTCTGTGGAACTGCGATGCTTTCTCGCGCTTCCGACGCTGGTCAGAAAAGGTCGTTAGAGATTCTTTCATCTCTACTACCTGAATTCGACGCTTCTCTATTGACGGATGATCTATCGTTCCTCCAGTTGGTACCGGAATTGCCGAGTGGTAGTGCTCAAAAGAAGAAGAGTGCAGTGAATGGCCAGCTTTTTGACGCTACACAGGAATGGTGCGTCAAATGAGGCACTGAGCACCTGCGTAATATCTAGGTCTTTTATATGTTCGAAGGTGCAATTAGTTAAAAGATGTTGTATATTGCTGACTGCTTCGATCACTATAACCTATAATCTCGAATCAGATGGGGAAACCTTTCAAAGTTGGAAGAAATTCCGTCCATCAAACCTGCCTTCAAGAAGACTAGAACCCCTAGAAATGTCTTACGAGAATCAAAACGAGGCTCGGAATGTAGAAGGCATCCTAAGTCCTTGGGAACAGAAGATTCAATGAGTAGAAGAAGAGCAAAAGGAGTTTAATAATTTGGTTGTCAGCCTCGAGTCACATCTACAGTTGCGCAAGTCCATTACTTTCCTTGAGGAGCCAAATCCACAGCTTAGGGACTCGGCGAAAGACTTGAGGACTCACATCATCAATTGAGAACGTCCGTTAACAGCCTTGAGGATTCCCATTCAGTGCCTCGTGCAGTCGCATCATCAGCTTAAATATTCCTCTGAAACCTTCTAGGAATCGCACCATCAGTTGAGAACATCCCTTAACAGCCTTGCGAATTCTTTTCAAAGGTTCGAGGAGTCCCATCGCCAACTTCACGGACAGTTAAACAACTTCCAAGCACGTCACATCATGTACCATCAAAATACAGTCGAGCTACGGAAGTTACAATTATGGCGCTTTTCATCCATCGACTCCATGACTTCCGAACCTACACTTCTCTTTACTCTAAACATAGCAGTCGATGCAGAGATCTGTAAACAGCTCAAAATGAGCGGACCAGATGTTGCGTTTTTTGGAGCTATTCAATTCTTACAGCATCGGCTATCCAGATTATCTTGAGAATCACTGAAATGCCCCGGCAGCTATTCGTGACACTCTAATATCAAAGCGAACCTGGAATACCTAAAACACTGGAAACAGGAGCGTTACTTATATGCTGGGGCCCAGCTGATTTATCGTTGCGACAGTATGCAGGATGGCTGGCTCCGTTCTCGCCTCGAAATGGCAAATGATGAGATTCATGACTGGTATCGAGAATTGAGGTGTTGTTACGACAATTTGCCATCCCGAATTATTGTTGATCAGAACTATACTTGAATAATATTTTCAGGCATTCGAAGTACTACATTGATTGTGAGAGATTTTTGCTTGGGTATATGCATTTCTTGTTAAGAAGCTATTCAGGGCCCCTCCTCAAATGTATTCACCGTGTTGTAGGCTTCGAGTCTATCACACGGTTCACTTTACAGGTAGTCTTTCATAGTTAAAAGTGGACGTTGAGAGAGCTTTAATTTTGGATTGAGGCTTTCCAGCTGGATATTAGAAACTCTTCAACCCCGTCGACAAACGAATAGGTATCATCATCTACATCCTGACTTCAGTCATTAACCGTCATTTCAATGTCTCAACCGTGACACTTCCTCGACAGCAGCGCGAGTACTTCTATAACTAGCTCAATCTCTAACATTATCCACCATTATTTCTATCTCTTCTATCTCATTTCTCATCTTTTTCGCTCTAAAGCCTGCATTCCCTTCTGTCTCTTGGTTTTCTCATTCTTATTACTGTCCTCTTTCTCCTTAATTCCTTTACTCATCACCACCTGAGTACCCTTTTTACTCCTTCCAATCCTCTCAACTCTCTGGATCACCTCACTTTCTCCCTATTTTTCTCACTCTTACGAATTTCTCGATCCACCAAATCATCCCACTCCCTCACTACTCTTCTCAATCCCATCAAGTCTCTTACTTTTCTGTCAATCTCCCTCTCAATCTTCTTACACCACTTCACTTCTAGACGTCTCACCTCTTTAATACCATTCTCATCTCCCAATAACCTTCTCCATATACTGCTTACGAAAGACTCCTACAACACTGAAATCAGGGTATCGATTAACCGGAATAATACTTTTCGTGGCATTACTAACGTGTAACTCGATACAGCCAAGGCCATTCTCGACAGCCATGTCGTACGAAACCTTTCAAGAAGTCCTAGAAGTCCTTGCAACAACGCAAGGCATTGACGGGGCCATCGACATTACGATTGCGTGGCATATGAGTTACGGTGAGATCAAAGAACAGCGTCCGGATGATTACAAACAAGTGATGAGAGTACCTCCAGTGGGCCGAAGAATATGGAGCGGACGTCGACCATTTAGATCTCCCCAACGGTCTCAGTGACTACGAAGTGAAACGCGATCACATTATCCAGTCATTGCAAGCCAGCGATAATCTTCTGGTCGACATCTTCCACAATAGAACTACATGCCAGGAGCTTTGTGCCAACCATGGCCGGGCAGAGGTTGACAACTTTGTGAAAAAGTCTCATGAGCGTCTACGTGAGCTTGAAAATGGCGAAGACGACGGCGCAGTCGAATTTGTCGACACTATCGCTCTGCTGGGAGACAATGCACATTCGCCAAATTCTATCGATCATCTTCAGAGCAATGAGCCAAAGAAGCCATTGATGATCGGAATCACACTCTCTACAGGGGCCAGGACTGACGTTGCTGTATCATTTCATTTTCTAAAGGAAGATTTTCGCTTTTTCCTCAAAAGCCTACCTTTCGACCTTCCTGAATTGCCATGTGAGCCGCACTTTGATGGCAACGCATACTCTGACCTAAAAGAATTCCCAGCTGGTATGTTGAGTGAGGATGTTCAACGTGATTTTACAGAGAATAGGCGTTCACCTGCGCCGGGATCGCCGGTCCGTGCCATTGCAACATCGGATGGCGTGGTTCTACGTGACTTATTTGGTACGCCCGTAAATTTCAGTGGTGAAGCTATACTGTCTTATGGAGTGTTGGGACCAACCTCTGCGCTGTCGAGAAATGGGACCAGTACTCGAAAACGTTCAACGAGGCGCTGACACATTTCAAGTGGGAGATCTTGAGATACATCGAAGAGATACATCGAAGAGATGGCTGAATGGGAATCGACTGTGTTCTGCAAGGCCAGGGATGCTTCAGAAAAAGTACACTGGGCCAGTGGGCTTACTATTGATGGAATATTGCAGGCGACACGGGAGACGGGCCTGAGACCGATTTTCACTCCATTCTGGTTGTTGAAGAAATTCCGAGACGCGCAAAGTCCTATGCATCATGTTGTTTAAGGACTCGCTTCGAGGGTCTGGGGGCTTGGACTAAACTGGAACAGAAGGGACATGTCACCACCTATTGCGACTTTCGGGAGATTGGTTGAAGTGAAAGAGGCAGATGGGGCAAATAATGACATCCAGATGATCTGGCGGACACGAGAATGGCTATCTAGCAAATGGGGTTTTAATTTAAAAGTTTACCAAGAATGCCAGTTTGATATTTTCAGGAATTTCTATAATACATGCGTCTTTAATTTGACGGTTGAATGTAGTTCAATTGCCATACTCAGATCCAGACACGTGAGACATTGAATCCCCGGCATTGGAGTAGGGAGTAAGATCTATGGATAATAGCGAAAAGAGTCAAGTTTCCTTTTATATTGCTGATATCAAAAATCGAGGATGCTGCCATTTCCAGCCCTCAACAAAATCTGCGACGAATCCTTCTGGGAGCCGGAATTGCGCTCATGCAGAAGCCTGTGGCGTCAACATCATTGCAAACTACTTACCGGTCGTACTCACGAAATCCGTCGGTCTATCTGATCGTATGGCCTTGATCATATCCGCGGTTTATAGCCATGCGTTGATGTGGGCTACCACATCCATACTGGTTATTGATTCCTTTGGACGAAAGAATTTGTTGCTGGCTAGTGCTGCTAGGCCGAGTATTGCATCCTTTAGGATCGCAATCGGTATTCGGGTTGGCAGTTATTCCATGTCGATCTTTGTGTACAATTTCTTCATTGGTATTTCGTTCTTTTCTATTCCTTGGTTGTATCCCACCGAGATCAATTCGTAGGCCATGCGTAATGCCGGTACATCCATATCAACCGCCACAAACTAGATATTAGGTTATGTTGTGTCCTAGTCACGCTGCTGGGAATATCAGATTTATCGTGGAGATTTTACCTGATGTTTGGATTCTTCAAAATTGCGATGTTGCCTGTCCTGTGGCTGTTCTACATCGAAACACCCAAGCCATCTCTTGAGCAAATTGATCGTTTCTTTGAGGTGAATTCAGGGGTCAAGACAGTAAAGTGACTCTAGGACAAGCCATGAGACAGGTTTTGATTGAGGCTGAAGTTGTTGGCAATGACGGTGGACATGGACTTGTCATGCAGACATTGGGTACGAAGGCTGATGCGGGTCGTTTGGAGGATGTTGCTGCTTAAGCCGGATAGTTTGGTGATTCAAATCTAGACTGAGTCTTAGATTATCTTGTCCGTCAATAAAATAATCACAAATAAGAAAATTGAGTATAGAAATATCAATCAACAATGAGAGTACTCCGAAAAGAAAATAGAGTAAACCGGAGCCTGAGGCCGACGGATGCCCGGTGGGGCCTCAGGCCAGGGGAAACGCAATCGCGAATATGATTGGCCAATTGGTGCCCACTGTATACCCGAAGGGAGCTAGTGCAGCAAGCTCCGTCCCTGAGCGCGCTGATTGGCTGTTGTACTTGGTCTAGTCGATCGACCCAGCACGGACTCTTTCCTCCAGCGACTCCTCCACGACTCAGTCAACACTTCAACCTCTTTTTTTGTTCTCCTGTTGCTTGTCCTGCTCGTGTACAGGTTACTTTGGGTCTTGTCTTCTCTTTTGTATCTCCATCTATCTTCCATCAGTCACAATGCGTGGTGAGGTAAGTCTACAGTTTGTTTATGTTGTGTTGCGAGCCTTTGTTTACTTCCCCCACTATCCCCGTCCCCTGAACCATCCAAATATTGAGAATGAGGATGGAGTCAACACCGAGGCCACCACTTACGGATTTCATATTTTACTACTTTGATAACCACTGTTTGAAGCTTAGAACTAACTCGTGTTACCTAGATTTGCCATCTTCACATCGGCCAGGCTGGTACCCAGCTGGGTAACAGCGCTTGGGAGCTGTACGTCCTCACCGCCATTCTCCTCCTTCGCGCTATCGACGACTTCGAATTGCTGAACGAGATCTAACAACTATGCCACACATACAGTTATCTCCTTGAGCACGGTCTCAAGCCCGATGGAACAATCGACGCAGAGGCTGCTGAGAATGCTGGCGATGCCGGTGCTTACGACACTTTCTTCACTGAGACCAGCGGCGGCAAATATGTTCCTCGCTCCATCTTTGTCGATTTGGACCCTTCTGTACGTTGCTTGAAATTGCTGGTGTTAAGAATTAACAACTAACTTGTAACTAAGCCCATCGATGAAATTCGCACCGGTGACTACCGTTCTCTTTTCCACCCTGAGATGTTGATCAGCGGCAAGGAGGATGCCGCCAACAACTGTACGTTGATATCGATGCCCCCGTATGAATAATGTGACTAATATGAAAATAGACGCCCGCGGTCACTACACCATTGGAAAGGAATTGGTCGACAATGTCGTTGACCGCATTCGCCGCATCACCGGTACGTACTCTTTCCTAACGAGAGTGGAGTGTAGTTACTCATGATAATAGACAACTGCTCCTCCCTTCAAGGTTTCTTGATCTTCCACTCTTTCGGCGGTGGTACTGGATCCGGTTTCGGTGCTCTCCTTCTCGAACGTCTTGCTACTGACTACGCCAAGAAGTGCAAGCTCGAGTTCTCCGTCTACCCATCTCCCCGTGTCTCGACTGCCGTCGTCGAGCCCTACAACGCCGTTCTCTCCACCCACAGCACTATTGAGAACTCCGACTGCACTTTCTTGGTCGACAACGAAGCTGTCTACGACATTTGCCGTCGTAACTTGGATATCCCCCGTCCCAGCTACGAGCACTTGAACCGCCTGATCGCCCAGGTCGTCAGCTCCATCACCTCCTCCCTCCGCTTTGACGGTGCCCTTAACGTCGATTTGAACGAGTTCCAGACCAACTTGGTGCCTTACCCTCGTATCCATTACCCTCTTATCTCCTACGCCCCTGTGGTCTCTGCCAACCGCAGCTCTCACGAGAGCTTCAAGGTTAGCGACCTCACCTTCCAATGCTTTGAGCCCAACAACCAGATGGTTGTCTGCGATCCCCGCAATGGAAAGTACATGGCTGTCGCTCTTCTCTACCGCGGTGACGTGGTTCCCCGTGACTGTAGCCAAGCAATTGCCTCCGTCAAAGCCAAGGCCTCCTTCAACCTTGTTGAATGGTGCCCCACTGGCTTCAAGCTCGGAATCAACTACCAGAAACCTATGCGCGTCCCTGGTGGCGAGTTGGCCCCCGTCGACCGCTCCGTTAGCATGTTGTCCAACACCACCGCCATCGCCGAGGCCTGGAACCGTCTCGACCACAAGTTCGATCTCATGTACTCCAAGCGTGCCTTCGTCCACTGGTACGTTGGTGAGGGTATGGAGGAAGGTGAATTCTCTGAGGCCCGTGAGGACTTGGCTGCCCTCGAGAAGGACTACGAGGAGGTTGCTAGCGACGGTATTGAGGAGGATGTTGAGGGTGATGCCGAGTACTAAACTGGCAGCTTGTGGTTCTCTTGTTTCTGTCAGATAATTATCCTTCCACCTTGTGTCTGTCTTAGATTGGATTGAACAGATTACGGTGTCGCACATATCCCCCTGTTTACGAGTTTCTTGGGACAAAACCTGTCTTTATTAGCGTGAAATCTTTCGATCATTGGAGCAGAGAATTCAATGAGAAGAAATACGATTCCCAATTAATAATGCATTCTTTTATATTCCAAAACGTGCTATGAGTGTAAAAATTAAAAACAGTAGGAATGATATCGTACACGCAACTCCGCCGACGCCATCTACCCAGCACAAATCTATCCGACCATCTATATACAACACGAAAAAAAAAAAATCTAACCAACCCAGTAAAAGAAGCTAGTCCCTCGCACGCATAAGATTCAAAGCCCTCTCATACGTCCACATCGTAATCGCACTCGCAGGCGCAGCCTTGATCAAACTAACCGTCAACCCACGATACAATCCCCTCACGCCTTGCGTCTTGAGAATAACGAGTATCGTCCTCACAACACCATGATACTCCGGGATATTCGTATGCACGTATCGCGCCCGATGCGGGCCTTGCACCTGAAGTCTTTTCCGTACGAGATCGAGTGGGAACACGCCTGTTTTTGCGATTACGCTTGCTAGCACACCGGCCGCGGCATCGCTAGATCCGAATGGTAAAAAAGACGACATTTCTCCCAGCGGTAATCGAAGTGTCTCATACGTCGCGAAGAACAGGCCCATATACGGCACTATCTGCGCGACAGCCGCAGAACAACCACGAAAGAAACCGCTTGGCCCTTCTGTTCGGTTTATATCGCGAATGGAGTCTATAATCGAAGCGTAGATCTTCTCGTTTCCCTGTGCGGCGAAGCGGGTGCGCAGTAAATCGAGCGGGTATGTAGTCGCTGTCGCAATGCCGCCGGCCACGGCACCGGATACAAACGATTCGGCGGTGGGAGGGAGTCGGGTGGGAAGTTCTGCGAGTAATTGGGTTGTTGTGCGGTAGGTCGCGAATTGGAGGCCACCGTAGCAGACGTAGAGGAGTTCGGCGGAGATGTTCCCTTTCCATAGGCCCTGCTGTTGCATCAGACTGGAATTGTTTACTGGGAGTTGTTGAGGGGTGCGCGTACGGCTATCCCTTCTTCCCTAACGATGGCCTGCATCGTCCGAAGGGTCCCTTTGTAGACTGGCCCGTTGATACCATAGTGCGATGTTGGATCGGAGAGGGAGTGGATTTGAAGCTGAAGACGGATTTTGACGACGTCGAGGGGGGCGACGCAGAACCTGCAACATTACACTGTTCAGCAATTATAATTGAATTCAATTGGAGAGAGAGAAGTACCTCGAGACAAGTCCGGCTATACCTCCGGCGATGACGACCTGCGTCCGCGTGCCTTCATCTTTGAGTCGTTCGCCGCCGGGAGACATACATCCAGTTGCAGTTGGTCGAGCGCAAACAATTATGATTAAATATAAGACGGTGCTAAGCGAGCGAATAACAAAGAAAAACAGGAGTATGTTGAAGGATGGTGAAGACACGAGAAAGGAATTCTGGATGAGATTATTTTCTTGCTTATCTTGTTTAGCTCCATTGGAGATTACGTAGCTGCTGACCAATCACGTGCCAGATTCCCGATCAGGTAGCCTCCTTCCTAATTGGGACGTTTGACTTTGTCGACAAACAAAGTGAAGAACTTCTGACTGATGAGAACCCCTCATCTCTTTGCCCCTCCTTCTTTAGCTTCACTCTTTTCTTCAACCTCTTCGCTCTTTTTTATACTCATCTTATTCGCTCTCTTTACCTTTTTTACTCTCCTTAACCTCTTCTCACCTTTGACATATCTTCATTTCTTTTGGAAGGGCCTCTTGAACCATCTCTTGACCTTGCCGGAGACAACGACTCAAAGACCTTTTGAGAAAACAATTTATTCGATCCTTGACAACTGCTCACTTCATCACACCATCGTTTCTAGGTTTGACTACTCTGTCAAACAAAGCTGGGCTGGCTCTCTTTTACGAACTGAAAACCTACCACAAATTTCAGATGCTGTCGGCCTTGGAGTACAAGCTCTGCTCTTTGATTGTCTGTGTATTTTCGTCCACCTAGAATTAAGACTGGACCACATTCCCGAGGGATCGCATTCCCAGCATCTCGATCAACTCCTGGATCTGTGGCTATTACAATGAATATGGCTCCTCCAGGATTTATTTACAATCTACCATCGGAGGCGTGTTCCCGACAAGAGGATGGTAGTGATCGTGATGAACTCAAACCAACGACTCATACGTTGGGAATTACCAGGAACTATGTTCCCAGCTGGTCACAGCAGGATACTTTTAGGGAACTCTATCAGAATTGGTGCGGATTTCCACTTTTTTCGCTATCAGCTTAGAAATTGCTGACGGTAATCATATACAGGAAGGACGCAATAATTATCACATTCAACCTCAGCCAACACTCATTCAAGACAGAGGTGGTAGAATTGACAGATGGAATTCAAATCCACGTCTATCGTCCGTTTAGTTTGGACAGGGAGTTGCTCGGGTACATTTGGTTCAAGCGAAAAGAAGGCAGTGTGGAAATTACGAATTTCCAGGCAAAGTTGGAGCGTCGTAATCTCGAACTGGGTAGCAGCACAAAGCGTGGTAATAATACCATGGCAGGAACACATGGTGAAGGTCTCAAGCTTGCTGCTTTGGTGCTACGTCGAGAGGAACGTCGATTACGAACTACATCATCAAAGTACAACTGGACTTATGGTTTTCGAGGACGTAAAATTCTGCAAACTGACCCCAGTCCCGCCCACTCAGCTAGATGCTGTGCATAAAATTCCAGTGGACGTGAAAGCTGATCCAGCAACTGATGTCTCCATCCTCATTGATAAAGGGAGAGATGGAAAAGCAATTTCCGAGGAGGAATCCAGAACTTGGCTTAAGGTCTCCTTGGATGTCGAACGTCCAAAAGACCGTACCGATATTATTGAAATACTACAGGGGGATCTTATCTTGGATAAAAATTCCGCAGGCAAGATGTATCTCAAGGGCCTTTTGCTACCAAATGGTGGATCTACTATCAAGACACAGCACGCTGGCTATAGTCTGCTTCGTGGCCAAATCAACCGGGACCGAGAGCGATTGAAAAACGAAGATGAGGAATCGCAAACGTTGATGCATATTTGGGAACATGCAATAGATACTCGCGGCGACAAGGTCCTACAGCGATATATCAGTCTCCTCCAAGAACATCATGATTGCGTTGATGTTAACCACGCAGAGCGTCTCATATCGCGAACAACCGCACTAGCAGTCTGGGAACGACTTAAGAGCCAGGGAGTCGGCAAGTTCTATTACGATAGGGAAGAAACCAACCCCAACATTGATATTATCAAAAAAAGTCTCAAACGACAGCCAGCTCCATTGTCAAATAAGCTATGGAGAATTCTCTCCAAATATGGTTTTATTCGGAAACCGCGCGAAGAGCAAAACCACTTGTTCAGGAACTCGTCTGCATCTAATGAACCATCAACGCTATTCTCTATCAACATCCAGCGTGGCTTAAGTGCTTGCTTGGCACTCCACGCCAGAACCACACGAGTTCAAGTGGAATATGTTACCGGTGCAGAAACAGAGGTTGAGATGTTATTTGACAAAGAAAGGCAGCTCCTGAAGGTACATGAGAAATGGCTCAACTTCAGCCGTGTACACGAAACAACACCTTGTCGAGCATCCATGTTGCATGACATACAACTACTCGACTTACTCGACTCTATCTTCTTGTGTGACCATGTTATTGAGGAACTATGCGATTTGGCAGTCATCGAAATCGTTGAAACACTTGGTTGCAAGCTGTATGCTACTTTGAGGTTCACCAAGTCTATGCGGATCCAATTACGAGAGAATCTCCAACAGATGCCTCACGAGATTTCAGTTCAACCCTTAGAGGAGCCACTGGGGTTGGTTGTCTCGTGGGCAGATAATGAAAGTGAACGAGTTCGAAAGGTTCTGAATATTCCAAGGTTTATATCAAACGCCAATTAAGCGGAGAGGAAAACAGTAGACGGAGTTATAACAACTTCATCGGAATATTGCGATTCCTCAGAAATGACTTCCTCAAGGTCTTCCGGGTTGATATACATGTTGAGCGCCTTGGGCCCATCTGGAACGTACGATGTTCCCTGCGTATTCCCAGCCAAAATCACCCTTTCTAAATCCTTGTAATCCTTGGCGTACCAGAAGGGATTACGGTGTTCATCGAAATCTCTCGTTTCCGTCTGGGCGCATCTGATCCGACCTGCCTTGCATCAACCACTATTGATGTTGAACCCATTGCAGCAAGCATCCGGGATATGGAGCACATTTTCCAGCTTCAGAGTTTTCACCGGAGAGCCTCCCTTGGGACTGCTTTTGACTTGCAATTCCACGTCGCCAACCCCAGCGATGAAAGTGCTGCCACCGTTGACTAATTTGTTGACAGGGCGATATCTATTAAAAGATTCCCGGTCTTTGGCATAGTGGCAGCTGCCACTCACAATCATCCAGTCATAGCAGCGGAGATGAGAGGGAGTTCTCTCTTCATTCATTGGTCTTTTCCCCTTTGCCTCGCCGCCATCATTTTTTTCGGTTGTCCTTTCCCAGTCTCGGCAGTCTTCGTCGCTGATATTACGTTCCCTTCCTTGGACCTACAATGTCCTCAAGATCCTCATCTCCGATATACATACTGAGCATCTTGACACCATCTCCCAAATACGACTCTCCCTGCGGATTACCCGCCAATACGAGCTTGTTCAACCCCTTGAACTCCTCGCTACACCAAAGAGGTTGATACTCTTCATCACTACCCGAAGGTTCGCGACCAAGCTTTGTCGATCCGCCGTGCAGAGTATGATACACCGCGACAGAAAATCCATTACAATTAGCCTCCGGGATATGAAGCACATCCTCCAACACCAAAATTCGTACAGACGACCCCTCTTCACGAGAAGTCTGCACTCTCAGCTCCACAGTCCCAGTACCAGCGATAAATGTCGTGATCCCTTCTATAATACCGTTTGGAACTGATTTCCCGACTCGTCGGTACTCTTTGAAGGATGATCTGTTCTTGGCATAGTGGCAGTTGCCGCTCGTGATCATCCAGTCCCAGCAGCGGCGACGAGGTGGTTCGTCGCTTCGTTTTGTTTTTTTATTAGATTTGGCGATTTGAGCGTCGCGTTTTCTCTTGCGATACTCTCTTAGATCTCTGTAATGTTCGCCTATTTCACCCATTTTGATCGAAGCGCAATATATTTATACGACAACGCTCGATCAGATGCTCTCAACGTGTGGAATCTTGACTAATTGAACCGTGATGATTTCACATCCACAGAGTTGATATTGAAATAAATTTGTATAATTGATCCGGAGATCATTGAGGTTGATTCATGCAAGATGAAACTCGTGTGAGAGGAGAAAGTCAGTTCAGCCTGGCTTTCCGGTCGGCTCGGATTTACGAATTCCCGCCCATTGATCATCCATAGATGACTTGCACAGGAAGTTAGGAGTAATGGACATGATTTGTCGAAGAAAGGTCAATCTATCTTGGAAAAGGGTGATCGTAATGCTCTTTGATCAAGTTGGAATCGTCAGAAAGGATGTGACGTCACGTTAGAGGGATGAGAAGGTTGCCCTAAGCCCTTGCCCTAAATTATGGCCAGAATAGGAAATTGGGCATATCCGGATTTGGCTCTGTCCAATGCAACTTGTTGGTCAAATCTACTCTTCCAAACGGAACGCAAGCTAAAAAGTTGTGCAAGCGAGGAGGGAGAGGGAATTCGTCGAGTAAACCTCAGTTCGCGCCCTCTTTGATTAGGGTTGCAATCGTAGACCCTAACCCTTATCAATCCCGCTTATCTTTCTCCGCATTTCTTCATTTCTCCATCTCTCCATCTCTCCATCTCTCAATGACCGAGGGGTCAACACTCAGAAGAGCCGTTAGAACAACCAGGAGGGATTGACTGATTGCCATCATGTTTCATCCTCAAGCATCCATCGGCCGATCATGGGCGTCTACCACAATAACCAGGCCTGTTCTCCCTTCAGCAAAGAGATCAATTCCAACCTGGACCACGGGAATCAGAGGATATTCACAACCTCGGCAATTTAGTTCGGCCACAAACGACGACCACAAAGGGCTCGTCAAGCATATCGGTCAAGACAAGGCTACAATCAAGCTTCCAGCAACCAGTTTAAATCAATTCCATGACCGCAATATAGATGTTCACTATATCCAACTGCGCGATGCATGTCAATGCCCCCACTGCGTTGATCCGCAGACCAAACAGCGCTCTTTCCGGACGGGTGATATTCCCAAGGATATAGCTCCCCGCAACATACAATGGGTCAAGGATGCATCATCAGAGGGAGCGGAAATTCTGGAAATATCATGGAACAAGGACATCCCAGGCAACGACGACAAAACACATGTGACTCGACTCACAGCAGACGAAATCACACACCCAGCGGCATATTTCCATCACGGAGCGGTAGGAACTGGCAAGCGTCAAATATTCTGGGACCGCAAAGAAATGGAACGAGATCAACCCTGGGTTGATTACAGTGACTGGATGGCGAATGACGACCTATTCCGAGAAGCACTCAACAAATTAACACTGTATGGCCTGCTGTTTGTAAACAATATCCCGGACTCCCGCGAAATGGTCTCGAATATAGCTACACGAATGGGTCCTCTGCGCAACACCTTCTACGGCTCAACATGGGATGTGCGCAATGACCCAAAAGCCAAGAACGTGGCATATACAAACGTCAACCTGGGATTCCACATGGATCTGTTATATGTCCACAACCCGCCGGGCTTCCAATTGTTGCACTGTCTCAAAAACTCATGCAAAGGCGGAGAATCGTTGTTTGTAGACGCCTTTGGCGCGGCGAGGGATTTAGATCGAAAGTCGTGGGAGACGTTGTCGTCTCACGAAGTCCCGTATCATTACGACCATAAGGAGAATTACTATCGGACTACGAGACCTGTTCTCGAAGTACCCGACAACACCACCTCCCCGGAGGACAGAACGCTGACTCACGTCAACTACTCCCCTCCCTTCCAGGGACCATACCACATCACCCCATCCGAATCCCCCGCATGGTCCGAAAAGATGAAAGAATACCTCTCCGCCATCCACGAGTTTGAGCAGCGAATCGAGGACACCGAGCGCATTTTTGAGCTCAAACTAGAGCCTGGTCAGTGTGTGATCTTTGAGAATAGACGGGTGCTGCATGCAAGGCGCGCGTTTGATACGACGAGTGGAGAGAGGTGGCTCGCTGGGGCTTATGTGGATGAGGATGCGGTTCATAGTAAGATGTTTACTTTGAGGAGGAATGCTGGGGAATTTGCCAAAGCGTCGTAGCGAAAATGAGCGGTTAGTTGTACATAGAGCATAACAAGCTAGGAATATAAAACTTGAAGCATTTTATTCATTCATCTGATTGTACAACTAAAAGCGGATTGTCGGGGGTATACTATCTTTTATATCTTTTAAGCAATATCTATCTAAGCCGTAGCAGTTGGCCGCTGAACAGCATAAGCCTTCAAGAAATCGGGGTCTGAGCTGAGTTCTTCTTTGACCTGCATGACACAAAAATCTTATTAGCCAACTGACCGCAAATAGAAAACAAAAGAAGAGAAAAACTTACAATATCCAACCCCCCAACAAGCTCACCCTGAACCCACAACTGAGGAAACGTAGGCCAATCCGCAAACTCCTTCAAACCCTGACGCACATCCTCATCTGCCAAAATATTGAAAAATCCATATTTGACTCCATTCTCGCGCAATATTCCGACAAGCTGACGACTGAATCCGCACTCGGGTGCGCTCGGTGTACCCTTCATGAAGAGCATGACTGGAGCAGCTTTGACGAGTTCGGCGAGACGCGCGAAGAGGGCTTCTTTGGTTTCTTCGGCGGAGGCGGCTGGGGCAACTGCTGCGGCGGCAACGGACGGTGCGGCGGAAGCTGGCGCGGCGCCAGATGCAGCGGGAATATCTGTAGCTGCGCCTGAAACAGCTGGCTCGCGAGGTGTGGCATTCAGAACAGGAGGAATGGTCGATTTTGATCCTGGCACCGATGAAGCAGCCTGACCGGCATGACGCTCAATCGCATCGCGGACCTTGACTGCGTCGCTTCCACTTATCGACTCGAGAACCTTCTTGTCGCGAATGAGCACCAGGAATGGGACGGCGGTGACATCATATTCTTCTGAGATATCGGGAAGTTCTTCGGCGTTTACGCTAACGAAGGAGATTGTGGGTGGCGATGTGACTGGGTATCCTCCGGCGAGGGTGTTGAGGATTGTGCGCATCTGAGTGCATGGTGCAGCCCATGGTGTGTGGAATGAGAGGACTAGAAGGGCCGAAGGGGGGAGGGAGGTGAGGTGTTGAGCAAATTCGGATTCCGAGGTGATTTCCTGGAGGGTCGACATTTTGCTGTAGTATTCTAGTTGCGATATAAAAATGCGGATGGCGAGGATAATGGCGGGGTCACCAAAGGCGATACCGATCTGTGAGGCGAGACTGCCGATTAAGAACTCTTTGAGTTGATTGTCGTTTGTAGCCTACTACAGAGAACAATGAGAGGAAGGAAAATGGAGAGATAGAAGTCTGTAGAAGAAGCAATGAGGAAGATCGAGGACCCCCGCGGAGTCACAGAAAAAGCGCTCGGCTCCGGAAAAGATTTATTACGGCGTTGACGCCATCATCTACAAGTAACTTGCTTGGGTAGCGAACAGTGGTGACAATCAAGACTAGATAATGTTACTACTGCATTTATGATTACTCATTTCCACATAATATACGCTTTACTAAAAGGTGAATGTAACTAATAGTCCGTGATAAGTCGTATTGCGCCGGAGAGAAAATGAGTGGCTTATCAATCTTATAAGATGCATTGGCTGTGTATGAATGGACGCCTTTAAAGCGGCGTGTATTGTAATATTTCAGTCACAATACAGAGAGGTAACAGTACCGGAATAATGTTAATCCTGCAGCTATCGACAAATGCCCCACCTGATACGGAATACACCAATCACATGCCGTACATCTTGTCAGCGGCCTGCCTAAATTTTGAAATTGCTTAAGCTACAACTCCAACTCCACACATCCTCTCCAGACAGATAGAGCGTTTACTTCGCTCTCGCAATTCGCAAAACACTCACACGGCGATCGCGACCATGCCTCATGGCGCAAAGCGAAAACGCGATCCCGATGACTACGCGGATCCGGTAATGGCCCCCTCCAGCGGGCTCGGAATTGGCCAGACATTGTCACGATTACGAGACTCAGCGTCGCCTACGAGTACAGTTGAAGAGGAAGACTCGATCACGAAACAGGGAACTGTATCGACCGGTACCCCTCATAAAAAGCGACGCAGAGGCGAGAATGGGGAAAAGACGAAATATCCCACCTTGACCTACGTCGAGGGAAGACTGCAGTCTTCAATTCGCATTGCAGATTTGCAGAGTCTGTTGCTGTACTGCTTTGCGGATGGAATTGCGCCGCAATGGATCTCGATGAAACATTCTGGACATGTAAGAAAGGTGGTGGTTCTTATGGTGCCTGGACTGGAAATTGGAATGTTCAACGGGTCGATACCTCTGAATGACAAAGCGGAAGTCACAAACGAAATTGCAGATAAAAAGGATGACGAAAATGACTCACACGACGAGGAATTTGAGCGATGGAAAAAGGGCTTGCCCCTGCCGGACAGATCTCATCGCTTCAATCCCCAAAGCCTCACTCGGGAAAACTTGCCCGAGCCTCTTCAAGAGCTAGCCGACATGTTCCCTCACATCTGGCCGGTCAAAGCACCCGGCGACACGAAATACAACAAAGTTCATTCTCCACTACAAGCTATACTGCTATCACAACTACCCAAGACGCAACAAGAGGCCAAGATGAAAGGCCCGCGACATGAGAAGCATTTCGTCTCAAAACGCACACCGATTACTGCGTTTATTACGCCTAAAATAGAATTACGTGAGAACGATTATGTTTTGCATCCGGTATACTTCAAGACCGAGCTTGAGAAAGAGGCAGAACAGAGGATACGAGAACGTGCAGGCACAACAGCGGAACACGGTTGGGTAGATACACATGTCGAGTCACTAGCCGATGGCGAACCCCCCGAATCCGAAGTCCAAGAAGGAAGCATAACAGCTGGCCGCGAAGTGCTTGCTCTAGACTGCGAAATGTGTCTCACCGAAGGCGGCAAGTCAGAGCTTACTCGAATCAGTTTGGTGAATTGGGATGGTGAAGTCGTTTTGGATAAACTCGTCAAACCTGACCTACCAATCATCAACTACTTGACACAATTTTCTGGAATTACGAAAGAAATGCTCGACCCCGTCACGACTACTCTTGCAGACATTCAAAAAGAACTTTTGGAATTACTCACACCACGCACCGTCCTAGTTGGACATTCCCTCAACTCCGATCTCACAGCCCTCAAGCTCACACACCCCTTCATCATCGACACGGCCATCATATACCCTCACCCCCGCGGCCCACCCCTAAAAAGTGCCCTAAAATGGCTATGTCACAAATATCTCGGCAAAGAGATCCAAAAGGGCCAAACAGGCCACGACTCCATCGAAGACGCCCGCGCCGTTTTGGAGTTGGTAAAGCAGAAATGCGAAAAGGGTGAACGATGGGGCACATCCGACGCCAACACGGAAAGCATTTTTCGTCGATTAGGACGAGCCGTCAAGGCGGGCAAACCGCAGGGACGAACGGGTGCGATTATTGATTGGGGCAGTCCGGAGAGAGGGTTTGGTGCACAGGCTACTGTTGCGATTGGCTGTGACAATGATGATCAAGTCGTTGAGGGCCTCAAGCTTGCCGTGCGTGGCGGCGAAGAGGCGAACATGACCATCCCCGCTGACGGTGTTGATTTTGTATGGGCGCGTCTGAGGGAACTCGAAGTTGCCAGGGGGTGGTGTAATCGGCGACCTGATCCGAATAATGCGAATGTCTCGACTGCTATCTTGCCTCCCGGGGAAGAGATTGTCCCTATCTCATCGACAACAACAACCACAGAGTCACTAGCATCAATAGTCGCCGCAACAGTTCACAACATAAAACGCATCTACGACTCCTTGCCAGCATGCACCCTCTTCATCGTCTACTCAGGAACCGGCGATCCAAGGGAAGTAACCCGTCTACACGCAATGCACAAAACGTATCGCGACGAATACAACAACGCCAAGAAAAAATGGGATGAATTGAGTGTGCAGTGGACCGATAGAGAGGAGCAGATGCTCAAACGAGCTTGTGAGAGGGCGAGGGAGGGGTGTGGATTTATGTGTGTTAAATAGTCCTTTACATCTACGTCCTCAACATAACAGTGGGGATGGATTTTAGGAATATACAAGGAGCGAGTCGCTCCGGATTTGGATGATTTCATACCGTTACATCTGTATTGATTGTAGTGTCTACCCGTCGGCCATAGCCTCCTCCCGCTCCATAGCAGCTTTGACAATCATCTCCCTAGCAGCGATTTTGGCTTGTCGTTGCTCGTCCGCCTCACTAGTCTTCTTCCCCGCCTGGTTCTCTTTCTGCTGTATACGCGCAGACAATTCATCCTCGTTCACCACACTCTCAGGCGTTAATTCCGCTACATTCACTGCGATCTCGAACCCGGCTGACCGATTGGGTAGTTCGTTCTCTAGACCCGGTTTTTCGGTAGGTTTTGCCGTGGTTGCGTCTTCATCGTTGAGTTTTGTGCCGCCGCGGGTTACTCGCGGGGATAGCGAGGGTGGTCGTGAGGCAGGTTGGGAGGTGGAGCGTGATGTCATTGTCCTCGACCTTCCTTTTCGCGATTTTCGTCTGGGTTGTGTATCGGTATTAACGAGAGCGTCTGCTTGTCTGTCATCTGTGGTGCGAATTTCTGTGTTTGCGTCTGCATTTGTGCTAGCTGCCGGGTTTGACACTGATGGTGTTTGTGGAGTTCTCGTCGTCGTTGCCTGTAGAGACTTTCGGCCACTAGGTCTGCCTCTTTTCTTGGGTGGTGGGTTTGATTCAACGTCCACATTGCTCTCAGAACTTTCTGGGTCTTCGGGCAATGCTAGTCTTGGTCGCTTCGTGGCTGGTTCGCCGGATTCTCTTCGACGTCGTGACCTAGTTGTAGCCTCCAAACCTTCGCGTTGTAGGAGTCGTTGTGCTTCGGGCAGTATTTCGGCGGCTGGTTTTAGGGGTACTTTCACCGGCGCAGTCTCATATTCAACCTCACTGTTTGCTGTGTGGTCCATCTCCTCGTCTAACAAATGTGTGATCTGTAGTTGAGTACTCCCACTTATCAACCCTCTCTTCCCACTATCATTCAAAAAGCCCGGACTCTGTACTTCAGGCATAGCGGCACCTTCAAGAACACGCGGTGTCATGGGAGCACCACCAACAGGTCGACCCTGCCAATATTTGGCCTTTAGCTTTAACGACTCATTCTCCAATTTCAGTTTCTCTATCTCGCCAGACTTGTATTGTAGTTCCTTCAAGACTGTCCTGAGCATATCCATAGCCTCGTCACCGTGATATTCTGAGTTCCGCGCCGAGGGTGTAGTGTTTAATTCTAACTGTAATGCTCGAAATGACTGTTTGAGATCGGACATGGTATCGTGTAATTCCTCCACGGTGTTCGATATCTTATTAAGACTTGCTCCCTGGTTGTATAATGTCTGGCTGAGTACTGCTTCTGACCGACTCGCAGAGAGGGACACGTTGCTTGCGGATTCATTCGGGGTGATGGTTTGTTCGACAGGCGCCAAAAGCCAGGACAGGGAGCCTTCGACGAAAAGTGGATTGGACTCGCGCATTGATATGATTTCTCGAAAAGACATTTTGGATAGTTTCCAGAACACTTTTGCACTGCTCGGATTAGCTCGAGACCACGACCCTTCATCGAAAGGAAGTACTGACTCTGTCTCAAGGTGTACAAGTCCCCCAAGTTTCTGGTGACATAGCCTGCAAACAATATCCTGAACTACGCGACCTCGGACAAACTCCAGCTCGGATGAGTGGGGAATCTGCTTCTTCTCAGAAGAGATATTGATCCGGTTCATATCGATGCTCAGCCATCCTGTCACCGTCGAGTATGTGTTGGATAATCTGGCCCACTCATTTTCGCATGCTGCCACAGAGCTGGAGCAGCGAGAGCACTGGCAGAGGATCGATGGGCGACTGAGATGGGAGAGGGTCATGGTGGCTGAGGACGGTCTGCGTGTCAACTGAGGAAAGTCGCCATTCAGGGAGGACGGCGAGTATAAAGGACACTCCGAGTGTGTCTTCTCTGTGCAAGATCAAAGAGGGGTTGCAAACAGCATACGTGAAGAAACAAGGAATTCAAAAGATCATCATTAATTAACTAGTTCGGATGGCCCTTTAGGTACACCCGTCCGAAGGCGGTAAAGACTGACGCGTGCCAAGCCCGGCAGAGATAAGCTTGTTCTTCAGTTGGCTTTGCGATAAGCTTTAAACTCTTCCCCGCGGAGACATCCCCGTATACTATGAGGAACGCATTGGTACTTGGTCGACGCTTCCACCGTTCTGTACTTGGCTCGGTTATTACAAAGCCAATTTACTTGCGTAATTTTACAATGGGCTCTACGGATTTGCAGTCTGCCGGCGGAAATGGCAAGCCGAATACCTGGCAGGGTCTGGGGGCTGCCGAGTTTGACTTGAGAAGTGAGTATGGTCATCGCAATCATCCGGTCATAGAAACTAAAGTGTGCGATTAGGCGACACAATGACCAAGCCGACCGTGTCCATGCTCGAAGCGATCTCACAAGCCTCTCTTCTTGACGACGTCTTCAACGAAGACCCCACGACAAACTCGTTACAACAGTATATCGCGGACCGCACAAAGCACGAGGCAGCCCTCCTTGTCATGTCGGGCACGATGGGCAACCAAGTGGCCATTCGAACGCATCTATCTCAGCCTCCATACTCCGTCCTGTGCGATCACCGTTCCCACATCCTTCAATACGAGGCCGGAGGTGTCAGTATGTGGACGGGAGCCACAGTCCAAGGCATTGTACCAGCCAATGGACGGTACCTCACACTCGAAGACCTTCAGGCCAAATTTGTCGCTCCGACGAACATCCACTATTGCCCTACCAAGTTGATCAGTCTTGAGAATACTCTCGACGGGATGGTAATGCCGCTAGACGAAGTGAAGCGAATCGTCGAATGGGCGCACACCAACAATGTCAAAGTACATCTCGACGGAGCTAGGTTGTGGGAAGCAGTTGTATCCGGCGCAGGCAGCTTGGACGCGTATACCAGCTTGTTTGACAGTGTTAGTCTCTGCTTCTCTAAAGGTCTTGGAGCACCCATCGGCAGTATCATAGTCGGCTCAAAAGAGTTCATTGAACGAGCTCGGTGGTTTCGTAAGTCAATTGGTGGTGGCACTCGCCAGGCTGGTGTCATCTCAGCTGCGGCCAGAGTTGCCGTGGAAGAAACATTCGGACCTGATCCCAATGGTGAAGGTGGTAAGCTAAAGAATACACACGTCAATGCTAAGCGTGTGGCGGAAATGTGGACATCAAAGGGTGGGAAGCTCGAAAATCCTGTGGAAACGAACATGGTATGGCTGGACCTTGCTGCGTCTGGGTTAGGTATGAACGACCTGGCGGAAATAGGAAAGGAGAAGGGTTTGCAGCTTCTTGGAAACAGATTGATCGTCCATTACCGTAAGTCTCCTTGCCCAGTACTAGGAAAACAACCACGGCATATGCTGATAAATCGCAGAGGTCTCTGAGGACGCTCTCCGACGTCTCGACGAGGCCTTCCAGGTAGCTCTAAGTGGAAAGTTTGAACATAGTGCCGACACCAGCAAGCCGTACGGCACGCGGTAGGTGTAGCGAATATACATGTACATAGTCAGTATGAACGTATGGTTCATTTGCAGGTTGCCTATGAGATCTAAAGACACGTTCCAAGCAAGAAGGGAGTCAGCGAGTCTGTACGACTTTGTCGAGTCATATAGCGCCAATAATGCACTAAGACGAAAGAGGTAAGAGGCACCTTCCGCAAGGCCCGCCCCACCCGACCCAGTGGACCAGAGCCGCCGGTTGGCAGGTTGAAGCCAGGGGCGACCAATCACAGCGCACAATGGTTTAGTGAGGGCCCCACTAATCTTCCGCAGCTTTAATAAGCCTGAGGCTCCGAGTATTGATGCCTGGACCGCTCGGAGCGGATAAACATAATAACAGCGCCCATATTTATCTTGCTGCAGGCCAATCCGAACTACAAATTGACCAAAGCTAGCCAGTCAAGAGGCTGAGCTTCGTCTCTTCACAGTCACACAATTACCGACTTCCCCTCTTCGTCTCCGCGCGTTCCTTGGATAACGACGACGACGCTGACGACAGCGACCCTGCCGGACACCCACATCCCTCCCCGCCTTCGGTCTTCTCCAGAGAAACAGTCTCCGGGTCGGGACGATTACTTTCGTGGACGCCTGGCAGGGAAGTTGGGCGAGATAATTGGATATCGGTGTTTTCCGTCCATGTTTGTCTTACAATGCTTTGTTCTGCAAAATTTTCTTTGACCAGGTTCTAATGTGATCACAAGTGCATACCAGATTATCAAGCTCATGAGCTGAAATATAATCCGTCACATCTTTTGACAGAACCGCCCTAACTATCATGCTACAAATGGTTAGTTGAGAAATATCAGACGCAAGCAGTAGCAGAATAATTGTTCAACACAAACACTGGGAAAGGCTTCATTTTCTGGATAGCAAGGTGGGAGGCAATCGATGATTGCGCAGGTGCTTGCCCTTCGGACAACCCACCAGTGAGAACGAGGTCGAGGTCATCGGAGTCTCTTCTTGGACAGTACTACAATTACACAACGAGGGTTAGCGTGTCAATGGTTCTGCTGGCCAGGCCACGACGAATACAAATCCGGCCTCGCTCCGACTCACCTGACTCTCGACCCCCCTCACCTACGAGTATTTAAAATCTACGCTGCTTCGGATTTCTCTTTCTCAATTCTCGTCCTCGATAAATTTGCCAACCATCTGACACCATGGAGGTGAACCCGACCCAGGAGTCAACTCAGCCGTATTCCGACCCTCGTCGTATTGGCTCGCATAACTCTGGGCTACAAGACCAAGATGTGTCAGATATTATTTGTATTCTGCACCCCGGCTCTCACCCAGCTCATGAAGCTGTTGATGCTACGTCACGCCAGCCAAAGGGATATCAGCACATCCTTCAACGCGATGACTTCCAGTTCGACTCGATAGACTCATCTTCTCGTGACATAGCTATCCGTATGTCATCCTCGGTCCATGACTTGTCTATGGGTTTCGTTTTTGGACGCAACCCAGCGAAATGTGACGTGCTTCTAAGCCCGGAGGTGGCATCGAAACACATCTCCAATGTCCATTTTCGCATATTCGTGAACGAGGATGCCATCCTGATGCTACAAGACCTGTCAACAAATGGTACGGTAGTTGATGATACCCGCTTGTGGAAGCGTAACACCCAAACCACCCGTATGCTCGTCAACGGCTCTGTCATTATTGTCGCATCCGACAACAAGCATAATAAGGAAGTGCGTTTTGTCGTACGCATCCCCTCTCGAGATGGTTTCAATCTACAGTACACCCAAAACCTGGTGGCGTATTTGGAACGAGTTGGACGACATAATGCAAAAGTCAAGAATTTGCAGGCTCGTGCTCCACCGCCACAGACAGCTCTTCAGTGGACATTGGGAAATCCTTACGGTATGCATTGGACCGGCGGTGCGATCTACAATGTCACAGGGCAGATCGGGAAGGGTGCATTTGCAACTGTGTACAAACTAGCAACAAAGCAAGATGGCATTGTGTATGCAGCTAAAGAACTCGACAAACGCCGTTTCATGAAGAATGGAATCCTTGACCAGAAGGTGGACAATGAAATGAAGATTATGAAAGATCTTCGCCACGTAAGTAATACCACTCTCGAGACGCATCCTGTGCTGACTCTTGCCAGCCCAACATTGTCCAATATATTGATCACCATGAACACGAACGTTGGATTTACATTATCATGGAGTACATTGCGGGAGGCGAATTGTCCGCATACCTGGCTAGCAATGGAAAGATCGCCGAAGACATGGTGAAAAGCATCGCTCGACAGCTTTTACACGCTTTGCAATACCTGCACAAGCGCAAGATCACACATCGAGATATCAAGCCGGATAATATCCTCATATCGTCTGTTGATCCTCTCAGAGTGAAATTGTCTGACTTTGGTCTTTCAAAGGTTGTTCAAGAAGAGACCTTCCTGAAAACATTCTGTGGTACTTTACTTTATTGTGCGCCGGAAGTCTACCCCGAGTATGACAATTATAGGCAGGGCGTGGCTAGAAAGCGCCGTCGACTTGGTGATCCGTATGTTCGCTTCTCTATCGTTGGTCTGACCGCCCAACTAATATTCCATTTAGACCTCCACGAACCTCACCCTACGATCAATCTGTTGATATGTGGTCACTTGGAGCGGTGCTTTTTCATCTTCTCTGCGGCTCACCGCCATACACCGGTCGTGGAGACGACCGGGGAGCTCACATGCTTCGTACTATCATGACAACAGACGTCGAATACGATCTCCTGCGTGGGGAGGGAGTTTCCGAGGACGCGATAGACTTTGTTTCACGACTTTTACGTACAGACCCACATGAGCGTCCCACCGAAAGGGAACTGTTCAAACACCCCTGGATTGCAAATGTGCCTGATCTTGATGAGTACTCCGACTCGGAAGATTTACCATTGGAGGATGAGCAGCTTGGCATAATTACCGAAGACGTAGAAGAAGAACTAGATGCTTCGCGGTTGTCCATCATTGACCGCGACGATTACGATGAAATTGTGATTGGTGGTGATTCGGAAGAGGCGCTGTTGAAACGCCCGCGTCTCCATGGGGAAACTTCCATTCATTATCCCTCACTTCCACCCATAGACAGCTTTTCGGCTCTGGAAGTCCCGACAAAGTTGCAAGCTGCAACGGCAAATCGACTTTTTGGCGAAGTAACGTCATCTGCTTTGCGTAGCTCCGGCATTTTTGCCAGCCTAGGTCCTCGCAACTTTGATGTTAAAAGCGATCAATCTTCTGGTGAGTCGATGGAGGTGGATTCAGACAATCTCTCTGCTGGAGTGTACTCGTTTCCCGTACCCGATTTCACAACCTCTGCACCTAGTCTCCTAGGAGCTGATAGCCTAGTGGGACAGCTCGACATGTTTCCCAACGATACCTCTTCAATTGATCCTCAAGTTGCAGATGACAAGCCTGGCACGCCCCAGAGCCGTTCTGTACGAGAGGTGACGCCCGCTAATCAGGAAAGTGCAGACCCAGCACAGAACAAACACTCCGCAACCGAAGCCACACCCAAAGCTTTACCTTTTCATCGTCGTATCGAACTTCCACTTCCCGATACCGCCAGCGAAAGCTCGATGCCGCGAAGCAACTCTTTCCAAGGCTCGTCGAGCGGCGCTGATGATAACAAGCAAGACGAACTTGCTGTTACGATTGATGCTCGCACTGGGCGCGAAATAGTCGACGAATTTCCCCCAACGACAGACGGCGACTACTCCGACCGTCCACGAATAGAGACTAGAACGATCCCTAGCGAAATCCCTCAGAGCCTAACACTATCCAATTTTTTAAAACCTCGACCTTTGCTCGGTAAATTGGTGACTGTTCCTGGGTCCATCTGTGAGATCACTTTACGACTGGAAGGCCGCTTGACCAACTGGGGTCGTGGTCCTTTGGCAACTTACGTTTATCCTGATCCCATGGATACCCGCATTCCAGCATACGCGCTCGAAGTGACGTTTTGGAGCCCAGGTCTCGAATCACTGATTGCCGAAGGAGTCGACTGGCGAGAAGTCCCGGATGTCATGACAATCTTGTCAACAAAGACAAGCAACCGCATCTGGGTAAACGGCGTTGAACTTCGTCGCGGTAACATAGTGGACGACTACAACAAGACCTGGATTTATGGCAAAGTCTACACTGGCGATATCATCACGATCTGGCAGAACGGTGACAAATTCCTCCGTTTCGAATGTGAAATATACCATGGCGATAGTGCGCGTCCTCGTCCTGAATCTGAGAAGGGATTCATTGTGCACAAGGCGGTAGTTCCGAGGAGCAATTCGGATCAGAATCGTCAAACAAATCAACCCGACGGCGAAAAGCCGTATGCATAAATCTTCTACATACATGGTCGCATTATCCATACAATCCTCTCTCTTTCGACGATTCAAACTCGACTTTTGAATGATACTAATACATATTTCCAACCACGACAACACAATTTGCATTTGTTTCCAGTCCATTCCATGTCTTATTATGCGGGCGACTCGGTGTCAGATTGATTATTACAGAGGTTGATTGCACATTGGCATCAGAATTTTGGGATTGATTTGATCGAGCATGCTCTTCACTCTTGGCATTAGCATCAGCATTTGATCTCAACTCTCAAATTGTGTACAATTTTTTCTTTCCTGACATTTGGGCATTGTTTATGATTGTTTCCAGAGCGTTGATTTCTCATTTCGGGTTTTCCTCTATTAGTATGTAACCATATGCATTTACTATCAATACTATATTATTCAAATTGAATCACAATTTCGCCATTACCTAATGCCCTCAAACCCGTGTAGTACAATAATTTTCTGATCTGTGATGATTCCTAGAATTTAACAACGTACACAGAACGCTTCAGCAAAACTGCGTTCCTACCCTATACCTGACTCGCAAATATTCCCGAGGTCAATAATACCATAAACGACAGTGACACAAAGTTCAAGTCGTCACTAATTTCATGAATGAATCTCAGACAAATAGATAGCGCGATGGAAGCAGTTTCCAGCGTTGTATTTGTCCAAGTTTGTCGGTGAATGTCGCCGGAATGGCGGTTCCGTCAGGTCTCTACGATCAAAGATCGACGGGCGTGGGCCTCGATAAGCTTAAATGTAGACTTTGGTGGATGGAGGATGGATTTCATTGTAACCTGGATGTCTAGGAAGAAAATTGTGTCATTGAGTGATTGCTGGTTCAACACTAGTGGCTGTGCCTAGGTATGATTGATGTCAGGCTAAGCTCGAATACTACGGGGCGCGAAACATTTCAACTGAGCTTAATATAATCATACGCGTCGAGATGAAGGCATTAGTTTCACAATTCCTTCGTTTTCCTCTACGAATTCAAACCTGGAGAGAGTCAAGGCCTTATCGGATGCCTAGATGGTTCTCAAAATGTTGAATACATTATCAAACGACCCCCTGGAGACGATAACGATGCTCTCGCTGCCTTCAGGCACGAGTTGGAGATTCAACCTTTTTGTGAATGATCCAATGATTCGACAACTTGTTGATTGTATCCCGATTCACAGCCTGTTGGGCCAATGGTGGTCCTTGAAGCATTCACAGATTCGCTCTGGGATGCTCGAAATATGAGGTCATTCACTACAAAGGAAATTAAATTGGTCATGAAAGGCATTCTTCTGGGCGTGTTCACGGTACATATGAAAGGCTTGGTTTATACCGGTAGGATCAAGGCCCTAGACATGTGCTAAAGGAGGAATACTAAAGCTAAGCATGGTTTCCTTCAGATTTAAAGATGGAGAATGTTGCACTTTGGGGGTTTGATCGTAGCAAGCCAAATGAGAATGTTTGCGATCTTATCGTTAGACTTGCTGATTGTGGCTCTAGTACGTGTCGTGTTTTGCTATTTCCTTATGAGTACTTCTGACCGCTACAGTCACCGAACTATCTAGGGGAGAAATCACCTCCCTTACTTATCGGAGCCCTGAGGTGAATCACTTCAATAAAGCATGGAACCAGAGCACCGACGTCTGGTCCTGGGGGATAATCGTTAGTGTATCTGAATATTGTGTATTCTTCAGATGAATTTTATACGCTAACTTGTATAACCCATAGTAGTTGGCTCAGTTGCTCCAGGCTCAGGTTGATTTCAGTTTACCTGGGACGTTTGATTCAACCAGCACCAGAACCCTCTCAGAAAAGCAAAGGGCCATCCGCCATCAACTAGCAATTGACTTTGGCTTGTCCCCTGTGCCATTCTATGCTGAGGACCACCAATGCGCCGAGCTGTTACCCGCATCTCAACCAGAAGAAGCATATATGTGGGCAAATAGCATGGTTGAAAAGGGTATTTCAGGTGAGGACATCCAGTTGTTAGTCGGGGTTCTAAACCCGGATCCGAATGCTCGCCTCACGGTGCGTGAAATTCTCGAAACTGGGTATTTGGAAGGTTAATAGGTTTGGTTCTCAACATCATGCCAATGTCTACCAAGCTACAACTTTACCATTGTTCATGATGTTCTTTTGAACACTTGCCTTGATGAAAGCATAGTTCATCTGTTAATTAGAGGTTCTTTTGTCATTGACGGGTCTGAATGATCAAATACGTTATATGACGCACAGCATTGAATTACTATAATAACCATTTATAACACTCTCTAAGGAACTCTCAACGGCAACGACGGAAGCTGGCGACTGCAGCAAGAGGCAAACCACGGACCTTGCATTAAAGCAGCTCAACGGATGAGAGGTAAGCAACTTCTTACCCACTAGAAGAAGATCAACTCATTCCAGCTCTAGATTCGTAACCTCGTCATGATTGCTTCTGATACCATCTCAAGATGATTCGGCTTGGACTAGCTCTATTCGCTTTTCAAAATCGTCGGATCGATGGCATGCATAAGATGATAGGAACAAGCGGGTGTGTAACAATATACATCCAATCTGCTGATGCGCTTTGTCTAGATTTGTAACTTGCCATGGAAGGTATTGGGGTTGGATATTTGATCTACCGTGGTGGGATGGTTTTATAGTGCTGTTTTGGTTTAGTTTTATTAGAGAGTGTTAGAAGATGTTTGGATGTTGTTGTTGTGGAAATGTTAGAATGGTATAGTTGATATGCAGTTAAGCTGGCATCGAGAGAAGGGATGGATTCAAGTATCTACGTAAGCGGGATAGGAAGATTTGCCATCTCGATATCTTTTTCTCGTTGTCAATTTTGTGCTTATCTTCTGAATCGTACCTGGGGAGCGGTCAATAAAGTGCGTATTTCGTTTGTTAAGTACAC
Source organism: Talaromyces liani (assembly GCA_022814505.1). NCBI lineage: Eukaryota > Fungi > Ascomycota > Eurotiomycetes > Eurotiales > Trichocomaceae > Talaromyces > Talaromyces liani. The sequence continues at coordinate 137,318 of JAKLNL010000032.1, forward strand.
ATCGGGAGGACCTCAAGTCCTATAGAGAGTAGCCCATACAAATATCAAAAGGCAATTCGTCATGCCTCATTATTACTAATAGAGAGATGCGTTTATGCATCAATAAAAACATGTCATAACGCCCGATAAGAAATCAACTGCTGTTTAAGAAGCTGCCACTGCACCGGAAGCAACCATAGACTCCCTCCATCGCGGACCATATCTTGTAATCGCAACAATCACTGACGCACTTACCAGTGCCACTAATGCCCAAAGAGTAAATGTCCATCCATTCCCCAGTGAACTAAGCATTGGTGCTGCCACGACAGTGCCCACGCACCCGAGAACATTACGTATAAAGACAGATGCAGCCAGACCCCGAGGATCACCGGGCATGAATTCACTGATCATGGTGATGCTGACGCTGATGATGACGATCATTCCAAAGCCGGTGAAGAAGTTTGCAATAACCTGTTATCAAATTAGAAGGACAAAAGCTTACAAAGAGTGAGATGACTTACCGGACAGAGCCAATATACGCCATGCTCCGCCGTCCACCCATACCACAACAACGCAGCAACAGGAAGCAGAGCCCCAACCCAAGTATTCTCCTTCATCCGCTCTTCCGGATACACCCTAGGCTTTCCATTGTAATCGAATCGATTCGCCTTTCTAGCTTCACGTTGCATCACATAATCCATCCATCGACCGCCAATGACACTACCGCCAATATACCCCAACGAAGACGGAATGTACAACAGTCCCACAATCAAGGTGCTGAAGTTGTAAGGCGGGCTGGCGAATGTGTTTTGAATGCTGATGTTGAGGATGTAGAAATAGATCGTGACGACTCCGATGTAGAACATGGGTAGAAACATTGCTGGGTATCGTAGTACGAGAAGCGCGCTGAACGGATCTATCAATAGGATTCGCAGCAGTAGAATCGTTCTCATGAACACATTCCGATGACCGATCTTCTCATTGACGCGAGTACGCCATGTCGTCTCCCTTCTCAACGATGTCTCTGGAAGAATAATGAACAACATGAGAAGCATAGCCGCCGCCAATATCACGACAAACCACATCGTGCTTCTCCATCCCCATCTATCCGCCAAAGCACCACCAATAATAGGTGCCAGAAACGGACCCAATTGCGGCCCAAGAAAGAAAATACCCATGGCACGTCCTCGCTCTCGCGGTTCCCACAGATCAGATATCGACGCGACACCGACAGCCTGCACGGAAGCTGATGAGCCACCGCTTAATAGTCGTACGGCAATGAGCATGCCAATTGAGTTGGAAATTGCGGCTAACACGGCGAACACTACCCCGAGTGCGAAAGATATTAGATAAATCGTGCGTCGTCCGAACGCCTCTGCCCAGTTTGACCACCACAATGGGAAGATTGCCATTGCTAGTAAGTAGAATGCCAAAGATAGATTGGTGACGGTTGCATTGGTGTGTAAATCGCTCTCGACCTCACGCAGGGCAGCTATTATCGAAATTAGTCACTAGGATCTAGCATCAATTCAGAAGTGGTTGACATACGGTAGAAAATCGACGTCCCCATAGGCGCAATAAGCGTCGCCAATGAAACAGTACACGTCAAAACCCATTTCGTCGAGCGCGAATATACCCTCGGATTTTCAACCTCAGCAACCAATGTAAGCTGACCAAAGAGACCGCGTCGTTTCAATCGTGGAACAGGTATAGGGCGTGGCTCCTCTGATTTGTTTCCTGCCTCTGCATCTCGCTCTGGTGTCGGTGGTGCTTTTTCTGGATCGGATTTTAGCTCTGATCCTGAATGGGTATCTGCGACGGTTGAAATGTCGTCCGAGTTGTTGGTTCTGATGCTGGTCTGGGTTGGCTCAATGTCTGGTAGCTTCTCAGGAGAAGCCATAATGCAGGACTTGTCTCTCGTCCACGAGGAAACGTCGTTAATTCTTTCTTTCAATCACTTCTGCATTTGACTGACTAATTTGAAAATTGTATCTGGACGTTCATTCGTATCTTTGAAAATAGACAAAGCTGATCAAATTTTTGAGGAAATACCGTAGATCTAATATTGAAGAAAATCTTAGGCTGAAATAGGGGAACAAAAAAGCAAAATACTCCCTCGGAAGATCATGATATCAAATGACGTGCAAACTCGGAATAAATAAGCACAGTAACCAATATAGACACGCCAAATGAGGAAGGTTCTTCAGGCTCAAAGAAAAAGAAAGAAAAACATTGTCCGGGATTCGGACTTAAAAATTTAACAATTTACCGCAGAACAAGAAAACGCTCCATGGCCGGGCCGCTTTTATTCCAATATCTTATTAATCGTTTGATGCTGAGAAGAATCAAAAAAGAGCTGGATCCACATACATGCATTGTACGTGCTTATCCGATTCGTGCTGGTTTGAGAGTACTTCCACGCAACGCGATGCAATAGTTGGCTGGGCAAATTCAATAGTTACGTGGAAGACCTAGCTGATATGAGAAAACGGTAAATGATCGTCTTTCCCTCATCTGGACTCTCTTGTCACTGACTGTGTAGATGCATCCGTACAAAAGGTTGTTGCGATCTATCTGAGGAATCTTTTGATTCGATCTGATGGTAACCTAGTCTGGTCTGAAATCGCAAGCTGTAGAAAGTCGTAGCTCTGAGCAGATCGCAAGGACATAGTTATTAAAGTTGTTGAGACGCGATGGTGAGTGGCTAACAACATCAAACGCTGTGTTACCTATGATATGGACGGTACGACTGATTATGCAGATATTGTATGATAGACATACCGGGTAGAACATGACAAGACAGGAAAAAGCCAACAAATCTCTTTTCAGGCCTACGTAAAGGATGAACTACGTAGCACTACAGATCGCGAGTACGTTGTTAAAGAGAAAATGCCTCTGGACCGAGGATTTATCGTCATCAAAACCATGTAATCATCTAATAGCAACCACAAAACAATGCAATTCATATAAATGAGACTTTGCTCTTTCAAAACTCAATACCAGCCTCTAAAGCCATGGCTGTTATATGCTGTACCAGCTCTGTAACGTCTTTTGTCTTGATAGGGACACGATGGTCTCCATCCCACTCCATCAGCCGCGTGCTTTCTTTTTGACAACATTCTTCGAATAGTTTTCGATGCAACGGAAGACCAGGATCTCGCATTCCATGTACATGCGCTGTTGGAAACCGCAGACGAATATCAGATTGGTTGATATAGCTGCTGCGCCTGAGCCAAGATTTGGTTCCAACGACTGGCTGTCCGTTGGGATCAACAAGCATTGCTGGAAAGTCTTTCTCCTGGCTTTCAATATCATCGGGAGCATATATGGAGGCAAGATTTATATCGAGTGCGACTAGCGGGGCGCGACCCGCTAGAAGAATGCCGAATTGGAAATCAAGCCTTCTGTTCAAATTCAATTTATGCATCTGCCGCAACTGTTGAAGATACAGTAGACTCCCACACATCTTGGCCCCCTGACTAAACCCCAACAACCCAACCCATGGGCCAGTTGCTCCCAGATCGTCGTCCTCATCCATGGCTCTGTCCAGCGCTTCTTTGAATAGCTCAGTGGCAGTATGATTATCAACTTCTGGGCAGCCCAGTGCCGACGGAATCCATGATTTGAAAGGGCCCCATTCTTTGTACACGGACAGAACATCAGGACCAGCATTGCATTGCAAAGGTCCTTCTGCAAACACTAATCTGAATTTTCCTTTGATATGTGTCGAAAGCACGCGACATTGCGATCGAAATATTCGGGCGTTGGTACCACCACCGTGGAGGCAAAGAATGCGAGGAAGATCGAGTTCAAGATCACAGCTCGGCATTGCGCATGAAACTTGTAAGGAGTGTCGATGAAATAACGTGATTGCTTAGGAAGGTATGAAGATGTGCAGAGTTTCTTGGTTTGAACTTATGGTCCTGAGTCCGCTACCGACAACATTGGCTTTAATTGATACTGGTGATATTGTAAAAAGTTCAAAGTCCCTCGCAGAACTTCTGTCGATATGTGATCTCAAAAGGTAGCTATTTCTTCCGATATCACCAGTGCGCTGTATTAATCTGCTACAGAAACTTCCATAGTCCGATGTCGCTACATGTTATTTTCTCTTCTCCGATAGTAGAACATTATGTTATCATTAACTAATCTTATAGCTCAGTCTTACAATTAGATTTTCGAATAAAAAAACTTTATGTTAATCGTCACAATACCTGGCTCCAATCTTTGGTGTTTTTAGGGCCAGAAACTCCGTCGTCAAAACTCCGACATTGGCTGGAATCATCCAAACCGAGATTTGTGTTGCGTGAATCCAAGCACTGTCGCATTTCCTGCCTACTGATTTTTCCTTACTCAAAATCCAGTAGATAAATGCAAAATCTCGCCATTGTGAAAGGGACCAGGCCTGAATAAATGTGGATACGAGGCGTGGTTTGTTATCCTGCTTGTAGCAATCTTGTGTTTCTAATCAGCCAGAAGATACACAGGTATACACAATTGTGGATACGATGATAATTAATGCCCAGATAGGCGATAACTTTCCATAAAAAATGTAGCAAGGTAGATGGTGGAGTAGTAAAAAGAGCAAAACGAGGCATACCACGACGAGTGCAGCCAAACGTTTCGATTGCGGTCTCGTCTCATACCAAAGTCAATGGAGAAAATTATGATTGATGTAAGAAAAATAGTTGATAGCTAATAATAAACTGCGGTGGCTTCCTAGCATTGGGCAGGATATGGTCTTGAGGCTTTCCCTGCACAATCCGTCACCTACCACATTTGGTAATATCTTCCTAAATTGGTAAAAATGCAACAACTCAGTGTACTGGAGATGTCAGTCTATCTTACCGTCGGAAGTGTTGTGATTATTAAATTGCTTGAAGGCTTTGGTATTCATAATAGAACGAATATTGATTGATACTATTAGGATTATTCTATCCAAGGCAGCTCTCTGAATCATGCCGCATTGATCACAAGACAACTGGATGAACTGATGACATGTACTCCCACATAGCAAACTTGACTACATACATATAGTACAGGCAATAACAATAATAAAATGCAGAACGAGCAAACAAAAAGTTCATAAATCAATGAAATAAAATGATAGAAACTAGAAATTGTGATTAATAGCGCGTAAGTAAAACCTCTTCCGTGGCCAAACTAGATACCCCCGTCGCAACCGTCGAGGTCGAAGCTTCCTCTATTTATGCAAGAAACCGGAGTTCTTCCAGGACTGAATGTACTTCTTGGTCACTTCGACGCTCACCGGCACGACAGCAGCAAGAGTCGGCGAATGCTCGCAACTCTTGGCAGTGCCCAAGAGCAGACCGCCGCATGACATACGAAGGAAGTTATCATCCAAAAAGTCAATAAGCAAAGCAGCTGGATTGTCCCACTCGACCGATCCCGGGAATGCGCGCACTCGACGGACCCATTCCTTGAAAGGAACAATATTATTGCGAGGAATGTCCAGTAATTCCGCCAGGACAGGGATCATTTCTTTCCATGGCTGGCGCACAGGATTCTCAATATGGTAGACGGGGTACGGTTGACGATCGGAAATGAGCAGGTCACTGCATGTGCCAGCAACATCGTCGACTGGTGTCCAGCACAAGTCACCTTCAAAGTCTGGAAGGACTTTGAGGGTCTGCGATGACTTGAACAAGAATGATAGATGTTCCATAGCGTTCCAATAGCCCGTCACTTTTGAACCAGCAATTTGGCCCGGACGCACCGACATGACGCGGAATTGATCAGGATATTTGTGTAAAGTTTCGTCGAGCATTCGTTCACAAACGAATTTGGCATCACCGTAACCGTTTGGAAGCACTGATTCAAGTGTCATTCTCTCCTCCGGTACCTCCACATTACCACTCCAAAGCGGGTAATGCCCAACAACTGCAATGGAGGAAATGAGTTGCAAGGTAACCTTCGAACCCTCCGGTCGTCGTGCTGAGATGTCACGCGCAAAATCAATCAGATTACGCATCACTTGGAATTGAGATTCCAATCCAGACAAAGGGCGCTTGCCAGTCATTGGCCACGCGTTGTGGACAATATGAGTGACCTTTCCAAGAAGCTCCTCATAGTCATTCTTTTCCAATCCAAGTAGTGGCTTTGATGTGGTTGCCTGGAATACTTGAAGTTTGGACTGAGACGCGGCATCAATCAAAATTCCCCTGTCTTCTAGCGCCTTCTGTTGACGAGCATTTGCGTCACTGCCACTACGTCTGTTGAGACAAACAACGGTTTTGACGTTGGGTAGAGCTGCAACATGTGCTAGTAGATGAGAGCCCAAACTTCCCGTGGCGCCAGTAATCAAAACGCATTGCTCATAAGGGCTAGGGGAAGCTGCTCCCTTGATGGGTTCACCAAGACTGAAACCTTCCGTGTACTTCCGGATGTATTCATCAACTGCAGCCTTGCGACCGGCAGCAGGCTGAAGTTGAATCTCTGGTTGTGGCGGGGGAGCGACTGCTTGCCTGTCATATTGAGGACCAGATGCGAGAGCTATGATGACACGTTGAATTTCAAGCTCCGGACTATTGCCGTCCGTCCAGTCAATGTGGCCATATCCTGCAGCGCACATGATACGTTCCCAAACTGTTTGATGTGCAATAGCATGCTCACGACCATCATCAAAGAGCCACCAACCTTCAAACAGTCCGAAAATCAGATCGACCCAAAAGACTGGCGATGTCATTTCAAGCATCATCAGGAAGCCATCCGGACGAAGAGCTTTTCGTACATTGGCTGTGGATATTTCGAGATTGTGGGTTGCGTGCATTGCATTGCTGGCGATAATGATGTGTTGGGTCCCGACAAGGTCCGCTGGTGGAGGCTTCTCTATATCGTGAACTTTGTATTTCATGAACGGGTACTCCTTGAAGGTTTTGCGGGCAGCAGCCACGAATGAGCCTGAAAGGTCGGTGAACGTGTATTCAACAGGCACACCGAGTTTTGCAAGCAACGCAACCATTCCCTTTGTTGTGCCACCGGTACCAGCGCCAAGTTCGAGGATCTTGAGTGGGCCTTGGTCTTTAGGCATCTTGGAAGCAACTCTGGCAACAATATCCTGCATCTGCACGTTTGCTAGTTTATTCAACAGAGAGTCGCCATATAGCCCCGTAACAAGTCGTCTTCCCTCGTCGCTTCCAAAGATGAGTTTGATACCGTCACATTCTCCTTTCAGCACATCTGCTAATCTGCTGCCGGCAAAGTGTGTCAATTTGTTGGCCCACTCATGATCTGGGAAGTCCCGCAGAAGTTGTTCAAGAATGGCATCGCTGGGCTTGGACGGAGGTGCAATTGCTGTGCGAGTGATCCTTGAGCCGTTGATATCAATGAGTCGAGCTTCTTCTTCGAGCATCTTGTACAAATAATTGGTGAGACGTTGATGTTGGGGGTCATGTGGGATGCGTGCCAACGTGTCGCCCGCTTCTGCTGAACGAATGGGGCAACCGAGCTGCTCGAAGGCTTCAACAGTAAGTGCGACGCACAGTTGTGTTTGTCTAGGAAGAACAGTTTCCATGTACCCAGCGCATCTATAGTTGACAATAAAGTCATCAGTGAGCTTCCTCGACTCTTCAAATGCCTCAATAATTGTGCTCGAGGGTAGCTGAAGGTCTCCACTGTAGGAACTGGAATGTTCCTTGCCAACAGGTTTCTCATTTCCACTATCTTCAGCATCAGACACAGAAGTAGTGGCAGTGGTTGACGGAGTAAATGTGGTAGAAGACTCGCTTGAACTGGTTTCAGATCCTTCTTGATCGGAGCCGTCCTCGTCATCACTAACTCCTAACGTGCTTTTGATGATTTGCACCAACCCGGCGAAATCAGTCACGTTCATCAATTCGTCGCTTGGTAGTGTACACTTGAACATTCCCTCGAGTTCACGCGCTAGCTCCATACCCATCAGGGAATCGATACCAATATCAGCAAGTTGCGCGTCGTTAGAGATTTCTTCAACTCCCATGCCAGAGATTTCCGCAAGAAGAGCCTTGGTCTTATTGATAACGTCTGGACCTGCACCGGACTTGACTTTCTTTGGGTTGCTGCTACCGCCTGAAGGACCGTTCCCAGTTGCTGAAGGTTCCTCAACAGCGGCAGGACTGGACTTCACCATTGACGAAGATGAAGTTGTTGGTAATCCAGAAAGCCGTGCAAGAATCTTGCTCATAGCTGCTTTGGCAACTTTGTGGTAGTTGACACCAAGGATGACTTCAGTCAGCTTGCCGTTCGTTGCGTCGAAAATGAAAATGTCGGTAAGATACGAATGCTCAGAAGGGAGTTCTTGATGATAGGCAAAGACGTCCCAAGTCTCTGGTCGCTTGTAATCAGCAGTCACGTCTGGACTGCGCATCCACTTCTCAAAACCGGTTGCAATATACATGTCGCCGGGGTCCTTGTCTGTCATGCAATTAACCCAGATTCCGCCGACTTGGCTGAAAGCATCCGAAAGCAAAGCATCAAGCCAGGACTCTCCGGTGTATTTCTTGACAACACGACCGGCAGATTCAGTTCCCTTTCCAACTAGCTTTTGTAAGCCACGGTAAGGAGCAGAATAGTTAACAACCTCGCCAAATGAGCGGTAGATGTTGCGGCCTTGGATGATATCATCCGCATCATCGCTGTTCAAGAGACTGACGCAGCGTTGGTGGCCAATTAGTCGCTCGTATCTGGAGAACTCCAATTGCCATTCCGAGTTATCGGTAGCAACGAAAATTACCTGACCGGTAACGTGAACTGTGCTGGCCTTGGATGATTCACTAGTACTAACAATTTGCCATGACCAATTGTTAGGGGTCGACTCTTGTGATTCAACATCCAACCAAACTGAGCGCGAAGAGTCAATGCAGATAGGCGACTGATTGTCAACATTGCAAATTCTGGGCTGCAAGCCCGAGGTAGTGAAATCAGAATACAGACTGATGAGTGCTTCAACTGCAAGTTCGACCTCAACCGTGGCAGGGCAAATTGGAGCGGTTTGTGCGATAATGTGACCAGACACAAACTCTTTGTACTTGTCAGTTTCCGTGTTGACGCGGAATCTTGCAGCGCGCTTTTTCTCATCCTTGTAGTCGACAAAACTCCACAATCCCCTCGGTTCGTCCGACTGTCCATCTACAGCATGCTTGGAAGATGTAGGTGGGGGAACCGGTTCCATCCAGTGACGGGACTTCTCAAATTGATATGCAGGGAGAAACATTGGGCTGTACTCATAAGTCTGTAACCTGCTATGGGCCCAAAATGGCACCATGAGGCCTTCTTTCCATAGTGACGCTGTAGAATCAACCAACAGTTGGAATCCATTGTCCGTGGTAATATTGACTGGTTGGAAGTGAGATGCAGCTGGCGATCCAAGGGCGCGACTTGCCATGTTGGTGATTGTTGAGTTGGACCCGGCTTCCACGAAGATTGCATCGGGATACTTCTTGGAAAGCCTTTGGATGGCATGGTTGAAGAACACCGGGTTGCGCATGTGGTCAGCGACGTATTTAGGAGCTAGTCGTTCCGAAGAGTAAAATTCCGTTGCCCTTTCGAGGTGGATTGAAGGTTCATTGAATCGCAAAGCTTCTCCAACCTTCTCCAAGTCAGGCATCAAAGGTTCAACCAATGTGGAATGGAACGCATTTGTGACATTGAGCTTCTTGAACCTGAATCTCGAATAGGCTGGATTCTTAGAGATAGTCTCGCCAGCAATGTCGATAGCCCGAGATGACCCAGCAATAGTAAAGCTGCGAGGTGCATTGAGACATGCAATTGTCGGTGCTCGCTGACCAGCTTCTTCACATGGTGCAACTGTTTCAGCGAGAAGTTTTTCAACTTCACTTTGGTCAGCTTCAATTGCCATCATGGCTCCCTTCTCACTACCCCAGCTCTCTCTAATGATAGTTGCACGACCGACAATCATTTTCAGGGCGTCTTCTAAAGAGAGAACACCAGAGATGCAGAGGGAGGTTAATTCGCCAAAACTGTGTCCGACCACAGCAACAGGCTGAATTCCAGAATCGATCCAACTCTTGCCGCAAGCATATTGAATCGAGAAGAGCATTGTTTGAAGTTTGACGGTGTCTTCAATGGGACTTCGTTGAAAAATACCAGGGAAAATGCTATCGCATCCCAAAGTCCGACAGACATGATCGCACTGGTCGAGATAAATAGCGAGGACTCTAACATTCTCATATACCTCTTTACTCAGGCCGACATAAGTGGAAATCTGGCCTCCAAAACAAAGAACAACTGGTCGAGCCTTCGGTTGCACTACAGTGGCAGCAACATTGGTGTCGCCAGTCTGGACCGAATTCAGCTTCTCAATCAGCTGTTTTACTGACCGACTAGTAAACACCAATGCACGATCCAAAGTTGGGTTGGACTGCCGGCAGATATTGAATGACAAATTTGCAATTGATACGTTGTCAACACCCTTGAGTTCCAGTGATTTTGCAAGTTTCGCACAGTATTCACGGATTGCTCGGTCGTCTTTTCCAAAGATATGGAAGGGATAATCGACCACAGGGAATGACTTTGCAACGGTAGTTGACTTGTGAAGGCGAGGTGCCTCAGTGACGACAGCAGATGCGTTGGACCCGGATGCTCCGTAATTGTTGATGAGTGCCGCTTTGTAATCCTCTTCCCAAGTGGTCTTTTTGGTAATTATCTCCATCTTATCATCGGCCGTGGCGTTCAGATGCGGGTTTAGTGACTCGTAACTTGCTTGTGGCGGAATCGTCTTATTCTGGATCATGAGTAGGATCTTGATCAATGAAACGAGACCAGACGTCGCCTCCGTATGACCTACAAGACCTTTAACAGATCCAAATGCGAGTGGTTTGGAGCGCAAGTGAGCACCCCCGAGAACCTTGCGGATACTGTCGTACTCTGCTGGGTCGCCCACCTGAGTTCCAGTGCCGTGAGCCTCCACGACAGAGATTTTTTTGGGATCTACCTGCGCGTCTTCGATCACATTCTGGAACAACGATGAAAGCGAAGGAGCATTTGGTACAAAGATAGGAGTACAATTCTGATTTTGGGACACTCCTGTGCTGGATATAGTACCAATGATCTGGTCACCGTTGGCAATGGCTGCAGACATTCTCTTCAAGAAGACCACACCCACGGCCTCTCCTCGACAATAGCCGTCGGCTTTGGCATCAAAAGGCTTACATTGTCCAGTAGGGCTTAGAAACGATGCCGCAGCAAGGTTTTGGAACCATAGAGCGCTGTTCATCATGTTGACACCACCCGCTAGTGCAGCGCTGCACTCACCGCTAAGGATTGCCTTACACGCGAGATGCACCGCCACCAAAGATGAGGAGCAGGCAGTATCGAGTGTTAAACCGGTACCTGTCCAACCAAAGTAATGGCTGACTTTTCCGGCAATGAAGCTTTTCAGGTTACCGGTGGCGGAAAAGGCATTGGGCTGGTGGCATGCGACGTTGTCCGCGTAGTCGTTGGCACATTCTCCGATAAAGCAGCCAATCTTCTTGTCCTGGTCTGGCGAGTTGAAATATCCAGCCTGTTCCAAAGCCTGGTAGGCTACGTGAAGCAGTACTCTTTGTTGGGGATCAGTCGAAGCAGCTTCTCTGGCACTTTTTTTGAAAAATTTCTGGTCGAAAACGTCATGATCATTGAGAAAGTTGCCGAAATACTTCCTCTTGGGATCTACTTCGCGCCATTCATTGTCAAATTTAATCCGATTGCGTGGCACCTCTCTGTGCTGTGACTGTCCCGCACATAACAAGTTCCAGAACTCATCGGTATCGTCAGCTCCTGCAGTTTTGAGCGACATACCGACAACAGCAATATCATCATCCTTGACTTGCTGAGGTAGCGGCGTAGATGGTGGCGTCGTTTGTATTTCCGATGCATGAATGACCTTTTGTTTGATCTCGCGGAGAATTGATGGCGGAACACAGGGCTCAGGACCGAAAGCAACCACGCCTGTTTTAAGATTTTTGATCTGGGAATCGTGAATGGACTTGAACGTTTGATACCAATTCGAGTGCTGCACAAGAATTGTCTTCACTGCATGGGCATGAAGCTTTCCGCTTGTTATCAGGCCGGTACCTGAGTTGGATCGTGTTCGATAAATGAGATCAGTGGCATCTGGAAGTACAAGTCCTGGCCGCGACGATACAAAATCAATAATCTTGTCAACGTCCTCTGCGTACCACTCGTTATGGAAACGTCCGAATAAACCAATCTCATTTGCCACAATTCCAGCATTTCGGAGTTGCGCTTGTAAGGTAGCCACCGTTTTGGAGGCTGTGGTGACTGTCGCACGCTGGTCGTCATATGACACCGAGACATATGCCTTCGAAACGTTAGCAGTTATTCCTTATCTATAAGAGTCGAAATGCTCACCTCCGGAAAACGGCCAAGTATTTGCTTGAGCTCTCCGGCTGCTTGTGGGGAGTTCCAAGCAGTTGCCAAAGACTTGGATGGCCCCTGAATATCTAGAGCATCTTGGGCATCCACAATTCCACCAATGGTCATTGCTAAGCGGATCGCGGTCGCTCCATATCTCTCAATATCGTTGCTCTCTTTGCTGACTGACACTGCCAATGCGCTCAAAAATCCCATGCAGAAGCCCAGAGTTTCGGTTGATAATGCCTGATTGGGTTTTTGTGCGCCGGTGTCGAGATACTTGATGTATTCGGTGATGTGTGTGATGATGACAAGAGGACTGAGAATGATATTCGTGAGGCGGTTATCGGCGCCCAAATCAATGTCTCCAGTCTCAACCCATTTGATTAGGTTTTGTAGTAAGGGTTCGCCCGGAACCACGTTGTATTTGGGAAACGCTTTCACAAAGTCGTCCCAAATATTAGGGAGATCCTTGATCGTGGCTGCAATCCATGTGTGCTGCTTTACCGTAGACTGCAATGCGCGAAAGTCGTTGGCATTGGCAGAAAGAGCCTGTGGCCCAAAGACAAGTAGTCTGTTGCCTTCTTGTGCTAAGGACCGCATGTTGGATGATATTAGTGTATTATGCTCAATCGCCCTAACGTAGCAGGTGTATAGGTACGAAACAGTAAGTCATGTACAGACAAATGCAAATTGACGAAACGAACGCGCCGCACTGTTGAGAGTGTGCAGAGATGAAGTTGATACTTTGGCTTGACGGAGATTTATGCTTTTATTACCTTCTATCTGCTATCAGCTCACCCTTGGCTATATATGAAGTTGTGTATCGGAACAATGCCGTTCGACACCGAATCTATATTGATAGTCAGTGGGACACCTGCACCAATTTCAGATGTAAGGTACGCCAGCGATATTCTCAAATCTTATTCCAATTTTATCCAATTGTATTTACTTATTCATACAATGTGTGGGAGTCGCTGCGAGGAAACTCCGATCAAAAGCCCTAAACAAATGGCCGCTTCGCCGAACAAGTAAAACTCCGCGTGATGATTAACATAATATACTTCTACTACTAGCCATACAGATACTGGACCCTAAAGATAAAGTCAATATTTATTTATTCGGACGCGGTTTATCTAAAGATTGAACAGATTGCGAAAATCGGCAATTTCTACCTTAGCATAGATCTAGAATCGATAAGGCTGTAGGGAGTCTCTTATTGCTTCGGAGATAGGCAAGAAGCCAATTCGAACATAGCTTAATAGTTGAATACGTTCTATATTCCTAGCTTCATCCTATGGTTTGACATAATTGATGAAAGCCAAAAATTGACGGTGAAATTCTTTCCGTGATCGCATAGTCAATCGTCGTTTCTTACCATGGCGTCCTTCCTGTCTTCGTTACCCGGTCTGTTTGTCTCTGCGATTTCAAAGATACTAGTATCTGCGAAATTTTATTTCCCTTTTAATAAATTCAGTTTTTCGCGGCGACATCAAGAATCTTCATCGCAGAAGGAAGTTTCCCTCGAAAGTGGCCGTTCCACACCACCGGCGACCAACGAGAAATACCCAGACTGGCAAAACCTAGACCGTTATCAAGATGTTCTCGGCCAGCTTCCAATGCTTCAAGTCTATGCACACATTCTTTACCTCTTTCCACTGTCTGAGAATGTACCGCGTGAAGCAGTGCTAAACGATCTCTCGAGGGCAATTGCCAGTGTTCGAGAAACGGTACCCTGGATGGGTGCCAAAGTGATCAATGAGGGCAGATCAGAAACCAGCTCCGGGCTTTACAAACTGGCTAGCTGTGATTTACCACTATATGAGATAGACGTCAGGGACTTGACCAATGATGAGACTTGCCCGTCATACAGGGATCTCAAGATGCGTAAAGCGCCTATTTCAATGTTGGATTCCGACAAATTCACGTCAGTACCTGGATTTCCTGTACGGTTTGAAGACTCTGAAAAGGACCCCTCGCGAGTGCTCCGTCTTAATGCCACCTTCATTAAAGGGGGGTTGGTCATCGACTTCTTGATTCACCACAACACCGCTGACGCAGGCGGACACTTCGGCTCCATTAAGATGATTGCAATGGCTATGCGTGGAGAGCAAATTCCAATTGAATTGTTGGAACAAGCAAACCGAGATAGAAGGAATCTCTTTCCCTTGCTGGGGCCTAAAGAGCCAATGCTGGACCATAGCAGTCACATTCGGCCGCCAATCACGTCCGCTGCGCCTCTAGTTGCATCGAATCCAAATGCTTCAAAATATCATGTCTTACGGTTCAGTGCAGGAAAACTCGATATATTAAAGGACATAGCGAGCCAAGACCTAGATCCGGATGTACCTTTTATTTCCACCGACGATGCATTAAGCGCGCTATGCTGGAAGCATTTCACACTCGCACGAGCCCATAAATTCAGTCCTCAGACAAAATCGCGTTTTGCTCGGGCTGTAGATGGTCGTGCAGCTTTAAAAATCTCAAAGGATTACATGGGCGATGTGATTCATAATGTTTCGACTTTCCTTACTTTCGAGCAGCTCACTACCTGGTCTCTTTCACGCATCGCGTCGCATTTACGCAAACATCTCAACGCCAGGAACACAGCCTATCACATTCGAAGTTTTGCTACCTTTATTGCAAACACACCTGATAAATCGACAATCACATATGGCGGGCAGTTCAATCCAGAGACCGACGTTGGCTGCTCCAGTGTACGCGGGCTCGACAAGATGATGTTTCCTAGTTTCGGCATCTTAGGTGAGCCAGAATTTGTGAGAAGACCAAAGCCCGGCGTTGCATTTCCTGGGCTTCTAGTATTCTTCCCCGGTAATCCCAGTGGTGATTGTGATGTGTGGGTATGTCTACCTGAAGATGAGATTACTACGCTAACCGAGAAGGATGAGGAATGGAGGAAGTGGGCCGAGTATATTGGTTGATCTAACTATACCTTTCCTGTTTAATATGATCTATACATTGCTTATTGAGATATATCTAATTAATGTAATGTTTTCCTGCGAATTGGGAAATCTGACTCTCCGAGACAATATTGTCGGAGCTTAGCTCTTTGTGGTATGCATTAGTAGCCACCAATTTGCACTTGCATGAGTGACGTAACGTTAAGACTTTTCCATTGCAAGCTGGGAAGTAATGCAGTTAGGTATATTCATAATCAAGTATAAATTGTCGCCATCTCAAGCTATATTGCCTGCATATTTCTTCCCAGCTGCGGATTCGGTACAGAATCTATCACTGCGGAGACCGAAAGTAATTTGATTGCGGACTTTCTATTATGGCGTTCGAGGCGTAATTTACTTTTACTTCAGAGTATATCCATTATCACTTCCGTACGGGGTTAGCTGAGTTTCATATGATATGCCCAGTCGGGTATCGAAGGGGTGGGAATTCACCGATTTCGGGCCGGATTTGGTATTCTGATATATGTGCATTCATACCTCATTTGGGGTAAAACTCTAGATACTCAGTATTGTGGTTGTTTGCTAGCTTAAAAGTCATCATGGAGTGGAAAGAAAGCCTAGAGCGCACATGGCGTAAAGAGTTAGGTGGCGCGGAGAAAATCTACCGATTTACATCCACTATCTTTCGTGGGACCGGACATGAGCACTGGGGACTTTACACAGTGTGTCAAATCAAATTGGGTGGGGATCTTGCTTCAGAGGAGGTGATCATTGCACTTCGTAATGGGTGGAAAGCACTGCGATTTGAGTTTCCCGCGTTGACTCTCATCCCTGACGGTTATGAAGCTGTTTATCCTGGTGTCAGTGAAGGAGGAATATCTAGTGCCCAAGATGCCGTTGATGAATGGGCTCAGAAGACGTTCCGCGTCGACCCTCTTTTGACTGTGGAGGAGATACTTGCCAATTACAAGCTGCACGACTTGCCAGAATTGATTTGGCTCCCTGCAACATCACAGGTCGTGTTACTGGTTTCACATTGGCGTTGTGACGGGCTCGGTACCTGTATGTTGCTTAACCGACTATTCCAGTTGGTTTCAGCGAAGGCTTCGGGTATCGTGCCGGAAGATTGGACTGTCGAAAAAGATTTGGCCAAAATCTCGCCTAGCATTGAGGATGCAGCTGGCGCGCCGATGATCAGCAACCCGGAGATTGAGGAGACCGCAAGAGAAATGAGTAAATTCCGGGAGAAGACTCTGAAAACGATTGGAGTGCCTTACAACGGAGACCGGACGACACTCCCAAGTCAAACCGCTGTGCAAGTAACCACATTCACGGCCGAGAGCACAAAGGCTCTTGTTGATGCATGCCGAGCACGCAAAATTACTGTGGCAGCAGCTATCCATGCAGCTCTGGCAACAGCTGCGTTTGAGTTGACCTCTGCGGAAGACGTCGACGAGTACGTTACAGTCATGGCAGTGAGCTTCAGACCATATCTCCAAAGGCCCTACAACACGGAATCGCATGCATGTCGTACCTATGTCACTGGTATAGCGCCCGAGGTGTCCAAGAACGCCAGCTTCGAAGAACAGACTACCGCCCTTACAAACCTATTCAAGAATTGGCATACTGATAAGATGTCTCGCGCTTTACGGGAACTGTATCATGGGGCATCACAAGCCCTCCTTTCACCCCCACCGCGGCCTGCTGGACCACCGCCCAATCCTCCCAGTGGTATAACGCACAGTAACCTCGGAGTTGTCGATCAGTTCATCAAGGCGAAGTACTATGGCAGTGATCAGGACAGTACATCTGACGCTCCTCCCTTTATTGAGGTGACCGACTTCCGGTTCGGCGTCAGTGTCCTGACTCGGCAGATGATGTTATACCCATGGACATTTCGTGGGCAGCTCAATTTTTCTATCAACTACAACAAAGCATACTATGATTCCGACGCCGCTGACGCGGTGCTTCTTCGGATTCAGCAGAAGTTGGAGGAAGAGCTTAACTTAGTGTTGGAAACATGTATTTAGCTTCATGATTGACATGGGAATATATTTCAATCAATCCGTGTCCTCAGGAGTATGATGGTTTTTGTGATACCAAAGACGTGAATTTGCTTAAGGTATGATAATATTAAGTCTCCTAGTCTACTATCTGCAATTTTCTCACTTCGTGGACGGATCATAACTCAGAGAAGATTTTCTGGTGGTTATCCACTATTCCCATTCTGCTAGATAGCAGTGAGATCTATTATAAGGATGCCATGTAGTATCCTGGGCCTGAGAATATCTTATGGGATTATCGTAGTTACAAGTTATGAAATCACATGAACGTGATCGTCTATTTTGTCATTCAAGGTAAGCTATTTAAATACATTTGAAACTCAAGAGAGCAATATGACTTTTCCGTCAAAGAGTATCCCGAATACGTCATTTCAACGTTCCGCTCGGATGTGGAGTCATCAACAGATTATTTTCGCCAGTTTTTCGCAGAGAAGATAAACGTTCGCTAGTAGGAAGCAAAAATTACAAAGTAACAACAAGCTTGGTAGCCGACAAGCCACCAGCCTTGAGGGTATCAAGTCCTTGTTGAATACTCTTCAAACCTTGACCAACAATCTTGGGTTCAGGGGCAGCCTTGTAGTTTCCATTCACGAGACCCTTAGTCACAAACTCATTAAAAATGTGAGCGCCGAGAGGAGAGTTTTTCAAAGCACTGCCGAAAACCATTTTGGAGGTAACGCCCTCTGGGAGGTCTGACGGTGGCATGTTGGATGCAGCAACATACTTGCTGCCTTCGGTAATTTGACTCATAATTTCAATCACAGGTTTGGCAGCAACAAATCCGATAGCATAGGCGCCGGCGCTCTTCTTTCCCTTGAAGGTCTCGACGATATCAGAAACGACGGTGGGGCTGTTGTAGTCAAAGGCGTAATCGGCTCCAAGACTCTTGACGAAATCGAAGTTCTTTGGTGAGCAAGTCGTGATAACGTGATATCCGGCTGCGACTGCCAGTTGAATAGCGTTGCTGCCAACGCTAGATGCACCACTCCAAAGCAAGACCCATTCGTCCTTGGTTGGCTTGGCAGGTGAGGTGGGAAGGTCCAGCTTCAGCTGGTCATCGGTGAAAAGACCGCTGGCTGCAGTTGCAATGCCGAGAGGGATAACAGCAGCTTTCTCGAAAGGCACGTTGTCGGGAATGTGTGCAGTCAAGTCTCCACGGAGAACAACATACTCTTGAAAAGCGCCATCAGAAGGACGGTTGCTCTCCAGGCCGTTACCAAGACCAACAACTCGGTCACCGACTTTGTAGCTGCCAGCAGCTTGTGAGCCAACTTCGACGACCTCTCCAGCAACGTCGGTGCCAAAGACGGCGGGGTATTTGGTCCAGGGGAAGAGCTTGGAGCCCATGGCTTGGCGAGCAAAATCAACTGGGTTCAATGCGATGGCGTGCACTTTGATGACAATCTCGTTGTCAAAAGGCTGAGTGTACTCGGCTTCTTTGACCTCAAGGGGGTAGGCCTTCTCGGCGGTAGTCCATGCGGCTTTGTTTGTAGGTGCCATGTTGTTGTGGATTCGGAATTGTGAATATCTGGTTAGGCAAGAGGTGTTGTATAATTGGCGATAATGCTTGAGCAATGGATTTATGGCTGAGGTAGTCTGTGAGAAGATATGTTCGTAGGTGAAAGAGGTGAATGAGGGGTAATAAATAAGTACCAAACTGCAAACGAGAATGACTGTAGATAACAAAGAAATTGGAGCTGGGCGAATGGCAAAGAGTATCATATTTTCCCGAATAGGCAGGACAACATTTGTCAAATCGGACTCGGGAAAAGGCAGGCAGGCACAATAGCCAAAGAGAAGGAAGCATATAGAAAGACACCATCCATGTAGCAGCCACTGACAGCCCTGTATTTCCTTCACTATTGATGGATCAATCGATTCAATAGCCAATAATTCTTTCGCGCCCGAACGGGAAAATATGTCTCCGGATTTGGAAATTCCCGAGCCCTCTAAACTCCGGCTCCACTGACGCAATTTGCAAGCAAAAATCGACAAGAAAGCCACGTATACTATGCAATTTTCGTAGCGCAAAAACTTAGCCCCATATTTTGGAATTTCAGTCAAATAACCATCGCAAATTGTGCGATTATAACAACCACCTTTCCTTTTTTGGCCTCTTGCTTTGCAATCTCACTTAATGCACTGTAATTGGATCACCGGCAGCTGAAGTATTTCAGAAATGGCTTACAGTATGCATGCAAGCCTCCATTGCAAGCCGCGAGAAGCACATTTACCGCATCGCAAAGGAGATCCGACTTCAGGTATGTGTCAATAGCCATCGGACCCTACCATGCAATTACATCAAACCGGGGAGGTACCACCCAGTGGTGGCTTATCATTCGCGATACTCTACTCCCTACCGGGCAAAATCATCGTAGCTGCCCAACACATCCTCTAGTCTAGATATTATTGTTGAGAACAACCCGTGTAACAAGGCATAGCTAAACTCTGGGGCCCACAACAACGAAAGCCAGATCGAAAAGGATCGACGAAACTATTGGACTCAATTGAAGCTATGACATATACAAGCTAAATGGGACTCAGCCCTGAAGATCCGCACATAGCGTCAACGATGATGGACCTGTCGGTCCCGCGTCCGGCGAACCATGGTGAAATTAAGCAGCGATGGTAAACGGCCCAGAATTTGAGGAATTGTGGCGCTATAGGAAATGTCGGACATAAGCCTCAAATATTCTACTAACTTCTTG
Source organism: Talaromyces liani (assembly GCA_022814505.1). Classification (NCBI taxonomy): domain Eukaryota; kingdom Fungi; phylum Ascomycota; class Eurotiomycetes; order Eurotiales; family Trichocomaceae; genus Talaromyces; species Talaromyces liani. The sequence continues at coordinate 157,361 of JAKLNL010000032.1, forward strand.
AACATTACGTAGTTATGTCATAGGCAAGATTGAGGATTTAATTGGTATCCAAGGAGGTGAGTCGGCAATGGGGAAATATGCTTCTTTTCCCGAGAAGACACGTGACTACTGTAGCCCTAATGCAAGAAAGGCGGGTGGACAGAAGACTACAAGCAAGTGTACGTGAAGAAAAGCTTGCTCTGGATTGTAAATTCAGATATTATTATATTTTCTAGGTTTTTAAAGATCTTACAGAAGGTACAAGATATCCATGAGGAAGACTGCTGTCGATATTTCGTCGTTGATCATGGATGATGGAGTAAACAAAAGTCCGCCCAGCCAAAAACATATATCCGTAATAGCGCTGTGTTCGCAACACGGCTCTCAGTGAAACTTTAAACCGACTAACAAATTATTGTACCTAAATAAGCAAAGTAGAAATGACAGTTTTCAAAAGCCCAACGGCCATTCGGTGAGCGAATAGTGCGTCGGAATTCGAGCTGGCCCTGCATGTATTAAGAGTAGAAAGCAATGAAGACAAAATCATTCAGCCTCCATAATTTGAAGTACTAGAGCATACTATTACTCCTAGACTCCACAGGTAGACAAAGGCTGGCTAATCTATATACGACACAATTTCATTGATCAAAATGTCGTGGGTCGAGATCGAGAGTAACCGCTACCAACGTCCTCTGGGCGAAAACGAGCGTCTCATCAAGTTCATCGGTGACCGCGCTCATCCCGCCGGCCGTGAACAATGGTCAGTGACATCGACCGCAACTTTCAAGTCATGCGACAATCGACCAGCAACAGAATGGGCTGCGACAACCCTTCGCGATGCGTGGAAGCTTTTGCGTTTCCGTCATCCCAGCATAGCATCGACTCCTGCCGCAGAAAACGATAGCTTGGAGTATATCATACCAAGTGAGGAGGATTTGGAAAACTGGCTACAAAAGTCTTATGTTGTGGTGGACGGGAAAGGTTCCGAAGATGTCATTGCCGAAATAAAACCAAATCAATTCATGACTTTGCATTTTCTGCCTGATACATGGGAAATCGTACTACATACTTCCCACTGGCGCACGGATGGCTATGGAGCCTTTCACCTACTAAATGCATTTTTCGATGCGGTAAAAGCGGTTATCGACAACCACGGCCTACCAACAATTTCCTGGGGCGAAGAAGTCGCTCGTCTCGTACCGAGTGTGGAAAGCGCCTTGGACTTGCCTGAAACTGCAACACCAGACATAACAGCAAGCGCTATCAAGTATGCCAGCACCCACGCATACGTTAAAGACAGTGTTGGGATACCATACAAAGGCGAACCTACAACAAGACCCGGCGGAACACGATCCATGCGAATGCAGCTCAGTACAGAAACAACCAAGGCAATCAAGCAGGCCACAATCGAACGCCCATTCGATATGTACTCAGCTGTACATGCTGCTCTAGCAAAAGTCAATTTCCAGTACGCGAAATCTTCAAGCTCCAGCACAGGAAATGAGCAGGAATATGCCAGCGCAATACGTTTAAGCTTGCGATCTCATTTGATCAGTCCGTTTACCGACAATCCGTCAGTTGCCGCCGGCCTCTACACTGGTGGCTATGTCTTCAAGGTTACGGCTAGCGATGATTTCCTCACAATTGCCGAGAAATACCAACGTGAGTACGACAATGGAGTGACGCCTGAGTTTATTGAGTCACGCCGCCAGTTTGCCATTATGGCCCTGGGTGGTCTTCAAAAGGGTCTACCACCGCCAAATCCGCCGCCAAGCTACATTGACATGTCCTTTGTGACAGGAGTAGATGACATGGTGAAGTCTGTCTTCGATACCAAACATGGTCCACTGGAGGTTTTCAGAGTGGGACTTGGAGTCGAGACATTGACACCTCAGCCGTATCTTTTCTTCTGGGAATTTAGAGGACAACTAGATCTAAGTTTTGTCTATAACGAAGCGTATCAGGATGCGGAGGAGGTGCGAAAGATGCTCAACAGCGTACTGGAGGTATTGGAACATGGATTACTGGGTTCAAAGTGAACTGTAGCAAACTGGCCTGTGAACATAATTTTATCAATAACATCACATATAGCAAGTGTTTGGAATATACTCACTATCGGTTCGAGTTTTTGCTGTAGTTACTTGCTGAGCTCGAATATACGGAGATAAAAGGTAACACCCATGAATGCCGGGGGCAAACTGGCACTGCCTCCACTGTAAGTTTAGAAATATCTTTTTAATACGCTGACTGTCGGAAACATGACGTATTAAAAATTCGCACGCTTGAATCGAGACATAACGTTTAGGATATGTGGTCGGGTACTTAGGTACAAAGTCGACCAATTCTTCAGTCATGCAGACTGCAGGTACTGCTCCTAATTCTCAACAAACAAGCTTTTACTCAAAGTAACTCCGTAAGGTACGAAGAGCCCTATCTCCACCTTGTCAGTTCAACCGCGTATCCGATTCTCGGAGGCCAGCGCCAAAAGACATCATGTTTAGAATGAACTCATACCCACAAATAATCTTTCGGCGACATTTTTATTTTTCGAGGAGGATTCATAGAGGCCTATCGTTCTCTTAAACCGTCTAAAAATGGACTGACATTGCAGTCTATCACGACCTGAAGAATCTCAATTATGCTTGCGGAGTTAATATTGGGCTCATTATGACCGATGATCTCGGACTTATCGACACACAGCAAGAACCTTCTTTGCACTGGACATGCCTTTGATTCAGAAAAGGGGTGAGACATGAGACTATCAATGGATACTCTATGTCTGTCGGAGTTTCCACATTGTAGTTCCGCTGGTGTAGAGTTGCTTGTTTTCAGACTAGTGTTTTGTTGATAGCGGTTAGGGTTTCGGATGGTGCGATATCATTTTTAGGGCTTAACTGATAGACGAAAAGTCATCGTTTATATACCAGATCTTGACTCACTCCATATACATGTAGAAATTTACACGAAGCCCTGAGTATAGCAGACACTGGCACTTCCACCGTCTTACAAGGTGGCCAGGACAATCATTCTTTCGTTTCAATCGTTTCAATTCAGTACCTACTTCCGTAGGTGTCTAAAACTTTCTCGTATCTTTTCATTCCTTAATTTCTACACATCAAATCAGATTGATCAATACGCTACGATTGTTCCTCTGCGTGAAATTGTCATCAGGCATCAATATGGGTAATAAGTCCTCAGACACGAGGCCCTCGGCAGCATTCTTCTGCCCACAAAATAAACCACCGAAACCGAGCTATCTAGACCTCATTCGTCGTTATCTGCGTAGCAATGCTACTCTTCAACCATTTCGAACTGCCATACTTGACTCACTCTCCATAACATGGGACGTTATCGCTAAAACGAACCCTGCTATCGCAGGAATGACACAAGGTCCTCGATATATACAACATTTTCATGAATGGATCGCTGCAATAGAATCACCATCAACATCAACCGAGATGCAATGGACGGAAACCATGTCTGGAATGATATCTCTGCCCTTGTTGACAATCATGCAAATCGTTCAATATTTTCAATATCTCGAAACTCGACATATCAGTCATACACAATTTGTCGAAGAAATTAGAATAGGTGGCGCTCAAGGCTATTGTGGCGGGTTGTTGCCTGCCGCAGCAATAGCGGCGTCCTGCAACGAAGAGGAAGTTATCAAGAATGCAGGTATTGCATTGAGACTGGCTCTTGCCATAGGTGCTTATGCAGAGTTGGGGGATGATGAGAATATTCCTGGTCCGACAACGGTTGTGCTACGGACAAAATATCCGGGGCAGGCGGAGGAGATGGTGTCCAAATTTCCAGGAGTAAGTTACTCATTCGCTATGCCTCTTACTGTGACATACTAACAATTTCTTGCCTAAAAACAGACCTATGTATCAGCTATAACAGACCCAGAAACGATAAGTATCGTTGGGCCTGTAACTGTTATTGAAGAACTTCGATCCTACGCCGAGAGCCAAGGCATCAAAGCCACAAAGTTACATCTTCGGGGAAAAGTCCACAATCCCGAAAACGAGGAATTGTGTAAAGAGTTCATCAACCTTTGCCAACAGCACCCGGATTTGTTTATGCTTCCCACTACAGCTTCTTTGCAGACCTCGTTACGGTCAAACAAAAGCGGGAAGGAATTGAGGAATGCAGATACAACCATTTCACTATCTATCGAGGTCCTAGAAAATACTCTGGCAAACAAATGTGAATGGTATAATCTCCTCAATGGAATGGCCGAAGATCTCGACAAGAACAGGAGAACCGACAAGAAACACACATTCGCTCTGTTTGGCACCGGAAGGAAGAATTGTGTTCCCACGACGCCATTCGAGGAAAAACAACTACATATTTCGAAGCTGGATATTGTAAACTTTGTTGAGAAACTCGAAATTCCAAGAGATGGGCGGACACTGGATCAGTATCCTGAAAGTGCCATTGCCATCGTCGGTGCTGGTTGCCGACTGCCTGGAGCCAATTCCATAGATGAGCTCTGGGATATTATCAGTGCCGGAACGTCAAGAGTGGAAAAGTTACGACCATCAAGATTCGACTTATCGACAATATCTCGCGGTTCGGTCGGACCAGACGCAAAACAAGCAGCTAAGCGTGAACTTTACGGCAACTTCCTCGATGATGTTGAATCCTTTGATAACAACTTCTTTGGCGTCAGTCCTCGTGAAGCTATGTACATGGACCCACAGCAGCGTTTACTTCTCGAGACTGCCTATGAAGCTCTGGATGCTAGTGGATATTTGCAGACTCATCGACGAGATGATTTTGACAATGTCGGTTGCTTCATCGGCGCAAGTTATACCGAGTACATGGAAAACACCAGTTCTTATAACCCAACCGCCTATACCGCTACTGGAACCATCCGAGCCTTTCAAAGTGGGCGCATTAGTTACCACTTTGGTTGGAGTGGTCCTTCTGAAGTAATCGATACAGCATGCTCCGCATCACTTGTCGCTGTCAACCGCGCTTGCAAAGCTATCCAGTCTGGTGAATGCCCAATGGCCCTCGCTGGTGGCGTCAATATCATCACCGGTGTCAACAACTACCTTGATCTCGGCAAGGCAGGATTTTTGAGCACCACAGGTCAATGCAAGCCATTTGACGAGACTGCGGATGGTTATTGCCGCGCAGATGGAGTTGGTCTGGTGGCTTTGAAGTCTTTGTGTCAAGCAGTTGCTGATGGGAACAATGTTCTCGGTGTTATTATGGGAGTTGGTACCAACCAGGGTGGCCTCTCTCCCGCAATTACCGTTCCCTGCTATCGCGCTCAGATTAGTCTATTCAAGAATGTTCTGAACCAGTCCGGCCTCAAGTCTGGACAAATTTCCTATGTTGAGGCACATGGGACCGGGACTCAAGTTGGTGATCCAATAGAAATATCCAGTGTCCGCGAGGTTTTCGGTGGTCCCGACAGAAGCGAATTCGTGAATATGGGATCCTTGAAAGCAAATGTCGGACACGGTGAAACTGCCGCTGGGATCGGTAGTTTGATGAAAGTTCTTGCTATGCTCAAGCACGGAAAGATTCCTCCTCTTGCTGGTTTCAAGTCCCTAAATCCGAAAATTCCTGCTCTTGAACCGGACTACCTACGTATCCCAACTGAACTTCAGGACTGGAGTGTTTCATTTAGGGCTGCATGCGTGAACAGCTACGGAGCTGCAGGTAGTAACTCCGCTTTGATTTGCGGCGAGGCTCCAGCAATTACAGACATGTCTAGTGTGTCCCCCACGGATACAACGATCAGTGAACCTAGCCATCTGCAGTATCCAATCCTCCTGAGTGCGGCGAACAATATTAGCCTGAAGGCCAACGCTGCCAAGCTTGCTTCATACATTCGGAACAATAAGCTACGCGTTACCGATATTGCTTATACTCTATATCACCGCCGCAAACATCACAAGGTGCAGTGGACTGGGTTAGCAAATGACCTCGAATCGCTCGCGAAGTCGTTGGACAAAGTTGAGGAAGGTTTTGAAGTACCGACCTCTACCAAATCCGTGGTCCTGGCTTTCTCGGGCCAAAGCAAGCAAACGATTGGACTCGACCCGTCGTGGTACGTCAGCTTCCCACGTCTCCGACACTACGTTGACTTGTGCAACAACACCGTAATGAGATTGGGCTATTCTGCAATTTTGCCCGCAGTATTTGCTACTGATCCCCTGGACGATGTAGTCGCTCTGCAATGTGGAACTTTCGCAGTACAGTATGCATGTGCCAAATGCTGGCTCGACGCTGGTCTGGAAGTCAAGGCTGCGGTCGGTCATAGCTTTGGCGAACTGACAGCAATGGCCGTCACTGGAATTCTGTCTCTCGTGGACGCTCTTAACCTAGTCGCTGCACGAGCATCTTTAATGCAGACAAAATGGGGCCCGGAACGTGGAACTATGCTCGCCATCGAGGCAAGTCTCGAGATGACACGACAGATTATTGCTGCTGTCAATGAAAGCATTGAGATTGCTTGTTACAATGGTCAAAAGAGTCATGTACTGGTCGGAACTGAGAAGAACATTGGCCAAGTTGAACGATTGATTGCGACCGACAACCGGTTTAAAGGAACTCGTTCTGCCCGAGTCAAGACGAGCCATGGCTTCCATTCTGTTTTTACCGAACCGATTCTTCAAGGCCTCGACGAAGTAGCGCAAAAGCTTCAATTCAACGCACCTTCAACCACACTTGAGACGTGCACAGAGAAGCCTATCAATGAGGGCGAGCAGGTGGTAGAACCCAGCCGAATCGTACAACATACCCGAACCCCTGTATACTTTGGAAATGCAGTGTCAAGGCTAGAGGAACGTCTAGGTCCTTGTATATGGCTTGAAGCTGGTAGCGACTCGCCTATTATTTCTATGGTAAAGAGGGCTACTCAGAATCCATCTCAGCATGCATTCCTTGGCCTCAAGGCAAAAGATATTGCTCGTCCAATTGATGTTATATCGCAAGCGACCCTGACACTGTGGCAAGAAGGAATCTCCGTATCCTGTTTTGATGGATTCTACTCTCATCCGCCGGATGGAATCAAGTCCAATGCTTTCAGACACATTTGGCTTCCTCCATACCAATTCCAGCGTACTCGACACTGGTTGCAATACATGGATCCGGTAACTGAAGAGCGCAGAACATTTGACGAGAAGCTTCGCTCAGCTAGCGCAGTTGGCACTGTTGCCAGCCGGCCTCAGACTCCTGCCCTCAAACTGGTCACGGCTCGTAGCCGAGACTCGGAATCCTGGTCATCGCTTGAGTTTGCCATTCACAGTGAGACCAGTCGGTTTACAGATATTGTATCCGCTCACGCTGTTCGTGACCAGCCGTTATGCCCGGCATCAATGTACATGGAATGTGTTGTCATGGCGGCACAGATGGTTGAGCCTAGTGTTTCTGTCAAATCTCTGTCCTTCCAGAATCTGTCTTTCCAGGGAGCGCTTGGTATCAACTACAACCGTGATGTATCACTACTTATGGAAGGTGATGGGGAATACCTAGCCTGGAATTTTACAGTTCGCAGCACAGTCAAGGACTCCAAGGGTAGACCGACTACCCACGCCAAGGGAAGATTTAGTGTTACCTCTCACATCGACTTCCAGCTTTACGAGCGAATGCTTGCAGATCGAATGAATGAAATCCTCGTTCATCCTCAGTCTGAGAGACTTATGGCGGGTCGAGCATACACACTATTCTCCAGGGTTGTTAGCTACGCCGAATCCTTGCGTGGTATCTCAGAAATTACCATTCTGAACAACCGCCATGCAGTCGCTGAAGTATGTCGCCCTAAGGTGTCGGTAAGCTCAAACGAAAGTACAGCGGTTGGTGTTTGCGACACCGTGACCTTAGATACCTTCATACAAGTCGTTGGTCTTCTGATCAACAGCAGTGAAACTTGTCCCGTTGATGAAGTTTTTATCGCAACAGGCATTGACAGCATTATTATGCAAGACTGTGACTTCTCTGACCCTCAACACGACACGTGGAAAGTCTACGCTATGGCTACTACACGCAGTGAAGGACATGTTGCTGGTGATATGTTCGTCTTCACCAAGGACGGCAAATTGATCTTTACGGGCTCGGGTGTCCAGTTCAGTCGTTTCCCAATCTCCAAACTTGAGAAAGTGTTGGAAGGCATTGGAATGACCAGTCCTCCCAAGTCGCCGGTCGGTAATAATAGTATTAAGAGAGGAATCTCCGCACCGCCATCCCCTACAGCTCAATTTCATATGAATGGACATACAAAAGCCTCCGTCAACAGACATGGTCTGAGAGTCAGTACGGCCGTTGAGTTCGATGAGCAGACTCTGGTGGCACAAGATAGTGTTTCAAGACGGCCCTCTACTTGGAAGTCGGCCATGACCAAGAATGACGGGAACTTAGGTACTTTGGGCCTGGATTCACTGTCGAAACTCGAGTTTGTGAATCAGCTACGTGCTCAACTCGGTAACGAGATTTCACCAACGCAAGACCTTTCGCAGATTGCAGATCTCTACAACAAGATGTTCTCACATGATTCAATGGCATCTCATAAATCGGTGCACATTGATCATGTCCACGAAATCGAACTCGACAGTCCCCCCTCTCCCAGAGCAGCGAGCTCTCCAGTCACGGCAGGAGATTCCCAGTCCAAGCTGAGAATCAGACAACGAATCCTCGAGCTCATTACAGAAAATTCGGGAGAGTCTGTAAGCAACCTCAAAGACGAAGTGAGCTTACAAGACATTGGAATTGACTCGCTCTCGGTCATTGAACTGAAGGAGTCTTTTGAAGATGCTTTTAGCCTCCAGTTTGGCGACTGGGACTTTGGTCTACACCTGACAATTAGAGAACTTGTGGACTATGTGGTTGTGTCCAGTAATGTGTAGCATTGTGACTTTTGAACATAAATGTATGCTAATTTGAGGATCCTTTCTATATCATAATCAGATTGAACAAATAATTTAATGATTGAGCCTTTGACGATTTTTCCATCCAACGCATTAATTATTATTCTATACGTAGTGAGCGAGTCAAAATCGAAGCAATTTCCTATGATCATGGATTCGAATAATATGCGAAACAAATACGACAAGTGAATTTGTATTGGTTGTTTAGCGCCCTTTTTCAGCCGGGATGTTTTCAGACGTAGCAAAGCCACCCAGTCCAGGACTCTGTTCTCCCTGCTTCATACTAGCGCCAATCACAGTATATTGTTTTAATCCAGATTAGTGGTAAAAACATTTCACACTCTAAATGGCCAATAGACTGGTCTATTCGCTCTACGAGGCGGAGTTTGTCATCGGAGTTTGCCATGATCGATATCCGAAAATCCATCCATGCCCTAATCCAGTCAAGATTCCAGTCAGGGCACATTCTCAAGAATTCATCAAAGGAAAAAGGTATTAACGGCGTCTGCTCCTAAACCTGAACCAATAAAACAAGTCTTTGCATCCAAAACTGTCAGCATACGATATCTTTAAGCTGTATCCGGGAACCAGTCAGTCTGTCGATCCAGTTTGTGCAACCCCGACTCGACATTCCCGATGACAGTGGGGCTTCTGTACATCAATATCATTTACTTGCGATAGGAACTTATCCGTTTCCAGTCGCTACGACTCTATTATCAATAGAAAGTAATTACATTATTTGCTTCACTCTCTCGATCAGCCAAAGTACATCAGAATTCACAATGGGCTCTACGACTCCCAAAGAGAAGGTATTCCTGACTGGTAAGTAGCGTTTCCAACAGATACCTGACAATCCTTTGACAATCGGTCAAACGGGCTAATAATAAACAGGTGGAAGTGGCTTCATCGCATCTCATATTCTCGACCAACTTCTTTCTAGCGGGTAGATCACGATATGACAACGATGGAATGTCGCGCTAACAAGAACATAGGTATCAAGTAATTGTTTCTGTCCGATCTGCCGCAAAAGGAGACGGTATCATCTCCGCGCTACCTCAGGAACTCCAAGGGAATGTTTCATATGAAGTTGTGGAAGACATTGCAAAAGAAAATGCCTTTGACGAGGTATGACAACTTCTATTCCAGTTACAGATGGTGGCGCAGAAGCTAACAAGGACAGGCCATAAAAAGGAACCCTTCAATCGACTACGTTATTCATACCGCGTCTCCGTATCACTTCAAGTTTGAAAACCCCGTCCGAGATTTCATCGATCCGGCCGTCAAAGGAACAACGGGAATTCTGCTTTCGGTCAAGAAATATGCGCCAACAAGCGTGAAGCGGGTGGTGCTGTTGTCTAGCACGGCGACAATCATGAATCCCCCTAACCACCCTGCAGTGTATAGTGAGGAGATATATGGTGAGACTACATGGGAGCAAGCTCTCTCCGGCACGGGTACATATCGTGCTAGCAAGGTATGTGTTCCCGGCAAACTAGAATAGACATAAAGGAAACTCTGACAATGGTTGTAACAGATCTATGCCGAGCGAGCCGCCTTTGACTTTATCGAGAAAGAAAAGCCCTCTTTTGACCTAGTCAGCATCAACCCATGTCTCGTCTTTGGGCCTCCGCCTAGACACCTCCCCGGTCTCGACGCTCTCAACACGAGTAACCATCGCATTCGTGATATTGTACTTGGCAACAATCGGGGAGGAATCACACCAACGGGACGGATGTATCTCTTTGTTGACGTACGTGATGTCGCAGAGGCTCATATCCGTGCCATGGAGCTCCCGGAAGCGAGCGGCCAGCGTTTCATGCTTGTAGGAGGATTCTTCAGTAACAAACGGATTGCGGATATTATTCGCGAATTATATCCGGGATTACAAGACAAACTTCCGCTTCCAGAGCTTCCGGACGATTTTCCGGAGAACTACTACAGCTATGATGTGAGCAAGTCAAAGCGCATGCTAGGTATGGAATACAAGGACTTGCGGACTTGTCTAAAGGATGCGGTTGATGCCATGATTGGGAAGTCATGATTCTCTTTATATTTCCCAGGCTCCAAGGTTGAAAAGTTGCGACGCAAGTTGGCCAGTGCCATCATGTTTTTTATCTGTCGTTGGCCACAATATATACCTATGTAGGTATTCCGATAGCATGCTCACCTCCAGGGTTACATTAATGAAACCGGGACACCATTGAACGGTTGTTGATTGTTTTATTGACATTATTGCCTGAGTATGGCTATAGTATATAGAGTGATGACGAGTTTATATAACATAGTTTGTCTAAATGAGCCCTCCATACCTCCATGTTACGTACTCCGTGGTAGATTTGCTCCTCTGAATCCGGGCATCAAAGCGCACGCTAATTAATTGAGAGAGTGGGTCAGATCTCAGCCGCAGTGTGCCGACCCAATCAAATTAAAAGTAGCAAAATGTTCAAGTTGGGACCGGCTTCGGATGTCCCGCAATGGGCTGAAGTGGTGAGGCGCTAGTCCTTAATAATCATAGCCTTATGGGGCCCAACAATCCAGGGAAGATGAAGTTGGGGGGTGTTGGAGGCAAAGTCCCAAATTTCATTATGGAGGAGCTAAAGAATTTCAAACCACGTGCACGATTGCAAGTTTGCACATGCTAAGTCTTACGTACGTACGAAGTACAATCGAAACTCGATGCAGCGAGTCAGTGACAGCCTAATTCCAAAGCCATGCTCAGCTTCAAATTCTGTTTTCACTCAGGCTTATTGTTTTTTCCCTCCAAGGCAAAAGTTGTGCAACAGGCAGATACAGTTAACATCTGTGACATCTTTCATCAAGCAAGCACCATAGTTTGATACGATACTGCTGATCCACATCCAGCATATAAAATGGGGTCAGTATTTAATATTGTGGAGCACGTCCTTCCGGGCCAGCACATTCGCGAGTATGTCCATAGCATCAACGGCCCTCAAGAGACTGCTATACAGCTTGCTGTCAAGCAATATATTCCCAAGGATCGGCTTGACCCCGTGCCGAAAAATGCAATCACGATCATTGGGACTCACGGAACGGGGTTCCCGAAGGTCTGTATGAAGCCTCCTTGCTCCTTGTACCCGAGAAAAGGAACTGGTTCGGCATAAAGTACTAACTACGAAGAAGGAACTATACGAACCATTATGGGAGGATTTATATACGAAGCTGAAGAAAAATTCGATCCCTCTGCGTGGGATATGGATGGCCGACGTTTCGAATCAAGGTGCGAGCGGCATCTTGAATGAGAATATTCTAGGCGATACGAGTATGCTCCTTAACCATCTGCAAACCGGAGTCTAGGCTGATGGAGTACCTAGCAAACTGGTTTGACCATTCTCGTGATCTGCTGCACATGATCAACCACTTTCGGGAAGAAATGCCTCGACCAATTATTGGTGTTGGTCATAGCATGGGATGTGCTCAACTGTTAGTGGTCCTGCCGTGTTGTGGCTACAATACCGCGTTATGATCAAGAATTTAAACTAACGTGGGGATACAGCATACATCTATCTCTTCTTCATCCACGACTGATATCCACATTGGTTCTATATGAACCGGTGATTCTCGACACAGTGCCTCCAGCACCCAACCCCGCAAAATTCGCTGCCGTCAAAAGAGATGTATGGCCGTCAAGACAGGAAGGCGAGGAAGCTCTGCGCAAAGCGCTCCGTAAATGGGACCCTCGTGTAGTTGATCGATACCTTCGCTTCGGACTTCGACCAGTACCCACACGGTTGTACAATCCCAACACTGATCCTAGCGTTCCCGAAACTGCTGTCACTTTAACAACATCCAAGCATCAAGAGGCTTGGAGTTATAGTATACCAAATCTCGAGCCCGAGTCCGCTGGGCTGGATAGACTTCTGCTGCCTGACTGGGAGTTTGGTTGGGAGCGGAATGCCATGTTCTCTAGGCCGGAGTGCTACATCACCTCACAAAATCTGCCTCATGTCCGCCCAGGTGTGTTGTGGGTATTCAGTGGGAAAAGCTACCTTTCACCACCCGAGACGCAAGACTCGAAACTTAATGCTACTGGAACCGGAGTCGGTGGCAGCGGAGGTGTCAAGCAAGGAATGGTTGCCAAAGTTGTCTTGGAAAAGGGATCCCATACACTTGTACTGGAGGATGTCGATTGGAGTGCGACTGTTGCCTCTGACTGGATTCAAAAATGGTTCTCGAAGTGGATGGAGGAAGAGGAATTTTGGAAAAACTATCGCAGCAAACGGTCAGATGCAGAGATGTTGCGGCTTTCCGAAGAGGCTCACAAGGTCTCGCAATTGGAGTTTGGAATTGAGAGACCAAAAGCAAAATTGTGAAGACGATCACATTTCGCGGCAAATCATATTGCTTATTAGTCAAATATTGAACCAAATTACCTAATATAGATATACCTTATCTGTGAATCCAAAACAAGGCCAACAAGGGTCAGGATGCTTCTCGGATATATCTAGAGATCGGCTGAAATTACCTCAAATGGAAACCTCAATATTGCGCAACGCTAGCCCTATTTCGCAGCTTCGTCCGCCCACCAGACTGCCAACCCTAACCGCTTCAGGCAAGGTCGCAGGTAAGTCCATTCCTGCCCCGATATTCTAGTCTCAACAACCATCGAGGACAAGATCGATCATTTCACAATCGTCAACAAATCCTGCAACGGCCTCGTGGAGATAGCCCCTTTTTTCTCCGCATACTGTCCGCTCATCTCTGAACTGTCCTCCTCTTTGCTCGTAGTGACTGATTCCCGACTAGTCTAGGCCGATGAGTTCAACTACTATATGATCGCTCTGTAATCTCCGGTGACTCAACTAGACAAAAATGGTCAACCTAGGGCCGTCCAAGGCCTGTCTGACATGCAAGAGACGTCGAAAGAAGGTTTGTTTGGTCGTGCACGCTCCGATTCTCCGAATTGTCAATTTATTTGCACCAGCTAACTGATCCACTCATTAATCATTGTAGTGCGATGAGACTCGTCCCGTATGTGTTCCAGCTGTTTAGTACATACAGATACTAGATGTCAAGCTGTTATCTATAGCCTGCCATATGTGATATTATGGGTGACTCAGCTGACGTGTGAACATAGTCCTGCCTGCGATGTCGTAATTCAAAACGAACATGTGGCGGCTATGAACAAACCGCACAAGACTATCAGATTCGTCAATATGGCACTAAACAGCAACGAGTTCACGGCTCGGTGCTTGAGAAACCAATAGCGAGGAAATGTACTTTACCGAAGAGAGAACTTTTGCCCGGCATGTCGACTCTTCCGCCTGATGTCTGTCCAAAGGAAGTCAAGGCTGAAAAGGCTGATCAATTTGCGCTACAAGCATTCTTTCACGACTACTGCATTCCGTCGTCGAATACTGGGATATCACCTGGTTTTCTTAGGGGTCTTGAACAGAAATTTTACGATGTTGTACCGGACTCTATGCTAAAGTTAGCATGCCAAGCTGTGGCATATGCGAGTTACGGAGTCAGCCTCAATCGTCCCGTCTTGTGTCATCGGGCGGTGGTGCTATATCAAGGTGTCATATCGCGGTTCGCCGTCGCAATGTATGATCCTGGGTCTATTGAACGTGAAGACTCTTTATGTGTAGCAATGCTTTTAGGTCTTTACGAGGTAATTCTCTCATCTATCTTTCCCCATGCTTGTAGCTAATTTTGAAACTAGATTATAGCTGGAAACGAACTGCACTCAGGCTATCACAATGCGCACGCTAGGGGTGTTGCTGCTCTGCTTGGAATACAAAATTCTCCATTTCGCCTTATCGAAGCGGTACATCGTGGCCATCCCGCACTATCACACAAACGCGCCATGGTATTTTTATATTCTTACCAAATGTCAATCAAAAGCTAAATATTTTATAGAAACATACTGATGCTATTTTTACGGCACCAGGCTTATCAAGATACGCTAGGAGATTAGACGATCTTCTCCTTTCGCTCGGCTCGCTCTGGAAACGTGCAAATACCGTCCTTGAAGGATCTCCGGCCTTCTTCGGAGACACATTATATCAGCTACAAAACGAAGCACTGGAATTGGATCGATCTTTTCAAACATGGGAACAGACTAGAGAAAAGTCATTTCACCCTAGCACAGTTTTCCATATCGAGGACAATCACGATATATCTCAGTGTCATATAGGTTTGTGGCCTGGAAAAGTGGATACTTACTTTGACCTTTACACATCTGCTGTTTGGAACTTATACCGAGCCAGTCGCTTGTTCCTGGTCGATTTGATTTTAAAATTATCAAATGCGCTCAACGATGGCAGAAGTCCGGACGCCGAAAATGAATCTGCGGCTTCTTTGATTGATGGCATGCTTGCCTCCATTCCTTTTCATCTAGTGGAGGATCTACATAGTTTCTCGCGTGGCATGCATACATCAACCTCGATAAAAAATCCAGGACGAGCAGTAGGTGGCTTACTGCTTATGCATTCGATATCCATAACCTTGCATCTCGATATTGTCAACTTTCCTACACAAGAGTATTTGAAGAGATGCTTGCAGTGGATAGCGGAGAATATGGGAATAGGGCAGGCATCAATTTTGGCTCGGGTGAGTTTAACATAATCCTATGGCTCCGTACAGATTACCCAGTCTGCTAATCTACTTTACAGGCTCCAAACATGGATTTTGAGTATCTTTCTGGTAGTTGTATGATTCTTCTAGTTGGTCTACTCGTTTAATACTATCAAGGCATGTGAAATCAAGAAACAAGATAGCTATATGTTGATATTCAAATCGAAGACGACGTCAATGTCCATAACAGTTACAAAGTAACAACAATCTTAGTCGCAGAAACGCCCTTCATAATCGCATCGATACCGGCCTGAACATGCTCCAACCCCTTTCCAATCACAGTCGGCTTTGGCGCCACCACATACGAACCTGCCTCCAATGCCTTGGGCAGAAAATCCTCGTAGATTGACTTGCCCAACGAATTCGTAACGAGAAGATCACCGCGAATATGCTTAATCTCAACATCTTCGGGCGGAGTTGGGAAACGGGGCTTTGTGGTAGCCACGAATTTGTTTCCTTCGGATTTCTGGGCGATTTCGAGACAATGCGGGGTTGCAGAGAAGCCGATGCAGTCCAGGATCCCGGCCAGAGTCTTGCCCTTGAGGGCGCTGAGGATGTCCTCCGTGACAGTCGCGGAATTATAGTCAAGCACTACATCCGCACCTAGGCTCTTGACGTAATCGAAATTCTTGGGAGATGCGGTGGTAATCACCTCGTAGCCCGCAGCTTTGGCGAGCTGAATACCATTACTTCCGACGCAGGAAGCGCCACCCCAAATAACCAAAGTCTTGCCATTGGCCTTCTGCGCAGGGAACGTAGGCAACTGCAGACCGAGATAATTCTCATGGAACAGACCCGTTGAAGCAGTCGAGAGACACAAAGGAAGCACAACCGCATCCTCAAAGGCGACATTCGCCGGAATCTCAGATGCCATGTTGGTGGTCACAATGGTATAATTCTGGAACGCCGCACCCTCGGGCTTCAGATCCCACAAAACCAAGCCATGGCCGATGACACGGTCACCTTCCTTCCAGCGAGTGACATTTGGTCCAACAGCAACGACTTCACCCGCGACATCACTCCCAAGAATGGACGGGTATTCGAGTGGGAGATAGGCGAATTGTTGCACACTGCCGTCAACAGGGTTGATGGCGACGGCGTGGTTCTTGATGAGAACTTCGTTCTCCTTAGGGGTCCAGAGAGGAGCTTCTTTGACCTCCAAGGGGACCTTTTTGGCTTCCGTGATCCAGGCCGCGTTGTTGGAAGGCATTTTGAATGGATAAGAGTGGATGTATCTGGGAAGATATGTATAAGTTTTGAGTCTTGGGATGTGTGAAATAGCTGATCGTCTTAGACAAGACGACATTCAAAATCAGAGAGAGATGCAATTGGATTGATGGATAGAATAGAAATCAGAGACGGCTCGAGGGGGTTGAAGGCCGTATTTATAATCTCGAAGTCCATCTTGTCGGACGAAAATTTCGGTCGACATTGGCATAAAACCGGCTAGGGATGATATCAGATTCAAATTTCGTGGACTGAATCGCGCAACGCTAATCTTGATCTGATAAGACCGTTTCGGAATCCCTTTCCCGATCAGGCTAGCGTTGAGCGCTCCTGTAGGAGGTTGGCCTTTCCGTTGTCAGCTTGAAGACATATCAAATAGAAAACTGCTCATTGGGAATTCATGAGTCATTATTAATTCTTCGTCGGCTGGACTTCTCATTGCTGCTAGCTTGCTCATCGCTGGACTCTCCTTCCCCCGAGAAATGGCCCTTTACCTCTGAGAACTTCTCCTGCTCCCAATCCATCTCCACCGTCGGGATTGGGGTCGAACGTGTTAGAAGGTTGCACTGTAACAAGCTGGTCAAGCTGGGTAGAGTAAGAATGTCAGGATAGCCATCTCAGACGATATGCTAATATAGTGGCAGTTGGGGATATCTACCTGCATATAGAATGTGATTCTCCTGAATATGGCCGACAGCAGCCTGGTCCACAACTATGCGGAGATATGGCATTGGATGATTAGTTATGATCTAGGTATTGGGTAGCGTATTGAAATAGTCTTACATAGTGACATCTTCCAGGTACTGGCTAAGATTCTAAAATGGGGTGATCTTCTATTTTCAAAAGGCAGCTAGGTGTTATTTTGGAAATTAGACATTAAATATGACATTAATTACATCACGACTCTATGGTACCTGGAGCCTAGCTAGGTACCTGCCTAGGTAGCTAGGTGGCCGCCAGATGTACTGATTTTTCCCCCTCCTGGAGTTCCGACAAATGGTCACAGACTTCGGCAACAATGTTGTGTCGCAGTTCATCGATCGCGCTGAGCTGAAGTGCCTTGGCCTTCTCGAACCATCCACCATACAGGGCACAGCATACGACGTTGTCTGGGGAGGAATTGAGGGGAATTCGGGAAAAAAAAAAAAAAGGCGTGGAAAACGCATTCGCACAGCCGAAAACAGGGAGGAACACATTGGGAAGCAATGGGGAAATGTGATTACGTATTTGTTAACTCATCGCAACGATCAAAAATGCATTCCACAACACCATGTTTCCAAGTTAAACTCACTCTGCAAATTACATCCGGAGTGGAACATCGCAAGGGTTACACTAACCGCGTTATTCTTAATCGGCGAATCAACCCAAAGCCTGGACAGAGTCATAGCCTCTACGGTATGCGGGTGCGGTAGATACCAGTATCGACCGTGCGCTTAATCTGGCTCAGCAACTGAAAAAAGATCGGTGCGGACCATCCAACAGTCACGGAAAAGGATCTTAAAAACGCTGAAGCCGAGCATAACCTTGCTCTTCAGTTCAATCAACATGGCTTAATACAAGAACCTCTTCCAGGACTTGACAATACTGATGATGTCTTTTCTTATCGCCCACTCATTCATGGATCCAGCGGCTATGAAAGTGAGATCTAGGTGACTCACCAAGGCCATCAATTGCGGAAAGCTTTTTCCTCGATGTACTGTTGCTGGATGGCAGTTGCTCTCGATACCATTTCACTGTGAAAGGCGGAAGGTATGGAAGATCGTAGCCCCCAGGGACCCCCCGGTGCCATCATGCGGTGCATCTCACTTGCTAAGCCTGCCTGTGAGCTAACGGATTGAATCCTCCTATTGATGAAATCGCGCACTGCTTAGAACGTTAGCTCTGTTCAGGGAAGACGTTGAGCTTGGAACACTTTTACACAGTTCAACTTCACTTGTAATATGGCAATCATCGGAGCGTGAGCCCGGATATTTTCAGTGCGATGCTGATATTCATCATACTCGTTGGACTTCCTCTTAAGGGGGTATTATCTCCTTTTGACTTTCCGAATAGCGCTTCCGCAAAAAGCCTAGAATTTCCGTGTCTGCATGAGGATAGCCCCCAGGATGGTCACGAATGGCATAAGTAATCATGGGGCCCTTTTACTGTGTCCGGTAAAAAGAGTAATTGCTTGTAAGAAGGACCTTGTGATGAGACCCGGGATGCCCAAGGACGTAAGTCAACTTTGCGAAAATGCTTCAAAACCTCCTGTGCTGCATCAATGCAATCTTTTTTCTCGCAACCAGCTATCGACTTTTGTGGCGTGGCACTTAACGGCTCCTTAAGGTTATGGATTTTCTGCTGGCGAGCCTCAGCGACGTTGGTAGAAAATTTTGCTTCCAAAATATCAGCATTTGCTGAGCTGTTTGGGAGGTAACCGAAACAAGCAAATAAGATACCTTCAGAAAACCAAGGTTGTCTGTATATAATTAGACAAACAAAGCTTTTTCCTTAACTTTCACTAACTTAATACTGCTCATTATCGATCGATTGAAGAATTCCTACGCCAATCTGTCTAGAGAAAAACCCGGGCAGCATTCTTGCATGGTTACATTGATAATTTCCATCTTCGAAAAGCTACTCTGCTTGTGTGATTTCCACATGATGTGTTTGAATTCGATAGAAGCACTAAGTGGGAGATTCTAGGGGAGACGAGCGAGCTTCCTAGGAAGATCACTAGGAGATTCGAAGGTAAAAAGAAAACGGAAAAACCTGTGCGCCAACATTTGAAGAGATGTGTATTTAGCGACCAGTTGCTCCCGAGGGACGTGATTCGGAAGATCGTCTACAAAATTCCAAAAGTCCTGAATGGTAGCAAAGAGATGATTACCGATTTTGATTACTCGGATGTAGCTTGTTAATTCCGTGCTTACTGGATATTGTAAGACGACGAAGTAATTGCCGCGAAAGTCGCATTTATTCGATTAACTATGCTGTTGATACAAAAGAGAAAAAAGAATCTAAACGATAAACCAAAATCATAACAAGTCCTTCAAATCAAACAGAGATATCTCCGAGTCATTCTTTGCCAACGTCTTGACGGTCCACTTCCACAAATCCTCCTGTTTGTCTTTGTCGTAACTCGCGTCACTAGACTTGATCTGCCTGTTTTCTTCATAGTACTTGCCACTGCCAATCTCTTCATCTGAGCCAGTCACTAATCGAGCTAACATCCGCCCAGAGTATTCCGCGGTATGGACATTTGGCGAGAACAGGACGCGTAGGAGCGGCATGATCTTAGGCAGTACTTTCAGCCACAGAAATTTTTCAAATCCAGTGGCATCTCGTGCAAGCCCAGTGCCCGGCATAAGACCCGGGTCAAACGCAGCAACCGTCCAATGTTTTCCGGTCTTCTTGTTGATGGCTTCGAAGCGTCGGTGGAGGGCATAGCTGTACATTACGTTGGTCAATTTGGTTGTAGCGTAACGCTGACGACCGTTGTTCTTTAAGGCATCTCCCTTAGGATGGGCTATCTCTTCAGCAGACGAGTAATAGGCATCTGGTAGGCCAGATTTCTGGGCTGGGTCATGGGTTCCACTGCTGACAATGACCACTCTAGCCGTCTCGGCTAGGTGAGGACGCAGAAGGGAGAAAAGAAGAGCATGGCCAATATGACTAATGGCAAAGGTCTTTTCAAATCCATCGCCGGTATACTGCACATCTCCGGGGAACTGGAGTGCAGCATTGAAGACAAGAGAATAGATGGGAGGGAACTGATTTGCTTCCCACTTAGCGGCAAAGGACCGTACTTGAGCAAGGCTAGACAAATCCAGCGGCAGGAACTTGACGTTCTTCTGGCCGAGTAAACGATTGATGCTCTCGGCGGAAGAGTCAGGATCGGATCGCGACGCGATGACGATTTGATAGTCAGAGTACTTTCGAGCAAGATTGATCGTGCATTGATATCCGAGATTGGCGGTTCCTCCTGTGACAAGAACGCTTCGACGGAATCTATCGGACATAGTTCTTACACACAGTTTAAAGTCTGACTGTGCAAGTATCAATGCTCAAATAAGAGGAAGGTGTTTTTGTTCCAAGCTCGGGCAATGTGACGAGAGAAAATAATCTGCCTCCTTGTCATGGGAGGGCTGGCTCGATATTTATGTTGCAACATCTTTCTAGCCGGTTCTCTCGACTTCATTTCAAAGGGACAATTAATTCACCCGAATAATAGACCTACACCAATTAGAGGCATCTTAACAATCTTAGTTGCCTGATTGTGCAGAAACAGGTGCAGTTTGAGGAATAATTCACAGGCGACGATGGATGTTGATGTTAGCCCCTAGTTAGAAGCAGTCGGTGCCGTTCCGGTTAGCGCAGTCCGCTGGTGGATCCTGTGTGGATGCGTCGTGGATACCTGATTCTAAAGGTATCAACCTGGTTGGCCTGAAAGCGGCGACGGTCCCGTTCCGGTTAGCGCTGGTATAGATGATTTAGGGTTAGGGTATGCAGGTGGTTCTGAGTGAGAGGTGAAATAGATCGGATTTGAATATAGTAGGTGCACAACTCATTAAATACTTGTGCGAGTGCATATGATAGTGCTTTAAATGCCTATATCGGTATCAATTCCCCGTAGCGACTCTCCTATGATAATATAATGATCCAGTGAAGAACCTTCTATATCCATGCGACAAATCCGAACTATCTCCATGAAGGGTTCATCAATTTAACAGTAATTATAGTGTCTTTTTCCTTACCATTGAATCCGACGTCATGTCATCAAAGCCGTGCAGATCCATCTTGGACGCGGAACATATCACTCAGCCACACCGCTAGCATCGCAAGCATCTCTTTCGTGCAACTGTGACCCGTGTTATCCTGTACAAGTAACTTGATATTTTTGGAATGTTTCCTCTTGGCTACCCACTCTTCTGTGTGCTTTGCCGGCACCAACTTGTCGTACTTTCCATTACACAACAATATCGGCACATCGGTTGGGAAGCTCTCGGTTACCACCCGGTCTCCATCACGAACGAGTTTGTCGAGAGTGCGCTGCCACATGCGTCGTTGCTGAGGAGTCCTCAATTCGTAAATTTGCTTGTATTCTATTATAATCTTGGAATGCATCACTTGCCCATGATTCTCATTCCCCTCAGCCCATGTTCGGTTTGCCTGAGGAGAAATCTAAGGAGAAATATTGATCAACATCCCAGCGGCAAGATGGAATAAGTAGAAGCTATATTTACCTCCCTATCCCCGTGGTTACTCATAGTCACAGCAATGAGCCGAGCCTTCTTCCGCCTCCCATCCGTTCTGTAACGATGTAAGACTTCATGGGCAACGCCTCCTGTGACTTTATACGACCGGGTCCTATTAGGTGCGAGATATAAAATAGCAATGTTGTCATCAACGTCGCAGTTCAGCTCCTCTAATCCATAAACATAGGCACGGAACCTATCTCCGTTTTGCTCGATAATGGCGTGTCAGGTGGTAGAGAGAAACGCGGCTCCATTTCGTGGTAGCCTTATTCTCTTCCTTCCTGATCTTAGGTTGAACCTTCTGTGGCTTTTTCATTTTACTATGCGAGGAATTTCTATATTAAATTATTATCAAGAAGCTTGATGATGCCCTCGCCAATTATCTTTGTGGTGCAAAACCCTAGCCTAATTGCCGAAATTGCCGCGGTGTCAAGGACCGGCACTTCGGTACAATTTCGAATATAATCACTTCAATTAAGCTTTTTATGTGACATTAGACAGGAATCTAGCAAATGTGAGTTATATCTGCTCACGGTTAAGATTTGTTTTGTCAATTCCCGGAAAAAAAAGGGGTTTACCCGGTTCTTTGCAGACAATGAGCAATCCGTGGATTGAGTTCTGTTCGGTTTAACTTTCGACAGGATTCAAGCCTAAGTATTTGGCTCATCTAAGAAAATCGATACAGTGATATTCAGTAGGAAGCGATAATTAAAGCATTATTGAGTGTAGTAGTTAATAACGCGACTTCATGTCCCTTGATAATCGCTGTATCACTAGTGGTTGGCACCAATTCCTCTGACGGAATGAGCTTCAAAAAAGTCCATGATAATCGGAGTCGCATTAAATGATGCTGGATGATGGCCAGGCACCGAGTTATCCGAGTTGGGAACTGTACTTGGCCAGTCATGCCCAATCACAGAATCGTACACAAGCTCAACTAGACCATTGCCGAAGCTGTACACAACTGTATTATTGGCCAGAGGTTTCGTAGTATTGCGAGCAGGTAGACCGTCTCTTGCTGCCCATTCCTGGATAAAGTGTGGTATAGATGGCAAGCACTCTTTCTTTCGTGCTCCACCGGCGTATGCGATTGTGGTGTCGTTGCCTCCGTGGAACGCGAGCAAAGGTATATCCTTTCTCCCCGAGGAGCACGGTATTGGAATTGTATTAGGATCGCAAGTTGTACTATTAATGTAGTACGCGCCCGAGACGGGGGCAAAGACTGAGAAGCGAACGGAAAGCTCAGGATCACAAGCTAATATATTGCAGAATCCAGCACCATCGGATTTCCCGGTAGTCCAAACACGGCTTTGATCGATGCAGTAATGGCTCTCGACTTGATTCAAAATGTCCGTGGTAAATTGAATATCGCTTGTCGTATCGTTTGGAACACCTTGCCATTTTTCCTGGAGTCGTTTACTTAGTCGATTACGCGATAACTAGGACATAAACTACTTACGTTGATTCCTTGGGGATATACTACCAATGCGTGTGTATTGAATCCAGGGTTGGTCAATTCATCAAGTTCCAATTGATCTTCTGCCGTCCTATCTCCTCCATGGTACGAGAAAATGATTGGAGTCTCCACGTGCGTAGAGTAGTTAGATGGAATGAATATAAGGTAGCTACGCTCCAATCCATTGCTGGCGATTGTTACGTTAGAAGTGTTTCCTTTTGCTTGCCCGGGTGGTAGATTCTTTCCACAACCATTCGTTTGAAGGCTGACTGGACTAGACCACACAGTCGCTGCAGTAGCAAGGGAAATGATGGCAACTTTAAGAGAGCCAACCATGGTTCACAGGTGGAATGAAGGATTGTGGAAGATTAGGAGCAAACAGAATTGAAGCGAGTATTAAAAGCTCCCTTCTATCAGAAACACTTGATGGTAGAATGGAACATTCAGCAAAAACAGTTAATGGGGACTCTGCATTCGTCGGTATTTATACATGTGGACGGGAACGTCACGAGCTCCTTGCTTGACGCATACTTACGTACTATGTGTTAAAGGTAAGCGGATGCTAATGAAAGAATATTTCCCATCATGTAGAGGCTTATCGATATTTCAATAAGTAGTTTTGAATTGCACAATGCTATATTAAATTTTAAGACGATTATCGAAAAATCGTCTGCGGCTTCGATTCAACCGTTGAACGAACTGCCAGAAACTGCCCATATCTAGAGGATATATGGGGGTCAAATCTAGTTCTCACTGTTTCAACCACATGGCGCCCCGACTAATTCGGTACTAATGCAGAGATATTGATTAATTAATGCCGGGTACATAATCTACTATTATACGGTAATTTAAATGTAATGCTATTCAAGATTTTGCGTATACCGGTAGAGTAGTTGACGAGGGTTCATGCCGAATTTACCGAAGTTTGCCTATGGGAAAGTGGATGATGGCGCATGCCTGACTTTGTCATCACTCGCCCCCTTTCAGTTGTGCGGAAAGGCCGTTTCAATGCATTGTGTTAGCCCATATACGTCGATGTTTGATACCCTGGCATTCACCACGGCCAAGCAGAACCTCGCAGACCTCAAATGTATTGGATAACACGGCTCCAAACGAGTGCAATAGATATCGTTGGTTATAGGTATGTAATGGATTAAATGCGTGACTATAAAACATATCGGAATTATTTGTTCTCAATATCGGTCAAGTTCCTCATCGAAGAGAATGGTGGCTGCTTTGACCATCGCTGATTCTGCTCCGACGGACATTTTCCATCCTCAAAAGAAGGTAAGTGCTAGTTGCTACTACCATCACTAAACACAAGCAAACGAAACTACCAATAAAACCGGCCCGGTGAAAGGGCCTGGAGACGCCCCGAGATTAAGGGACCGATGATGTTGCCAATACAATAACCGACGAAGGTAGATGCACTTGTGGTTGCTTTTTATGTATGACGTATTTCAAACTAGACCAGCCTCTTAGCAGACAGTGAATAAGTAAGAAGATTTGGAGCTTACTGGTATGTCCAGAAATGTTGGAGGCAGCCAAAGAGACAGCCAATCCACCTGTTGCGACCTGCGCTGCAATAAGAAAAATTCCGGCAAACAACAATCCTCTGTTTACTCGAGGACCCAACCAGCAGATCAAGGTTCCAGCAATTGAAATTATATTATATATTCCGATGCAAAGATACCTGGTATTTGTGAATTTTCTGCTCACATATCTGACTAGAAGAATACTCAAAGCCGTGATAGCTCCAACTGGACACGTAAGAGCAAGAGATTTAAAATTACTGAACCCGGAACCGTTGATCACAATTGTTCCGAACGTGCTGATGGCGCCAGAAGGAACTCCGGTAAGGAGGATGAGTAGAGTGCGGCTATACATTTCGTAATCGCGGTATGCTTCGAGAAACCGCCCTCTATTAAAGCCATGCGTTATAGTACCAGCTTGATTGCGTTCCAAGCGCTGAATGGCAAGCTCTCTCTCGGCATCGGTTAAACCTTTGGTCTCCATGGGGCTGTCGAGAAGTCCAAAGAATAGTACTATCGACCACAGCGTTGTGATAGCGCCTGGAATAAGAAACATAGGCTTCCACGAGGCCAGAGGTCCATGTATCTCCCCTAGGCCATAATTAATGAGAGACGATATAGCAGTGGCGACTCCCACGCAACAGTACCAAAAACCAGTACATGTTGTCCACGCTAAAACGTCGCCGGGTTTTTGCCGAATCAACCGTACCATATCGTCAGCGCTGTTAGAATATGATAGCAGCAGCCATTGTAGTGCGGAGTATGGAATACGGAGTGCAAAATTAGGTATAACTCAACACTTTAAGATCTATGTAAATAGTAGTAACTTTGATTCGCCTGCGAGGAGAATGAAAACCCTGTACAAAAGTACCGAATTAGCCGAGTTCGCCGACAAAAAAACGCGGGGTTGTTTTTCTCCACACATTTAGGTTAAATTGCCATGATCCGCCCCAGATTCCCGGTTCCTCTTTTACCGCGGCAAAGAAAGTGGGATGCGAATAACGCCAGAGTTATCCAGGATGGATAGAAGTGCGTCCCAAGCTGGCAGCTCTGCCACGATTGTTAGCTCGAGAAGGGCTCAGCGATTACGCTCCAAAGTTGCATGCCAGGTGTGTCATCGCCGCAAGGTACGCTGCGACGTGTCGCAAACAGGCTCTCCCTGTTCGAATTGCCAGTATGAGAGTGGTGTCTGTGAAGTACTACCACGGAAGAAACATCGGTAAAATGCACAAAAGAAAGATGAACATTGTCCACCATGCTAACAAGGGCTGAGACCACGCCGCCCGCGTACTACTGCTCCACTCAATATCGCAGAATCAAATACACCCGACGATACTCGCGATGATCTACTTGAACCGGCTCACCAAGAAGAGTTCTTGCTGGATAGTCCAACCTCCTATATCGGTATACCTTAACTAGTCGCAATAGTTCACAAAATGTCTGATTAATGTTTCCTCGTAGGTGACCAATGTCGTCCGCGTTACTCTGTCTACGATCTATGCCATCCTGGCACTCCTCAAGATGCCCAGCCTCCTCCAGCTCCGCGATTAATCCAAAACCGAGGCGCATAAACCACATGAACTAGAACTGATTCGGGCCAATGGGGGCTTTGTGACCCTGCCGAAGGATGTACCTGATGAAATCATCCGGTGCTATTTCCGCCATGTGCATTTCCTGATCCCTGTCCTTAATGCGAAGGAGTTCCTGGATGAGTATTATCACAATGGCTTCGCGAACATCAATCCTTTACTCATGTGGAGTATGTGTCTGGCGTCTGCCAATGTAAGAACAATTGCATATCAGCCAGATAAAATTTCATTCCCAATAGCTGACCTCGTTTCTAGTTTTTGGATGAAGAAACTCTACAGAAAACAGGCTTCTCATCGAGAAAATCAATGAAAAAAGTTATGTATGCACGAGCAAAAGTAAGTCGCATCGATTGTAGCATTCTCAGACCCTTCAACTGATTATAATTATTGAAAACCAGTGTCTATATGATTTGGACCGCGGCACAGACAAGCTGATACTGATACAATGCGTGCTTCTCTTGAGCTTTTGGTATACCGATCCTCAAGACCATACTGGAGCCTGGTACTGGGTTGGTATCGTTATCTCTCTCGCCCAAAGCATCGGCTTCCACCGCGACCCTAAATTCACACACAATATAATACCTATCGAGTCGCGAGCTCTTGTTTCTCGAATCTGGTGGTCGTGTGTGATTCGTGACCGCTGGCTCTCTCTTGCTAAAGGTTGCCCTATGCGAATCCATGATGAAGACTGTGATGTTCCAATGCCATGTGCCGAAGATATCTTTCATGAACTACACTCCATAGATCCGAAAATTCGCAATGCGTTTGTTCCAAATCAATCGGATCTGTTGGCCGAGACATGGATAGGTCTCATGAAGACCAGCGTCCATCTCGGGCAGATTCTACGGATTCATTATCGTGTCAGAGGCCCGAAGCCCTGCACACAGGAAATTGACAAAATAGCGAGCGATTTACACAAAGTTCGTAAGATGGAATTGCCACAAGCGACCACAGATGATCTTGTTCTTATCCACAAATATCATCTGGATCTATTTTACCAGTAAGCGATCTCTATTTCCCTTCTCAATGTTTTTGATCATGATTGGCATGAAATTAAGAATGCTGTTTATTTGAGAATGCCTTTGGACAATACTAACGCTTAATATAGGGGCACGGTGGTTGTCTTGTATCGGCCATATGTTCTCAATGTAGATTATGATCCTGCATTAGCAGACAATGTTTCATGGCGAGAAACCGCAATACAATGCGCTAGAGATGCAGCATCTGCGACAAATATGACATTGGAAAATATAATACAACTAAATGTTTTGAACGTGGTCAAGCCAATGATGTAAGAGATCATCAACTCAACAGTCGAGTTTGAGGATGCTAACACGTTTTTTACAGAATAACGGCGCTGATTCCAACTATGCAAATACATTTGCATGATTCTCGTTCAAACAACTCTCTTCAAAGTGGCCTCGCAACGAACAAACTGCAGCTGTGCATGTTGTTCCTTGCAAGTATCAGCGACACTTATTGGAGTGCGGGGGTGATGTATCGGTTATTTGAACGTGCTCAAGACATATTGAAAGCTGTGCACCATACAAGTAGCAACAGCAAAAAGAAGACAAAGAAGCCTCCCGTATATCCACGATATAATAACGTGATCAAGCCTTACACGTCTCCTCGGAATTTCGAAAACACTACGCCGTCTAAATCTCACTCAAATGGTTATGAACCTGGTGGACTCGAAGCCATCTCAGCTACCTTATCCAATGAAGGGGATATAAATTTAGATGCGATTGACCAGTTGTTGAATCCCGACTTTGCTTTACGGGATGACAATTACGATGCCCTATTTTCTGGCTTCGGTCTTGATGGGCTGGGCGAAAATCAACCGTTTCCCGGGGTTCAAAATGAGACTCGGTCGGGTATGCCGGCTATATAGCTCTCATTTCGCTGCAGACGAATGTCAATCAAGAAGGAAGTCATGATCATTCAATAAATGCTCTTGTAATATCAGATGCGTTAGGGTTAGGGCTACTCCTCAATGAAAAGTATACCTAGGCTGATTAGGGCTAGATTAAGCACCTGATCAAAACGCCACGTGATCTATCCCGAAACAGCACGTGATACTATGCTCGCACCCGGCGAATATTTTCTCCGGCCGTATATTCAAGCATCTAGGCATCCAGGCATCACGACAAAACTCCGTCAACTCCGAGCATCTTCAGATGTTTCAATTTTCCATGACTTACAATGATACCCTACGCTGTTATTAGCTGCTGGTAACTGATCTGTACACCATCTTTTCACATCAGAATAAAAGGATATGTCCTCGACCGAGCTGTTCCATTATTCGGAGGCTCACCAGGTGCTAATCTGTACCTCCTGCCGTTATGCCGTGCAGCCAACGGCTGTAGTCCGTCATCTCAAGGATATCCATCATTTAGCTAGTGACAAGCGCCGGGCACTCGTTACATATAAGGATACTTTACGCCTAAAGGATCCAGAAGAAGTGCACCCTCCTTTGCCACAAGACTTCCCAGTACCATGCCTGCCAGTTGAGAAAGGATGGCAATGCGAATTCGGTGGCTGCGATTATCTCTGTATCTCGAAAAAGCGCATGGAGACTCACTGGCCGGCAGAACATGGTCGCAAGGGCAATCCAAGTCTTGATTGGAGTTCTACTTTAGTACAGACGTTCTTCCGAGGTAAGATGCTCAAGTACTTCAGTAAAGATTCCAGATCTCGCTCTGCCAGGTTCCAAATCACTCCCGCAAAGGTTGCAGAACGCATAGCCTCAAACACCCAAGACGAGACGATATCCCAATCAAAGTTGCAGTACGTCAGAAAAATTCAGCAAAAATACAGTCTTGATTCGGTGGACTGTTGGATATTAATTCAATATTTCGCTTCCACTTACAAGAGCCTTGCAAACGACGATGAAACCGAACATATTTGGAAAGAGATTGTTCCAGACCTCGCATATAGTAATAATTTCCTACTACATGGGCTCCTGGCTTGCACGGCTCAATACATGATCCATATGAATTTCCCGCAACGGCAAGAACTCATCTTGAGAGCTTGTTCATACCAGGACTGTGCTCTCCCAGCCTTCCGAGAAGCGATTGATAACCCGACCAGCGATAACTGCGACGCGATCATGACATATTCCTATCTATTAGTCGTCTACACATTTGCCACCGCTTCCGCCACTTCATCCGACTCTCTTTTGTTTGTCGCAAACAGTGCCAATTGCGCCGATGAGCCCTCGATAGTGCCACTGTGGCTTGTTTTTCTTCGTAATGGTTGTGTGATGCTTTGCGATGTGTGGAATATTCTTGAGGATGGGCCTCTTGCCCCTTTGACTGCTGCATGGGAGTCGGAGATCTACGATGGCAATGATCTCCCATACTGGACACAATTTTCCGATGTCGCCCTTGAAGGTTTTTCTTGGTCGAAAGACGAAATACGAATATATGGCGATGCATCTCTCTTGCTGGCACGGTGTTTTGCCACAATGGAACAGCAGCAAAACGACTCCTGGGTAACTACCTGGAAGATCCTGGGATTATGGCCTATGCGGGTAGATTCCAAATTTATGATACTTCTTTACAACCGTCATCCGGGAGCCCTAATCCTCCTGGCATACTACTGCATAATTCTAACGAAAATGGAGCGTTACTGGTATTTCGAAGGAGGGGCGGTAAAGTTAATGCTTTCGATTCTGAGTGTCCTAGAAGAGAGATGGCATTGTTTCATCCGAGAGCCAATTAACTTAATTGTTGGGAAAGCATCTTTAGAGCAGAATGATTAATGCTTATTTGATGCACGCTATGACATTCAAGATAATCAAGGCGGCGTTGGAAGATATCTACTTCGATCCAGCCCCAGATATAAGTATTGGGAGCTTGATCAACTGCCGTGGAACTGCCGTGCGAGCTCTTAATTTCTTCCCAGTTATAATTGATCTTTATAGATATAGCTATTGCCACTAATACCTGCATCAGATATGGGCAACCACGGTAGAACCAGTTTTCCCGAGCTGGAACACCCACAAGCCCAGCTCCCCATGCTGTTTACTTTTCCCAAAAAGAACTATAGCTCATGTGGGGTTCTCTTGGAACTCTGATTCCTGTTGTCTTTAGCTCTACCACAGGACCCCCCTCTCAAGGATTTCGTTCGTGATGGGACATTTTCTGGAGTCTGGAGTGTGCCATAGTGATGCCCCACAATGGGTCTCTCACCCCAGATTACCCCGGAATCTCCAATATCTTCTGTGTCTCAGCAAAGGTCGATCTCGAAATATAACGTGGAGCAATGGGATGTCAGTATATTATTCTACCCCTACCCAGGGCCTTTACTACATTTCGTAGACTCGCCCGATAGCCTCATCGTACCCCTGTCATCTGAATTAACAGCTAAAACTTCACAATGGGTCTCGGTGTGCTCGACAACAGCCATCTGGAACATGTCCCTGGCACAGCATTATTGACCGATGTTCAAGGTATCAATACATCACCGCTGCGCCATGCAAAAGGCAGCTCGGATATCTTGCTCGTTCCCCAACCATCAAACAGTCCCAATGATCCCCTAAATTGGCCATTATGGAAGAAGGACGCTATGCTTTTCTTGATTTGTATTGATACGGCAGTTGTGGGTGCATGGGTAAGGTTGCCATATTGCGTCTCGTGCAATGAAACTACATCTATGTGGTATGATCTGACTCTGTATGTTATTAAGGGCCCTATGATTGCACCTGGTTATACCTTAATGGCCGAACAATTCAACATGTCCTATAATGCCCTTAATGGTGGGCTTGGATGGGGTCTATTTGTGATCGCATTCTCGTGCTTCATCACACAGTCAATGGCCGTTGTTTGGGGCCGAAGACCCATTTTCCTACTGGGTAATCTCTTGTTGTTCATTAGCAGCACCTGGGGATATTTCGCAAACTCCTACAAGTCTCTCCTAGCAGCGCGTCTAGTGGGATGCATTGGAATGTCACCTTTTGAAGTGTACTACTCCCTTCCCCTTGGTAATTCAACAAACATAGCTGACATCCATGGCGTAATGCAGGCTAGTAACGTCGACCATCGCTGATATGTATTTCGTGCACCAGCGCGGTGTCCGTCTAGCGGCATGGGGCCTATGCCTCTCAGTTGGCGTCGGCGGTGGAACAATTATCTCAGGATACATCATTCAAGACCTCGGTTGGAACTGGACTTATGGAATCTGTGCCATTATGTACGGTGTATGGATCATAGTGCTATTCTTCTTCTGCCCTGAGACCGCCTACCGCCGACCCTCGAGTTTCGATGTTGACTTGGGAACAAAAGATAAGATAACCCAAGCTATCGATGACAGCAAAGCGGAGGCAACCAATGTTGAAGATATCGAGACGAGCGCATCCTCGACTGATATTGTCGAAGACAAACACAGCTATTGGCACGACTTGAAGATCTTTCACGGTCGCGTTTGTGACGATTCGTTTTTCAAAGTTCTTGCCAGGCCTCTTATGATGCTGATCTTTCCACAAGTGATCTTCTCATTTATCGCATACGGATTGACTTCTTCTTGGCTTATTGTTGTGGGAAGTATGCTCGCAGAGTTGTTCATGGCTCCCCCATACAACTTTTCGGTCTCAGGAGTGGGTTTGGTTTCAATCTCGCCTCTGATCGGAGCAATTGTTGGTGCGTTCATTTCTGGCCCTGCAGCTGACAGGATTATCACCTATATGAGCCGAAAGAATGGTGGTGTGTATGAACCAGAATTCCGCCTTGTTATTATTATTGTTCCACTTATCCTTGGTGGCATGTCATTTTTCGGCTTCGGCATTTCGTTACAAAACGAGGACCCATGGATCTGTCCGGTCTTCTTTTACGGTCTGCAATATTTCAGTGTCGGATTCATGACCATTGCAGTGTACGGATATCTGACCGATTGCCATCGAGACAAGGCGCCAGAAGCCTTTGCATCAATCAACTTGAGGAACATCTATTCTTTCGGTATGAATTATTTCGTGGCATCGTGGATTTCTTCTCAGGGTCCGCGGGAAGTATTTTCCATCATTGGTGGTATTCATGTTTTCATTTGTCTTATGGCAATACCCATGTATGTCTTTGGCAAGCGATGCCGAAGCTGGACAAGTAGGGTGCCCATCTTCCAGAAAGTTATGCGAGCATAATAGCTCAGCAGAGATTGTCAGGGGGTTTTGGGGGGCGGGGGGGAAGGGGGGAGGGAAAGAGGGTGGTACATAATATGAGCCCGAAATCTTCGAAACAATGCCCCTCAGCTGCGAGTTCTTCTGCGGTAATTCGATTCAAACAGGAGACCCCTGTCCCTCCACGGACTGACTTTCTCCTTCTCTTCTCTACAATTACCGTTAGAGCTCAATAGCAATATCAGATCGATCGAACACGCAATAGATCGATCAGATTCGATCCGTATCTTCTTGGGGTTGAATTAAAGTGCAAGGATACTGCCATAAGAACCCCGCTAACACAACGTCTAGACCCTTTGCTACCTGCAGCTTGAGCCTTGCACCTGGGTCGACAGTAAGCGCGATTTGTCGGCCATCCCATGCTCGGCAGCACTTCCCCTCATCGAATATGGCTTGATCCCAGCTAGTCAATACATAATACTTCCCCAATCGGCCAATGATCTTGAAACACGGAGTTTTGAGATGTTGCACAAAACGGTGTACCACGGTCTCGCTAAGTACTACCTACCATATCCAGGGTCCAATCTTCTGATAACTTCATGGAAGGGTTCATTGCTTAAGAGAAGCAGTAAGCTACCGGGATTCATGTACACAAATTCTGTGAAATACCTAGTTGTGAGACATATGTTACACATGGCTGTGACCATGGAATTTCATTTATATAAGGCTTCTCCACGAGCTACATAGTCATACAAATTACAACGATAGTTTCCGGGCGATACCAATCTGTTTCTTGAATCGTATACTATACATCATTGGTAGATCTTCACTTGAAATTAGGGCAATGTCTACCAGTGACCAGATCCCAAGAAGTCGACATAGTGGTTGCCGGTGGTACGTTCCTTTGCGCCTGTATTCAATATGTTAGCATCTGTTAGCAAATCCTAATTCTTAGCAGGGGGACGACTGGCATTGTCGTAGCCTCAAGGCTAGCCAAAGCGGACCTTACTCTATCAATCCTCGTACTCGAACACGGCCCCGATGTTCGTGACAACCCTCAAATCGTCAATCCGGCACTTTTCATCACCAATATTTTACCCGAATCCAAAACAGCTACATTCTACACCGCTGAACCATCTAAATATTTAAACGGAAGACAGGCTATTGTTCCAATAGGAGGATGTCTAGGTGGAGGCAGCTCGATCAATTTCCTTGTTTACGTTCGTCCGACAACTTTGAAGATTGGAAGACTGAAGGCTGGTCCAGTAAAGAGATGATCACGTTCTTTAAGGTGTGTTATGCTTTCCTTTTCCACCGGTGCCCAGTCATACAATTTGCCATGAATTTATGTTAACATTTATTACATTAGTTTGAAAACTTCCAAGATACCGATCCCGATGTTGACGCTTCTATACACGGTTATCATGGAGAGTTAAGTGTCTCACCGGGCCCAAACGTGCACGAAGAGTTCCAACAAGACTTTTTTCCAGGCTTGTGAGGCCGTCGGTATTGACCGGGTAGCGGATGTTCAAGATTTCAAAACATCAAATGCCGACGGAGTGAGTTGACCCGCGATGAATTCTGCTTATCAAAGACTAACATCAGTCAATCTCAACGAGAAATGGAACAGCTGGGTCGATAAGAAAAACGGGCTCCGTCAAAATGTCCCCATTCTAGATACGAAAGATACAGGCCTACGAGTTGCCACAGAAGTAAAGGTTGGACGGATCCTCTTCGAGAGGGACTCCAATCGTGCCAACGGAGTGGAATATTTCCCTGGCAAAGTCTCTGAGCCACAAGTTGTTTATGCTCGCAAACAAGTTATCCTAGCTGCAGGAGCACTGGGGTCACCACAAATTCTCGAACGTTCAGGTGTAGGAAGCTCGACTCTACTTTCTCAACTGGGTATTCCCGTAGTCAGCAATCTACCGGGTGTGGGGTGCAACTATCAAGATCACAATCTAGTCTTGTACACTTACAAGTCCGCCGCAACAGAACAACAATCCCTAGACGGACTCTCAGTGGACGACTCAGCATTGAGAATGCATACAAGCAGAAATTTACCACCCCAGAGCGGTATATTCTTGGTTGGAATGGTTTAGATTGCTTCGGAATACTCCGACCATCGGAAGAGCAGATAAAATCTTTTGCGCCTCCATTCAAAGAGCTTTATGACAGAGATTTCAAAGACCGTCCGGAGAGGCCTATGATGCTGTTCGGTACCGTTGCAGGCTACCTTGGTGATCATTCAACTGTCGAAAGCGGGCAATACTGTACTTGTATACCTTACACCGCTTACCCCTATTCTCGTGGCTCGATTCACACCAAATCTACCTCTCCATTTGAAGCACCGGAATTTGACCCAAGCTACCTCTCCGACCCAGCGGATGTTGAGCAGATGCTGTATGGTAACAAAATACAGCGAGAAATTGCGCGACGCTTGTCTCATTATCGTGGACCTCTTGACATCACACATCCTAAATTTCCTTCCTGGTCGAAGGCCTCCTACGAGTATGTAGACAACGTTTCTGCAGAAAAGGGATTTCCGGTGCCCATTGAGTATACTCCCGATGATGATAATATTATCAGGGATTATATTCGCCAATCGGCTCGGACCACATGGCACAGTATTAGCACCTGTTTTATGAAGAAACGGAAGAATGGTGGCGTTGTGGACGAAAGACTTAACGTTTACGATGTTGAAGGGTTGAAGGTTGTCGGTACGTTCACTTTACTTGGAATTTTCTAGATACTGCTTTTCGCTCTGCATTCTCCACGGGTTCAACTGACTTGCAATTTGACATACCTTTCGATCTGCCCTGAAAATGTCGGTGCGAATACCTACGCCACTGCTCTAGCCATCGGATAGAAGGCTGCTACCCTTTTTGCCGAAGACTTGGGTATCACAGTTTAAGATTAGTACAAACAACCTTTGTATTGATGTTTGATTGACATTAATTCTCTATTGCTACGACATCTACACACTTCTCTGTGATGGTTGTTGGTTTGGGCTTCGCTGAGTTTGAAATAAGCTTTTGATATGAGCTTAATTTTAAGCTTCTTTTTGCTGTCAAGGACATAATTTTCGATACACAGGAGCTGTTCAAATCGACCGCATAAAGGTTTTGTAATTTAATACTGACTTTCATCAACGTTCCTATCGTGTTCAAATCGCACACATTACTGTTGCAATGCCTGTACTTTCCAACATGGTAAATCGACCTGTGCATTTTGATGAATAATAATATACATGAATCCGGTCATGAATTTCGGTCATAGAACACCATAAGGCAAAGAGGCTCTCAGTCACTTGGCATTAGACCATCGACAAAGGAGCGAGAATCACAACCCATATTAGTAAGGGGAACAAGTAGAGAAACATCTTCCCAGCCCGACCTGTCGTTGCTGAGAACCTCCGACCCTAATTCCATTTCCACGGTTGGTGAAACCGGTTTGCAACCATCGGGAAATTTTTCTAGTGGAATTTCAATCAGAAGACCTACAAGCCGGGGCCCGAATGTCGGCTTTGCAGGGCATTCAAAAGGTTTCGAGCCGAAGGCTAGGAAAGCTGCCTCTTGCTCTTTCGTTGCCTTTTTCCAAGGTTAAGGGTCCAATTCTTTAGCGGTGGCTCCCCATACGTTTATCGAGTGATGAAACGCTTGTATGCCGGCAGCAAGTATCGTTGGTGGTGCGTAATTTCCACTCTGCCATTCGCGGTAGACATGCTTTGTGGGTGGACACAATCGGCGTGTTTCTTTGACCAGATGACTTGCAGACACACCGTCTAGCGTATATGTTTTAATGGAAGTTGTCTATTTTTGGATCTTGAGAATATACAATGAGCGCGGTCCTCCAGGTTCGGTGGTCTTTTCCTGTCTTGTATGCAACCTCAACAAAACCTCGCAGAACCGCTCGCCACATTGTCTCAAAGCCGGGTAAAATGAATTTCAGTGTGTTGCGTGGATCCGATATGTCTGTCAGGGGTAGGGCATCTCTGAGTGCATTTTGTAAGGCTTTATTTTCTTTGAAGTCAAATAGGATCCTTGGATTTCGACATCGTCCATTTCTCATTAACAACCCTTGCCAGTCTAGTAAACACGTTGAACGGAACATCTCGTAGTCAATTTTCGTTATCCATGAAAAAGAATGTCTTTAACACGGCGCATAAGGTCGGAGCTTGGATCAGAGGTTGGAGTTTGATTTCAACGTTATGACTTCTGCACCCTTGCTGAGCTTCCTTTCCTACACTAAGCTTCGTCTGAGGTTGTTGTTTTCCCCAACATCAGATGAGAAGAGATGCCGAGAGTGAATAGGACTTTCTAGAGCATGAGACTAATCACAAGACCTTTTACAGATCGACAGGCAGTATCGTCTATCGACACATAAGTAAACAAGCAGATAAGTGAGACCGAAGCCTTTCCGACGAGGGTACAAGAAGCGGACAGGGATAGGGTAAGTATCAAATCGACTACGAATCCTAACTTATTTGCACATGTGGAGGACTCCAGAGGAATATTTAGAGTCAGTGGTGACTCAGAGATTTTGGTTTTGAGTCAGATAACTGTGACGCCCACCTTTGACGATGGAGTGCCTATAAATATGAGTCGAAAATATTGTAAGCCCTGGACGTTCCTTCAACTATTCAATTCAAATAATATTTCCTGATTACCTAGAAAACCTACCTCAAAATTGCACATCCTCAACTGCTCTCTTTTACTTGTCTCAAAAGTCGAATAGTTCCTGCTATATCTGCTCAACATGGAGCAGAAAGAAGTACGAAGATCAACGCGAATACCTTCGCTCGATGCGCAGGCGGAGGAGATCAAGAAAATGCCCAAGCAAATCCTGCAACGTACCTACGAATTCCCCAGCAACTTCCCTGGATGCAATATCAAAGCAGCACCAAGCGATGCCCCAACAGTTTTCGTTGTCGGCGCCGGATGGTACTTTCCCCGGGCTGCAACAGCTCTTGTACCCGCCGGAGCAAAAGTGGTCGCATAAGAAATGGATGAAAATAAAATTGGACGGGGCCAAATGGGGAATACTGTCACCGATGAGATCTTCAAATTTGCCGATGCGCACAACGAGTCCGCTTTGATGCCGGAGTTCACTGATGCGCAGCTTGGCTAGACTTCCTCTCGTCCTCAAAGAAATTCAAGAGGATGCTGACCATCGACGCTTGACGGAAAAACGTGGCCCATTAAGGCTATTTGGAATGATGCGAGTAGCAACCCACGGGAGAAAGCGAAAAATTACCAGTCACTCAAGGATAACCAAAAGATATCAAAACGTGAGGTGGTTTTAGTCAAGGAGACTATCGTCAAAATTCTCCAAAAGACCAAAGTTCTAGAAATTACACACGAGGAAGTGACAATCAGTATGATGCAATCATGGCTCGAGGCAAAGAAGCCAGTCTTCATGATGAGTGGTTCCCAAGTCAATCTACGGCGTATGGGATTGGATGGCATCGTCGGCATTGATGGGTTTGTTGGGGAGTACGTGCCGGACAGTGATGAAGCAAAAAAGGCCATCAACATAATCCGCGAGAGGAAGGCAGACTCCAGACCCCCAGCGTTGCCTTCATCGGTGGTGGCCGAAGTGCTAGGAGCTCTGCGGAGGACTTCTTGACGAAGGTGGGGCCTAAAGATCTTCAGGTTGTGTGGATCAGCTCGGAGGACAAAGCACCTATTATACCTCACAAAATAGTACAGCTCCATACTGACGACGGCAAGAGGATGGAGCATGAATGGATCCCAGGCTACATATCAGATTTGATCTTCGAAGACGATAAGAGGATCCAGAAGATCAAGGTCTTTGACTTGGTCGAACGCAAAGACCGAGTGATTGAGTGCGATCTTCTTGTCCATACTCATAGCCAGTATGATTATTTCGTCAGTGAAACACAGAGCATTAACAATTGTCGGGATTATATTACAAGTATTCTGAACGAGAAGTCCCCTGGTAATGGATTGGTGAGAGATCTGGCAATCTATCTGAGCATGAGCACTCGGATCTGGCATTACGTATCAGAAAGGACTGGACAGTGAACCTTGAATATGATAACGTCTTGGTGAAGGAGATCGACAGACTCGTTCAGCGACAGATCGATGAAAATTACGCGGGCAGCCTCGTTGTGAGTGGCAACAACCCCATGATCAAGCGTGTCACGTTGCTTGCGGCAATGCGAGGCTATCGTGGACACTATCATCAGGTTTCGGTGCCAGCAAACAGTAGCCAACCGAACACCGCAGACATCGAAGATGAGCTCAAAACGATTAAAAAAAATTGCAGCTGGCATGACTTTAAAGGCCGCCTTGTCAAAGATGGTACTTCATATCAGGATAAAAAGTTTACACTAGGGGTTATCAATAAGCATGGCGAACCAGTCTCAAATGTGTCGCATGTCGATGCAATCATCAATGAGGCTGGAAATAATATAATAACCCCTCTCATCCAAGCAATAGAGCGAAAGGAATACATCGGCGTGTTTGAAGGCGAAAAACTAGTCTCCAAACACCCGATGTTGTTTGGCGGGACAGGATTTTTCAACAAAAACCTCAACGACTTGTCCCACCAGGAGGTAGAATCTCCATCTGTAACGTTGAGCCCCATCACAAAAGCCACGGATTTGACACAACCCTGGGGATGGAAGGAAATTTTTGATATTACTCTTCGGCTTCTAACTAAAGTCAACGCCTGAGGGGGCGTGATTGATGGCCCATTGTTTTGGTATCCATGATGGGCGCCCACCTCAGGCTTAGGATTTTCAATCTTCTCATTATTTCTTAGGTAGATCCGAATGATTTTTTATTATCTCTAGGTTTTGGATCGTTATAAGCTCTCCCAGATTGTAGAATACACGAATCTTTCTCAGAAGAAACGAATGGTTGATTGCTTGACCATGAGGTAACACTAACATTATCTAGCTATTCATGCTTAAGGTCGAATACAGCCATAAAACGGTACGTATAATGCACTGACATTGAATACGGAGATCTTTCTTTTAATCACGACTAACAAGGTTCCTCCTTTAGATCCCCAAATCCATATCAGTCGATAACCGACCAATACCAACCAATCCGTAGACGACGAGCCCAATCAGAAGTAAACTAGGTAGCCATGAATTAATTCGAGAGAGCAATTTTTAACCCAGGACCTTTACATATCCTATCTTCATCGCATCGTACGGGACACCATTTTGAATAAATGTGCCCTAGCCCTAAGCCCTAACCGAGCATTCCGACAGCGATGTAATCATTATCTAAAATCCGAGCGGGGAACAACAAGCCTGGAAGAATTAGTTAGATCACAAAACGTAATACTAGTTATACGACGGTTATTTATTGACACTTCATCTGAATATCTTCCACATTGTTTGACGTTCTGCTTAAGTACATTCAGCTAGCACGAATACGGACCATCAAAACAACAATTTGTTCATGACTTGCATAATTTCATCAAATTCTTTGTATAGTTTTCACGGAACTCCAAGCAAACAAACTGGAGACTCAATTAACTATGAACTAGTCATCTAAAGACGGTGACCGGGAGCGAACTGCTTCTGTTTCAAGTCAAATCGGTCCAA
Organism: Talaromyces liani; assembly: GCA_022814505.1. NCBI lineage: Eukaryota > Fungi > Ascomycota > Eurotiomycetes > Eurotiales > Trichocomaceae > Talaromyces > Talaromyces liani. Next base: position 197,557 of record JAKLNL010000032.1, read on the forward strand.
GTTCATCACCTTGGCCCAAGCAGCCACAAAGTCCTTGACGAACTTCTCCTGGCTATCCGAGCTACCGTACACCTCAGCAACAGCACGTAACTCGGCATTTGAGCCGAAGACGAGATCGTTACGGGTGGCGGTCCACTTCTTGGCGCCAGTCTTGCGGTCTGTGCCCTCGTAGAGGTCGACGCTACCAGCGGATTTCCAGGCGGTGCTCATGTCCAAGAGGTTGACAAAGAAGTCGTTGGTCAACTGGCCAGGTCGCAGAGTGAAGACACCATGAGCGGATCCATCGTAGTTGGTGTTGAGAACACGGAGACCGCCAACAAGGACGGTCATTTCAGGTGCAGTGAGAGTCAAGAGCTGTGCCTTGTCAACAAGCCACTCCTCGGCGCGAACGCGAGAGGTTGATGAGCCGTAGTTGCGGAACCCATCGGCAATAGGCTCCATGTCGCTGAAGGATTGGACGTCAGTCTGTTCCTGAGAAGCATCTGTGCGACCGGGTGTGAAGGGCACTGTGATGGCGAATCCAGCGTCGTGTGCAGCCTTCTCGACAGCTGCGCCACCAGCGAGAACAATCAAGTCTGCAAGAGAGACCTTCTTGCCTCCAGACTGGGAGTCATTGAACTTCTTCTGCACACTTTCGAGCACAGAAAGAGTCTCTGACAACCAGGGCTGGTTGTTGACGGCCCATTCACGTTGAGGAGAAAGACGAATGCGAGCACCGTTAGCACCACCGCGCTTGTCGCTGCCTCTGAAGGTAGAAGCCGAAGCCCAGGCAGTGGAGATCAAGCTAGATGGTTTGACACCTGTGGCGATGATGTGCTGCTTCAAAGACGAAACGTCTTCATTGTTAATGAGGGGATGGTCGACGGCAGGAACAGGGTCTTGCCAGACAAGAACCTCTGCAGGCACCTCGGGACCGAGATAGAGGGCTCGTGGGCCGAGGTCACGGTGGAGCAACTTGAACCAGGCACGAGCAAAGGCATCAGCGAATTGGTCAGGGTGCTCCAAGAAGCGACGGGAGATCTTCTCGTAGACGGGGTCAAAGCGAAGCGAAAGATCGGTCGTGAGCATCCGTGGCTTGTGCTTCTTGGATGGATCATATGCATCAGGGATAATAGCTTCGGCATCTTTTGCGACCCACTGATTGGCACCGGCAGGGCTCTTGGTGAGCTCCCAGTCGTAGCGGAACAGGTACTCGAAAAATTGGTTACTCCATTTCGTGGGAGTCTTGGTCCAGATGACTTCGATACCGCTGGTTGTGGTATCGGGACCCTTGCCGGATCCGTGACTGTTGCTCCAACCGAAACCCTGTTGGCTGATATCTGCAGCCTCGGGTTCGGGACCAACCTTGTCGGATGGACCAGCACCGTGTGTCTTACCGAAGGTGTGACCGCCAGCAATGAGGGCAACGGTCTCTTCATCGTTCATGGCCATTCGACCAAAGGTGGTACGTATATCTCTGGCAGCGGCGATAGGGTCGGGGTTTCCATCAGGACCTTCCGGGTTGACGTAGATCAAACCCATGTGGGCAGCAGCAAGTGGCTTGGCCAAGTCACGGTTGTGGATGTTCTTGGAACCATGTTCGTCGCCAGAGACGACACCTTTAGCGTCTAGACCTTCATTGCCAGCGGAATACCGAACATCATTGCCCAGCCAGGTAGTCTCGCCTCCCCAGTTGGCTGCCTCGTCCACTTCCCATGTATCGGCACGGCCACCAGCGAAACCGAAGGTCTTGAAACCCATGGACTCGAGGGCGACGTTACCAGTGAGTAATAGGAGATCAGCCCACGAGATCTTGTTTCCGTATTTCTGCTTGATGGGCCACAGCAAACGACGGGCCTTGTCGAGACTGACATTGTCTGGCCAGCTGTTGAGGGGAGCGAGACGTTGTTGGCCCTGGCCACCACCACCTCGACCGTCGAAGACTCGGTACGTACCTGCACTGTGCCAGGCCATACGAATGAAGAGACCTCCATAGTGGCCAAAGTCAGCAGGCCACCAGTCTTGGGAGTCAGTCATCAAATCTTGGATGTCTTTCTTGAGGGCATAGTAGTCGAGGCTGTTGAATGCGGCGGCATAGTCGAATTCCTCGCCGAGAGGGTTAGAGACGGGGTTGTGTTGGCGGAGGATGTTGAGCTTCAAGCGGTCTGGCCACCAGTCGCGGTTGCTGGTACCAGCACCAGCGGCATTGGACCCCAAGACACGCTGGTGAGCGGGACACTTGCTCTCAGCCATCTTCTGTTTCTTCAATAGAGGATACTTCACTCAAAGCGAGGATAGGAGGAGTATGGATATGCACAAGGAGTGGATGGAATCAAGCGAAGATGGAAGAATTGACGAGGTACTGGGAGTTAAATAGGTAGCAGAAGCCCAAGCTGGTTATATTCGGCAGGTGGGGGGAGAGGGGAGGGGGGAAGGAACCTTGCAAGGAAGGAAGGTGGGAGCAGTAGCAGCCACCCGGCGAGACAAAACAGAGAAGATGTCCGCTCTTGCTTCCTTCAACGCGCAAATCACCTGATCCATTGGCGACTCCGCACGTGAATCGGGCCAATTGGGTTGGGTGATTGGCACCACGTATTGCATGATTTCTCTCCATTTGGAATCATCGGCAGGGGGATTTCCATGATAAGACGGACAATGCAAGGATATATATCTATTATCTCACATACATGTGCTACACTCTTTCTGGTACAAATTGCTGGAATAGTTTTTATACTAATTGAGGATCTAGTAATGTACAACACGAAGCTGCCCTGAAACACTCATTAATATTGATGTTCTTCATGTTCTACGACGTCGAATGTATCTGGTGGGACGGATCACCCCGCAAAGACTGGCTCCGTCGGCGTGCGGGGAAAATTGGATCCGGCCGGTCTGGTCCCAGCCAATTACTAATGCACTAGAGTCCACCATGACTAATGCTTATCGCGGATTAGCTCATTGGCCAGGCCTAGATTTATGAGGTGACTAATCCACCGCATATTACTCTCGCTAGTCTATTTCCGGGCGATTGCTCTTTTTCATTGGATCGTGGCGTCATCGACATCGGCAATTGCCTGAGGCCTCAACGTATTGCTCGGGTTGCTCCTCTACATCTAACCTCACTAGGCAATAATGTCAACTTCTTGAAACAGGAGTCCAGGACGACAACAAATCAATATGGAGCTTGCTTGGCAACGCTGTTCCGATTCTCTAACTACAGCCATATGAATCTACCGTTATTTCTTTCCGTTCAATCTATTTCCTCATCCAGGCTGATGCCCAACTCTTTCTCTAACACGCGTTTGATCGACAACATCACCTCTCGTACCTCCTCCGAATCGTGGAACGCCGCGTTGTATTCGCTCGACAAAGTCAATTCGCCCTTCCACGTCCACACATACAACATGGTCTGACGCGTAATCATACTGACGCCAAACGTAAATGTCTCGACATCAACCGAATCGCCGTACTTGCCCGCGAAATACTTTTCTACTACGCCGAGACTGTTGATGGAAATACCGCTGGGAGGACCGGGAGGAGGACGCGTGTTCCCATTGGTTGCACGCGCCGTTGCTGGTGCGCTATCCGATGCTGCTGCCGGTGCCGCTCGTGGCTTGAAGAGGGCTTCGGCATGGTACTTGTAGATGGGCCGCAGACACTCAATGAGCTTTGGATCATATCGGGTCTTATAATACTCAACCAAGTACGATGTTCGCTCGGCAAAGGTAGCGTGTCGAGGGACTCGGGGCGTGATACTGCCGGCATAGGTCTGCAGTGCATGTCCTTCCCCATTGTAAGGCGCGTTGAGATAGTTACGCAAGTTGACTGGCATGACAGTGACATAATCGTTTTCTCGCGACTCGGGCAAACCCATGGCAAACACGGTCTCCGCGAGGGCGGCGTGAATAGCAGCAGTCACAGTAATCCCGCGGGCTTTGCATGCAGCGACTGCCTTTTGAGTGCTTTCCCCCGTGAAGACCAGAGCCTCCCGCTTCGGACTTGCGGGAAGAGTCGTGGCGGCGCCCTTGTAGGGCATACCACCCATCTGAATGGCGTTTCGGTGGTGTGCAGCAATGTGGTCGGCAGCCACTTTGTCCATCTCCGGCGTCGACACCTTAGGGGATCCTGCTGCATCCTCCAAGCTTGGGGAAATTCTCTCAATCTCATTGGCAGGTGGTACATCCGGTAGTTTCTCTTTGGATGGATTGGCGAGATGGCGGAACAACCGGTCGGTGACCATCCATGATCCCATCGCATCAATGCGCCAGTGGGAGATGAAGAACAGAATCTCCGATGTGGCCGGGAGATAGTAGAGACTTGGCACTTCCTGGAGAGGCACGGCTTCAGAGATGATTTCGTCTGCTGTCCTCTTCGTTTCTACAAAGAACGTCTCGTCTAGCCATTTCTGTGTTGACTCAGCGGTGGGAGTCTTATATATCTTCTTGAATCCGTCTTGCGGTGCCACGATCATGCCTGGAAATTCATATCGAAGTGCTTTCCATGCCTGACGCAGCGCAGTCTCTTTGTCGGCTGGTCCATTGTAGCCAGGACCAAAGTTAAAGCGGCAAATTGTGTGTAGCCTCCAGTGCTCGCGTTTGAGTGGAGAAAACACTGTTGCGGTTTTGCGGTACACCGTTTCTGCACCATCCAAGCTGGCTTCATACACTCCTGGTGCTATCTCGGTCCAGGTGGTAGCCATTTCTGTTTGTCTATAGTACCTTCTTGTTGTCGAATTCAGTCTCTATGCTGGTACTTCTAACTGTTTAGGTCTCCTGAATCGATGTTACGTTTTCGATCATGTAAAGGTAGACATGAAATGTTGACTTACGACAACAGACAGACGCTATATACTGTTCGTCATTTACATTCGCGCTGGGCTTGGGTTCTGCAATCACTGCGAATCGTTTATACATTTGCAGCCCCAACGTCCAAGGGCAATGGTCGTGGTTATTGGAATATGTAGAGCCATTCGATAGCAAGCACCAAACCAGGCCTAGAAACTCCGACCGACAATAGGCTATCAATGAAAACTGTATGTATTTGTACTGATCGTATGATATTGCATCTGATTGGATCTCCATACACAAGCCCTTTTCCGGTATCAGTCCGGCCCCTCATATATTTTGTGTAACAGTCATAGGACAACTCTGCCCTTAGCTTTCTTTGTTACGGCCCCATCCACATCAAAGTCATATCATCTACGAAAATCAACCACAGTGAAAAATGCCGTTATGCCGACTACCGCCCTCCATCCAATCAGCCACTCAAGGACATGCAAGCGGATGGTCCGTCCGGCTCGGAGTAATTTGCATACACTATACAAAATGCAGTGAGTGACTGGACCTTGGAGCAGTCACTGTAACCGAATAGTGTTCCTTAAAATTGCATAGGCATGTTACATAACAGCCTATTGGCTACAGGTAGTCAAAATCGCTGATTTGATTATTAAATGGATATTACACTTGTTTAAAACAAGCAGAGGTGTCGCAATTTTCATGTTGTAAGACTTCACGAGAGATCCTGCTCTATCGCCTGTCTCTTCTTTGCAAAAGTAGTCATAGAGAAAAGCCATCATCGTTACCTAGGTATGGCGCTTCTATCGTTGGGTCTGGCACCCACGCTGGCTGTGTTGGGAGGTCTACTCGGCCTCTATATTCTGGTAAGCCTGCCCATCAACCCTAACCTTGAATAAATATCAATGCCTGGAAAAGAGGGTTTTTTATTGCAATAAAGTCCTAAACTTACACTTCTTCTTATCAAATAGCGTACAATTTATTTTACATACACAAACCCCATTGCTCGGATTCCAGGGCCCGAGATCACTAAATGGACCAGCTGGTATGCGCAATATCAACTCATCAAGGGAACTCGGCCACGCTGGATTCAGAACTTACATCGAATCTATGGTACGATCAAATGCACGTAAAAAGTCTCGATATCCAAAACTAATTGAATGCAGGCCCTGTCGTTCGGATTGGCCCCAATGAACTCGACTTCTCCGACGTCAGTGCTGCACGAGAAATCCACAAAGTCGGCGCTGGATATGTCAAGTCCAACTGGTATCGCAAACTTGGATACCAGGGTTCCGAGACGCTGTTCAGCACCACAAACCCAAAATTCCACGCTGAACGTCGTCGATTATTGTCTGGGCCAATCTCCGAGCAGAATTTGCTCAAGATGGAGCCTATTATTAACCAAAGGATCTACATGACTATTGCGCGGATTGAGGAGGAGATTGAAAAGACTGGTGCGGCGGATATTTTCAAGTGGTGGACTTTTATGGCAACGGACGTTATTGGGGAGTTGTCGTTTGGTGAATCGTTCCGTATGTTGGAGCTTGGAAAGGTAGATCCTATCTCACATATGGGAGAAAGTCGCATGCTAACGAAGACAGAAAACGCAATACATTACCGATCTGCAAAATGTCTCCCGCTTGATGGCTCTCCGCTCAATCTTCCCATTCATCGAAGTCATGTCCAAGTTCCTCCCATTGCCGGTTTTCAAAAAGGCTACAGAAGCCGGCGCACGTATCCGTAACTACGCCGACCAATCCATCAAACGCTACAAAGGAATCATTGACCAGAACCCCATCGACCCCAAACCAACCCTCTTCACCAAACTCTACAATCTAGGACGGGACGGCAAGGACGGCTTGACCGATCAAGAAATTGTCCGCGAAGCCGTGGGCTACATTGCAGCCGGTAGCGATACAACCGCTGTCACACTCACATATCTCATTTTCGGTGTCTGCATCAACCCGGAGGTTCAGAAGAAGTTGGTCGCTGAAGTGGCCGGCTTACCGGATAACTTGCAGCATAAGGATGTGCAGGACTTGCCCTATTTGAATGCCGTTCTGAATGAGACCCTCCGGTTGTATCCAGCCACGCCTTCTCCGTTGCCTCGTGTGGTTCCTGCGCAGGGAGCTGAATTGTCTGGTCATAACATTCCGGGAGGTACTATCGTTTCGAGTCAGGCTTATAGCTTGCACAGAAATGAATATGCGTTCCCAAACCCAGAGAAGTATGCCCCCTTTCCGAATATTATCAAGTATAATTAGTGATTTGGCGAAAATAGATTCCAGCCTGAGCGCTGGTTCAACCCTAACCGTGAAATGAAAGATGCCTTCCTGCCATTCGGCGGTGGATCTCGGGGTGAGTCCAAATATTTCCTATTCTAGTAGTTTCCGCGATTTCGCCCTGGGGGCATTCTCAAGAAGAAATAACAGATTGGGAATTATGAACTAACGAGTATGATACAGTCTGCATTGGTATGCATCTCGCCAAAATCGAAATCCGCATGGGCGCTGCTCTCTTCTTCAAAAAGTTCCCCAACGCCCACATGTCGACTCGCGACGGCATGACGTTGGAGGAGATGAATCCATTGATGTACTTTATGGCTACTCCGCGGGGAATGCGATGTTTGGTCGAGGGTCATTAATTTTGTGAGATGTCTAAAATGACAGTATGTATAGAGCGATGAGTTTTATGATTTCGATTGGATATGGCCACGAACTAGTAGCCATATGGTGATTTCTATACGCAGGATGGCATGCTGCTTGTTAAATACTAGAATGCATTTGATTTTGCTCTGCAAAGATCTACCAAACTAGGTTTTTAATAGAATTCTGCGTGTATGCATTCACATAGTTGTGTAATAATTAACCACAAAAAAAGGGATATCTAGAAGCATTACAAGATGGCTATAAAATAGCAACCGCCATCTTTGAGTCAAAGGATACATGCCAGATTTCCTCCCTGTTGAACACAGACAAATCAGTTTATTATCGCTAAGCATCCCATGAAAAGGAAAAGTTCATTTTCATCCATCAATTGTAGCCTGTAATCGATTGCCCGGAGCAATCCCATGTAGCAATTCCACGTGTATCAAGATTTTCTAGAAACGATCGTCAAATAGGCTTTTCTTTGATAGGGAGATAAGATCGTTTAGGGATCGCCCAATCGCCTTATGATCTACCACAACGGCGAAAATGACTGCCGACTCACCGATTGAATATTTTGTGTATGCACATTGATTATGACCGTCTGAGATGAGGATATACAAATGTGCACTGGCGATGGTCATGCGTATACAAGGTCACGATTTGGATCGTCTTTGACCAGCCCAATGCGAGCATAAACTTGTGCATGAGAATAAGCACATGGAATCTGCCCTTTTTTAATATTAGCTCCGATTGTGCTAGGTCTTCTTAGCCAATAAGAATAGATACTTTTCACACGCAATTTGAGCATCACTTTGCCCTGCTGGCCAGTGACTCGTTTGGCATCCTCGTTTCAGCATTGAAGGTGGATAAATCTGAACAGCGTGTGCTAAAAGGCCCCAAAACCCTCTAGCGGTAGTCCTGCGAAAGAAACACAGTCAGGCATAAACATCATAGACAAGCTGCTGCCCCCTGCTGGAAACATTGACTAGGGGCGGAAACTCGGACATGGCAGAGTATCTCCGCTCAATACGGAGTCGGAATAAGTCCACCTCGGGAGTCTCGACAATACACGATTTTCCTCGTCTGTACACTTAGTGAGCATTATTACTGCATGCAAGAGAATTATTCTAGAGTTATACATCCATCTAGTACTAATCCGATCCTAGTCGTATCAATTTCTGGCAGGGTCTACTGACCACGAGTTCGTAAAATAATAAGCTCTAGCCCGTTGCCTCCCGATCTCAGCTAAAGATTTAGCCCTAGCCTTGACTGAACACCTTTTTAAAAATTTCCCTTTTTAACCTCGGACTATTGGAATGTATCATAATGCAGCTTCGCAGTCTATAGGGCTAAAACTGCAGTTTCGAAAGCCAAAACCCGCACAATTGACCTTATTCAGCAGTAACTACGCTATTCACGGTGACTTGGTATGCCGTCTACCAATCTGCGAATCTGATGCTTTACTTTTTTTTCCCTTTCAAGATCTTCATAAAGCCTGGTTTCTATTCATGTGACTGACGCGCATTCGTCATCGTTCTAAATGTTTCTGGGCTAATATATACATTAACCTCCCGATTATTTCGTCAGTTCAGACTACATATTCTGGGGTGAAAAGAGAAGACAACATTGAACAAAATGTCATCTCGTCCAACAAATCAGAGACCCTCCTCAGCCACATTAGTGATAGACTTTGGCGACGAACCAAGTAATTTGAAATTAGATCCCTCACATTTTGAAGACATGGAGCTCGAAGATGGTTCGAATTCCGCAGAGTCGACCTCTCTCCCTTCGACACAAGAGCAACAACCAAAGCCACCAGCAGGACCACCAGGGGGACCGCCGCAGAACCATGAATGGGTTGAGGGACCGAAGTTGATATTTATGATGACTGGTATAACGTTGGTGGCGTTTTTGATGTTACTCGACACGTCTATTATTTCGACGGTAAGATGGCTTGGATGCTTATGGTCTCGTTTTCGGAGCTGACTTTGCTTTCAGGCCACACCTCGAATCACTAGTGAAGTATATGCTGGGAGTTCGAAAGTATGGAGTGTTGTCTAACAAGATTATTATAGTTTCACTCGCTGAATGATGTGGGTTGGTATGGTAGCGCATATCAATTGGCAAGGTGAATGATTTCAATACTTACCTTTTATGAACACTGCTAACGAGATTTGTGTCTTGACAGTGCATCGCTACAGCCACTAACAGGCCGATTCTACTCAACATTCAATACCAAAGTATGATAAACCCGAACCGAACAGTCATCTACAAACAGGATCCGAATACTGATCAGCAATAGTGGACGTTCCTATCATTTTTCTTCATTTTCGAAGTCGGATCGCTCATTTGTGCCGTTGCAACCTCGTCCAACATGCTGATTATTGGCCGTGCAGTTGCGGGTATGGGAGGATCTGGTATACAAAATGGAGCTTTTACTATTGTTGCAGGATCGGTGCCAATGCCTAGGAGACCTGGTATGTTAAAGACCCCAATTATGCTATATTATGGCTTCTGATAAAATTCTAGCTCTTATGGGGTTTCTTATGGGAAGTAAGTATTGCACGTTCTATGGTATAAGGAGGCTTCAATTGACACTCGATAGTTTCACAATTAGGTATGGTTGCTGGTCCGTTGGTTGGAGGCGCATTGACATCGTATGTCTCATGGCGGTGGTGTAAGTGAACGTCCTCGCCCCGATAATGAACTGACAGGATGAGAATCTCATGTTATATTCTCGTAGGCTTCTATATCAACCTACCTGTTGGGGGGTTGGTCGCGGCCCTCCTAGTCTTTCTCAATATTCCCGAACAAATCCCCAAGCCCAAAGGTTTGAAGAGCGTCGCCACCGTTCTAGGGAATCTCGACTTGATCGGATTCGCACTTTTCGCTCCTGCCGCTATCATGTTTCTTCTAGCTTTACAATATGGTGGTAGTACCTACCCATGGAACTCGGCTACCATCATCGGTCTGTTCGTTGGTGCGGGCGTGACTTTCATCATATTCATGCTCTGGGAATACCGTGTCGGCGACAAAGCTATGATCCCATACTCTATCCTTACAATTCGTACAGTATGGGCTAGCTGTGTCACTTACGGATTTCTTGCATCTCTGTTGATTTGTGGTTCTTACTACCTACCGATCTATTTCCAGGCTATCAAAAAAGCGAGTCCGATGATTAGTGGTGTCGACATTCTGCCGAGTATCATCAGTCAAATGATCTCTGCTATTTTATCTGGACAGTTGTGTATGTACGTTTTTACTTTCGACAATCTGCACCACTGCTAACAAGCTTGTTATAGTGGGAAGGATTGGTTATTATCTACTGCTCAGCATCCTCGGTGCTTCTCTCGCCGCTATAGGCAATGGGCTTATTTCAACCTTCTCAACAACTACTAGCACTGGAAGATGGATTGGATATCAGGTTATCTTGGGTGTGGGTCGTGGTATTGGTCTACAAATGGTAACTTCATAATCTCAAATTCGTTGATTTTGTGCATAGACCTAACACAACTGGTGCAGCCCATTATTGCTGTACAAAATACCTTAAAGTTACAACAAGTTCCGACCGCCATGGCAATGATTATGTTTTGCCAGTCCTTCTTCTCAGCAACATTCCTTAGTTTCGCAGACGTCATCTTCAACAACAGTCTCCGAACCATCATCCCGCAACAAGCCCCGGATATCAACGTCGAAGCAGTAATCCAAGCCGGAGCGACTGCATTTCGATCTGTTGTCCCAGCGCCGGACCTGCAAGCTGTTTTGAGGGCTTACGCTATAAGTATCGACCATGTCTTCTATCTCGCAATAGGAGCTTCGTGCGCTGCTTTTCTGACTTGTTGGGGCATGGGTTGGAAAGATATTCGGAAGAAACAAGGGCCTCCAGCCGCTCCTGGGGGAGCCGGAGGCGCAAAGCCACCTGCACCCGGTATCTCGGATAGACCCAAGACAGATGTTTAGGCTGCGATGGCTTTTCTCGTCCATTTGCCGTTTATATTCCTTGTATTATGACTTTTCTACGTCGCAAAAATTGCTCTTTTCAGGCAAGTAACATTGGGTTTATATTTCGCTTACGATGAATCAATTTAGAGAATAATTGATGTATGTAGCAAGCATTACAGGCGTGTATTGGGGTATAACTATCTTTTAGTTTATGAGTACATATCAAGACTCGCAAATGGACTTAACACTTATATGTTCAGGATTGATCTTTTATATCTGATACAGGATATACTATTTTTGGACAATAGTCAAACCAAACATATATAATTCGTGCATTTCCTTGAATTTTACAGAAATACCCTACTTCAATTTCTCGGCCTCCTCCCAATTTTTTTCCCTCCTGGTCTTGCTCATTTTTTTCAATGTCGCTCTTTATGCCATATACATAGCCGTGAAAAAGAAACATGCGGATTATTTGGAAGAGCAAAATTGTGTATCATATCACTGGTTGTTATGACAAAGGCATCGTACGGCTATTAATAATCTAACTTTCCATGGATACATGAAAACTCGACATCAATTGTTGTTTAATGGTTATACGGTCCCACAAGACCGCGAACCTTGAGATACGCCGTATTCAAAACCTGAACGACATCTTCTGGCAAGGGCCCTTCTTCCAAAGCCGCCAAATCCTCCTTCAACTGTTCCGGTGTCACACCACAGATAATGATAGCATCGCCGCAATCTTTATTCAACATACTGTGATGGCTTAACCAGCGCATGGCACACTGAACTTCGGTCAGATTGTGTTTCTTGGCCACCTCACGAATCATGTCAAGTGCGTCGAAGTTGGTCTCATTCCAGTAACGGAATCTGTGATGCTTGCCATGGAAGCAGTTCGGGTCAAACCGAGAACCAGCCTCGTGCTCGGTGGGTGGGAAATCTCGTGTGTATCTGGAAGTGAGGAAACCGCCAGCGAGGGGTTGACCAGTGTGCAAGGCCAATCCATACGCGCGCAGACATGGAATCAATTCTGGCTCAATTGCGCGGGAGAGGACGTTGTAGAGACTTTGGTAGATGACGGGCTTGATCCATCCATTTCGGTCACAGAGCTCACAAATCTTTGCAACTTCCCAGGACATGTAGTTGGAAATTCCCAGCAGGCTGAAATATCCCTCCTGATGCAGTTTGTTTACCTCGCACAACGTGTCTTCCAACGGTGTCTTGCGATCAGGCGCGTAAAGGATGAAAAGATCGAGTTTGTCTGTCTTCAATGCTTCGAGGCAGTCCATCAATCCTTTACGCACATCTGCTGGTTCAAGACTGTATGCCGGTCCTAGATGACCCAATGGCTTTCCTTTGGTCGGATACAGTTTGTCGCGAACATTGAGTCCTCGTCCTTTCCAGTCGGCTGCTGCTAGGTACTCTTCGGATGACCCGGCAGAGTATATTCGAGAAGTATCGACATCTGTATGACCGTGCGCTTGAAAAATATCGAAAAGGACCTTTGCGTCTTCGACTGTCTTCACTCGAGCCCCTTCAAATCGATCATAGCTTCCGTACAATCCGGAGCCGAGGACAATGGGGAATTCAGTCTTTGGTGCAATTCCGTTACTCATGATTGCAGTATTTGGTTTTCCTTGGGATTTTGATATTGATTGTTGGATTGGAGCACAAATTGAGGAATAATGTGCAAGAACAACTTGGAAATGGGGGAAACGCTTCCAAGATTCTACTGAATTAGCGTTGTTTATCTAATAGGTCTATTGATTTGTCCTATATAACAATCTTACGGCTGTAGATGTACAGTAAGGATTTCTTTGTTACAGAACGAAATGTAAGGGCCAAATGGTTGGGTTGAATTAACTTTTCACGCAACTCGAAAATGCCCGTTTTCTGACCAGCAATGAATATGATAGGTTGTGTCTACAGTCATTCATTGGGGCAGCTTTCAGTCCATTAAAATTGGGTAGGAAGTCGGAACTACAGACCGCAATCGCCTATCGTCTAAGCTGACTTCGCAATGAAAATGTGCTTCAAGTTTCTCGTGCTCTGCCAGTCGGAGTTTTGCTCGGACTTCTCGCCCCTCTATAACGCCCCCATTGACATGTAGGAAAAGTAACAAACACCAATGGAGGTAACAAGATGGATTAGAAACATGCGACATAGCAATTGAGAATTAAGCACTTCATGATAATTCACTATGTAAATCGAATTCTTCAATGTCCACTCAAGCCGAATGCAGGAATTAGGGCTTGATGTCTTGGCATTTGCGTGCCTCAGGCAGGTACAACTTGTGCATGGTGTAGAGTACCCATGTAGATAAATAACTTAATGACTAACCAGATCTGAATAGAAAGTCCGATAACCCGATAGACTGACTAGCCAGGTCAGCTTGAGGGATTGACAGGGCTTTTAACTTCCAGAAACCTTCTACTAGGGGCTGCAGGGCTCGAACACTAAGTTCAGGGGCGGCCCTGAAGATTAGACCTAACTTTCCAGAAGCCATGGAACAGTGTAAATGTCCGAGGCAAGCAATACCCACAATTGTTAAACTCCATGGGTCATCACGATACGATATCACAGTGAGTCATTAGGGTAGTCCGTATATCGGAAGAAAACATGAGTGGCTCATCAACACGTGGAGGCCACAAGGGCGTCCAGCATTCGATAAACATCGTATCCTCGCAAACCATGAATGGAGGCTAAAAGTCTAATTGAAGTGATTATCAAACTAGTCTTGCTTTCTAAGGTTTAGATGCCTTGTTGTGGCTGTTCTGGTGAGAAGGTCCCCCGTCCTATGCCTATCTCTCGGATTCCTGAAGAGGGGACGGGCCAGCGCAACATGGCCCATATCATTCCGACACAACAAAGTGCGACGAGTGACTGGCTGAGGGAGATAGTAACCTTTCGGACTTTCTCTCATTTTGCCTTCACATCAAGTCAGGTGATGCCACGATGATTGTTGTTATTCAAGCTCAACGACAATAGTTGATACAATCCTTCCTCCCATTCTGTTGAGCGATCATTTTTTAGCAATCTGCATTTTGATACTGAAAGTGATAGAAGCAAAACCTCTCACTTCTGTGCTTCTTCTTCTTCTCCCCTTTTTCTTGTGACCGCACATTCATACCGACATTATGATTATCGAACAGAGCAGCCGTGTGGTAGACCAAACCCTTCATCTGCCGAGGATTCTCTGCCTTCACGGTGGTGGAACAAATGCGAGGATATTCCGCGCACAATGTCGCATTGTTAAGCGATATCTTTCAACCACGTTTCGACTCGTCTTTGCTGAGGCACCATTCTCTTCCGACGCTGGTCCAGACGTGACTTCAGTCTATAAAGAGTTCGGTCCTTTCAAACGATGGCTAAGATCAAATGAATCGCATCCCAGAATCCATCCTGATGATGCTGTCAAGGCTATTGACAGTAGTCTAAAGGCAGCTATGGACGAAGATGATCGTCTCGGAGGACGCGGCGAATGGATTGGTCTTCTTGGCTTCAGCCAGGGAGCAAAGATTTGTGCCAGTTTGTTATTCCGTCAGCAAGTTCGAGCAGAAAGACTCGGTTTACATCGCGCTGGATCAAACTGGCGTTTCGCGGTTATAATTGCTGGTCGAGGACCCTTGGTTTCTCTCGATCATCGTCTCTTGATGACTCCTGCCCTTGTCGATGCATCTGAAACTTCCATGACTGCGTTACCGGATGAATTCCTTCGAGATAGCACAGAGCATATTTTGTATCTTCCCACCATTCACGTTCATGGCACACTTGATGTTGGATTGAATGAGCACCGCAAACTTCTGACACAATACTGTGAAGAAGGTACCGCCAAACTCATGGAATGGGAGGGCAATCATAGAGTCCCTATCAAAACCAAGGATGTCCTCACATTAGTACGGAACATTTGGGATGTTGCCTACGAGACAGGTGTATTGACAAAGCAGTTTGATTTGGAAGCCATCATACAAGCTCAAGCGCTTGAGCCTACTGTTTTCAGACCGCGGACTATCATAGCATAGTCCCAGGGTAGCTGCCGAGGGTCGTCGTTACGTCTGTTTTATAGATTATTAGACTTTGCATTAGCATATACTATATATCCTTGGGCTGTTATTAGATGGAGTATGGATCCGATTTTATTAGATTGCGATTTTTCACGAGCAGAGAATGATGGAGATGTAGCAAAGATACATATCACAAGAGGAACAGCATATATTTGATCTCTGTAACATTTTACTGCAAAGTAAACAAATCTCACGTTTTCTATTCCTGGGCCATTTCTTCTTACGAACTTTCATTTCATCGTGTTTTGTTCTATGCTAAAAGAGGTAGAATGCGAGAAGCCGGCATTTCCGCCTGCCGTATTAGTTCTTTACGCAGATCCACATAGCTTCAGAGGCTGGTTAATTGTTGTAACAGACTTGTTCAAGGAAAACATCAACTACCTAGTCAATTCTCAATGTCGTCTTTCAGAAGTGCATATTGGTAAGACAGATCTATCAAGAATATGATTAGTCTATCCAGGTAACACACTAACATCCAACTCTTCATGATGATTGGCCATTGCATATAGTTGGACGCGTAGTCTTTCGGGGCTATTTCGACAACTAGCCCTGTCCGGAGACAGGCGGAACCGCTGATACCTTGACTTTCCAACATTTTCCCTGGCGAATAACCCACATTGACGAACTAGTAAGGGAATAAAACGTGTCAAAATCCATGAAGCTTAGCGGGGCTGTCGTATTATTCACGAATACGGAGTAATGGCGGGCAAATATACAAGCTTTTTAGCGTTATCTCTATCTCTAGCCCTAACCAAGCTAGCCATTCGGTCAGCCAAAACGGGAGATTCATTAGCGACAAGGCGTGTAGAGTTGCAAACGACTTTTTAATCCAGGCTTGCATTTGATTGTTAATGGTCAAAGTGCGCAACAGATAAAAGCATAAAATGTATATAATACGAAAGAGTTTCATTGGAGCGCCAGAACACAGCCCCAGGCTGGTTGATACGGGATTCATGTACTACTCCGTACAAGTTGAAGGGCGATGTAGCACGCAAGGTAGACCGAGTCACGTAACCAACAACCAACATCTAACACATATCTGCCTGGCTGAAGATTCTGTGCAACATTACGCGAACTCGGATTATTCAGATTCTCCATGTGCGAATTGCGGCTGCCTGTAATTGCTGGTACCTATTTCCATCCCCATATCGTACTATGGCCTTGATCTAAGTCAGTAGAATGCTTATCTTCGTGCGAGTCGCACGTAGTCAATGATCTGTAATGACTTCGAGTCTGCCGCTATGAATAACGCCTCCAATTTAAAGTATGACTGCGGTCAGCCTTGACATGGTAGTCAAAAGGATCGGATGTTGATCTCCATGGTGCACGGACTGCGCGGAGACAGGGCGCGGAGCATCGGGGAAATAACACGGAGCAACAGCGTACTGTAATGACAACCATATTTACAATACATACAGTACGTTACGTGGGACTGTCTCGGCCACGTATCCGACCGACTGCCCGAGATCTCCACAGTGGCTTGTTCCTAGTGCGCTTCCTATAATACGTACGTAATTAATCCGTACGCTCTTAACTTGAAGATTACCGTACTCGGTACTATGGCAGGCCTGAGCGCGGTCATCATTTAGCCCTTGGACCCCTTACCGTACGGAGCATGAATGAGCTTATTGTAACGCCCAAATCTAGGCTGACGATAATGTCATCATCCTCGCACGGACACGTGTTTCAATACGTTCTAGAAAGTTACGCGGATAGAGTTGACAGTGGTGCTAGTTGACTAGGGCTGACATGTGTGGCATTGACACCATTCTACTCGACGATCTGGAATCCTTGATTCTCGTATTGTACTACAAGGTTCTTTGTTGTTAAGATACGCCCTGTAGGAGCCAAAGCATCTTCCAGTACTAACTTATAAAGGAAAGGCAAACCTTTTGGGAAAGTACTTGGCCATTCTTTCCATCTGGTCCAGTCTCTGTGGATGCTGATACGAGCTGTCAGTGACAAGTAATATCTCGAAAAGAGCGAATGCTTACCATATTCATTTGACTCGGTGATAGCGGGTCATATTGCATCTGAGATTCTCCTGAATGTTGTGCTAAGTGATTGGAAAGGTGAGGAGTAGTGGTGTGCGGTAAGTTGGACCCATGGCCGTTAGTTTGCTGGTCTAGAAGATGAAGCACTTGAAGAGAAAGATATTAGCTAAGTCGTCGACGACTTGATAATGGAGAAAATATAACAGGTCTCATACTTCCTGTAGAGCTTCCTGCAACATTATTGCTAGGAATCATCATGGAATTGTTCATGGTCATATCCAGGATCGACCCAGTATCGACAGCCGGCGACAGATTCATGTCCGTATTATGCATTTTGTTCAGGACCGAGCGGACTGCTTCCGCAGTTTTTCGAGCCTCTTGTGACATTTCGCTCAGGTGAGTCCAGACGAGGCAAGATTCATGCAAAGCCTGAACAATCTTGTCTCTCCTTTCAGGAGTATAATCATTCAATTCAATATTTTGACTGTTCATATTTCCTCCATTTTCTGGGGATGGTTGTTGTACAGAAGAATCATGAGATTGATTATTATTGCCAGAGTCAATCTCAGAACACAGAACAGCTGTGGCCAACAAGCAAGGTGCCTTGAGCAATGGCGTAAGCTTCCATCTATCCTTGTATAGACGGCCGGAAAGCTGTGTTTCATCGTACAATGTTCGTTGACATTGAAGGATTTGCAGCGCAGCCTCAACATGTTTCGAATGTGCAGCCATGCGTCGATCGTGGGTTTCTCCATCATCAGAATGAGACGAAAGCAGGGTTGAATGTCGAAAATGCAATAGGCACTTGGCCTCCTGTATATGTAAGAAGAGGAGGAGACGTCTTAAGATCGTTTCGGCATTGTCAACCAGAGACCTTGCCATTGGTCGCATACGGAGGGGTTCTGGCAGCGTTGCGTATGTGTCGTCTAGTTGCTTATCCAATCGAGAAACGTCGGCCTCGGCGATGGCTAGATTTATTCTCCGGTTCATCAAAGTCTCCATCCAATCATTAATTCTGCCGCGGATTGAAAACATCTTGCTCTCTGACAGACTGTATTGAATATCTGTCTGAACGGCTCCAGGTCGAGGAGGAGGTAGTTCCTGCATATTTTGGTCCAAATCCTCATCCAGCAGATTCAGCGGTTCCGCGGTGTCCCCTTGGTCTTCTCGGACCATACGAGGTAGGCCCACCTGCCCGGATATTTGTATATCAAGTCGAACAACTATAGACCATAATCTGCGGCGCATTTCCCCATCAAATGGAGATATATTTGGAAAGTGTGAAGGATCACGATGATAACCCATACGATATGCGAGTCGTACAATGATACCCAGCATCATCCAAGGCTCAATTTGTGTGTCTTCTCCTCTTAGTAGTTCAATGTGCAAGTATAGCAACAATGCTTCAATACTGTACGGGGTGCCTTTCGTATACTTTCCAATATGAAGGCATTGTACAACCTTCTCCCTGTATACTCGAGCAAGGTCCCGACAATCTGGAACCATTGGAACCATTTCAGGTCTATAGGACAAAACAAGGCACATGACTGCAAACAGAAGTCCAATCCATGTCATTGGCGTTTCTAGTGGATCTTGCCAGAAGCGTTCATACTGTTATCGTTAGCATACTACGGCCAGACAAATAAGTGAAAGTCACACACCAACCTCAATTAGGAACGTCGGACCATGCAAGACAACTACTCGATTTAGCTTTTGCGCTCAAACTATAGTCGGGTGCACATACTGGGAACGACTGGCCGGTCAAGGAAATAACCTGCAACCATTTTATCCACAACAGACTTTGATGGAATAGCGGCCAGAATCTCCTGCCTATTAGAAGGCCTATAAGCTCCGAAGAGAATACCGGACTCATTGTTGTCTGATTGCGACGCAGAGGGAATGGAGGCGTTGTGATTTCCAGGTTCGTATTCATGAGACAACATGTTCTTCAGTTCTGAAATCTGTGGCCAGAGAGTCAGTCATCCACTGCTTCTACCGCATCCTTCTTTCCAGTTTCACCATTACCTCTTCGAGAATGACACTCCAGTGAGTGCCTGGTACGTAGGTTGTTTCGTGATTGGCAACTTGTACCTGTCCCCAATGGTGGGGAGTTTGGAAGTTCGCTGCATCTGCAGGCGCTGCTCTAGCAGGGGATTGTGGAAGCATCGACCTGACTGGTGGTGACATTCTATCAAACTCTGAAGCACTGGCGGTCTTGTTGTTATCAACAAGGGAGATCACCAGTCTCTCCAATTGAGCGATGCGGTCCGTCATACTACTGACTACCGGTTGAGTGGTCGTAGGAACTGAGCCCTGTCCATTGGACCTGACATAGGCGCAGGACGACGCCAGGCCGCGGCGGACACATGTCCCACATGGTTCACCTCTATCACATCGTAATCTATCCCATGTCAGTCTTGCCGATGAATAGTACACCTTCTAAATCAGTTGCGGTATAAGGAGGAATCGCCTAATACCAAAGCCGTCTCTACATACTTTCTTCGTCTGCATAAAGTACATGATAACTGTGGTTTTTCACGGCGTCGACTTGTACGTGGCTGGTGCTGCTCAACGGGCTGTGGTTGGGGTGGCTGGCCGTCAGCCATTACAGTAGCAGTAAGCGCGAATGGCGGTGCATGAGATTAGTTGGGAGTGGGCAAGGGAGAGATGATTGAATAAGCGTCATAGAGTCGATAACGCGAAGCGCCGTTCGGTGTTCAGTAAGTCTGAAATAATGAAGGAGAAGTAGTTTCCCCCCGCACAACTCGATCAGAGCTGTCTGATGATGGTGGATGGTGGTTGGTCGTGACTTCCCTCGCGACTTCTTTGTTGCTGGCTGTAAATAACACGTATTGCTGTACCAGCTACTCTGTGTGGTTTGCAGGTCACTATTACCGAAAGCTGAATCCCGTGACGCGCAATTATGTTGTTCCGAACCCGACTCTCACTCTCGGATCAACTATGTTTTGGGCTGATCTTCGAGCTGCTTCAATGCACAAAAATCATCATGAGCATTTATTCATCATCATCAAAGTCACCAACCAAGTATGATTATTTTCTCTTGAAAGGCAGCTATCCGCAGATAGCTTATCATAGTAGATAGTACTATAAAGAACAAAGAGCACGGAGTATCTGTTGCGCTAGACTCCGCAGTGCTGACTGGGCGGACATGCCAGAATCTCCGCTCCGATGCTACGCACGCCAGTTGGACTCTTTGGACCGCGTCGGGACATTCATTCGCCCTACAACAAACCCTCCCACTGTCAAACTTCTATCTGAACTGCTTAAGCTGGAGAGTCAAGGGGCGATTCATGTCCAGCTGCCAATCACTGCCTTCCAGAAGACCAGCAGCTGGAAATTGATTCGCCCGATCGATTATGTCACCGATGCTTAACGTGCGTATCATGCTGGGGCCGCCGATCAGGCCAGCTACTATAAACTTGAAGCATTTTTTCCAGCTTGTTCCGTAGAATCTTATTGTTATGCTCTACTTATGCGCTTAATATCTTGCTTCACAAAGCTCACTTTAGGTTGATCATTTAGTGTCATATTCAGTTATAAACTGGCTTCAATCCTTAGGCGAAGGATTCCTCCCTTGTACTCACGACCACTTCACTCGATTCAATTGTCGTCTCGCGCATCCTACTCGACCTTAACATCTTCATCCATCAACATCGACAAAATGCCTTCCAATCGCGCTGCCTACCAACCAGCCCAAAAGGCTCCTTCTCTCGAGGTTCGCGATGCTCCCTATAAGCCCGCCGATGCCGACAAGATCGTCATCCGGACCAACGCCGTCGCCATCAACCCCATTGACTGGTTGATCCAAGCACGAGGCGATATTATGTTCACTCACCTTGCCTATCCTTTCGTGCTCGGTTCCGACGTTTCTGGTGAGGTGGTTGAGGTTGGCAAGGACGTCAAGCGCTTCAAGGTCGGAGACCGTGTCGTCGGTTTCACCCGTGGAAGCGACCCCAAAATCAATGATCCTGCCGAGGGTGGTTTCCAGCTCTACACCGTTCTTCGCCCCAACGTGGTCTCTCACATCCCCGATAACGTTTCTTACGAAGAGGCCTCCGTCATTCCCCTTGGTATCGCTACCGCTGCTGCTGGTCTCTTTGAGAAGACAGAACTGGGCCTCGATTTGCCCTCGGAGCCCGCCAAACCGTTTAATGGCAAGACCGTTTTGATTTGGGGTGGTTCGACCAGTGTTGGTGTCAATGCCATCCAGCTCGCCGCTGCTGCCGGCTACGAAGTCTTCACCACTGCCTCCCCCAAGAACCACGAATACCTCAAGCGCCTTGGTGCTAGCCAGGTCTTTGACTACAAAAGCCCTTCCGTCGCGCAGGAAATGATCAAAGCTATGAAGGGCAAAACTGCCGCTGGTGCTTTGTCCATCGGTCAAGGTGCAGCTGAGAAGCTCATGGAAATCCTCGATCACTGCCAGGGCAACAAATTTGTCGCCTTGGCCACTTTCCCTGTTCCCCAGAAGGAACCCACCAATTTGATCTTCCTCCGCACCGTCGTATTTTTTGTTTCCTGGATCATCTCATACAAGGTCAAGGGTATGATCAAGGGTATCAAGTCAAACATGCTCAATGCCGGTATGATTACCAACAGTGAAGTTGGCCGGGGTATTTTCGTCGACTACCTTCCCAAGGCCCTTGCCGCGGGTACTTTCACTCCTGCTCCTAAGCCAGAGGTTGTCGGCACCGGCCTCGAATATGTCCAGGAGGCTTTCAACGTCCAAAAGAAGGGTGTTTCTGCCAGTAAAATTGTTGTCAAGCTCTAAAAACGATCACAGTTGTTGGCTTCTCCTCGATCTCTCTCTCTCTCTCTTTTTTTTTTTCCTCTTTGCATTTGGTTTTTATCTGTCGTTTGAATCAGTTGTTGTGAAACTAGATATTCCCAAGGATTGTCACGCTTGTTTTCGATATCCACTGAGCTTTGATCGTTCGTTCCATATGTTACGCTTGATGTTATTTAGAGTGTCAACTACCAAGAATAATTACCTGGAGCCGAAAGCCTATCCCCATTTGCTCTTCACGTAGCTGCATTATAAATCCTATACTCTTGTCTCTACCACCGCTTGATATTATCGTCTTCTCATATCTCTTCCAGCCCGATATTTATCTTCGTTATCCTCTTTTCGGAGTCAAATCCGATTACTCCGAGAACTATATGCCATGGCCAATCGGAACAACGCATCAGCTCCGGTTCCCCGTCATCCGAGTCCCCGATTGGTCGAACTGTAACGGGGCTCAAATCACCAAGAAATAGAAATGATGTTCAATTTGAGACCGTAGGTGGTTATTGTTGCAGTTCGAAGCTTGCGATCTATTATCCTCACGTATTTGATGGTTTCAAGTACCTCTGCCCATTTGTAGTTGCACAGCGCCTCCAGTCATATGTAACATCATCAATTGATGTTACTTGGTTGCTCCCGACGTCACGATATATATATATTGATGGAGTCCAAGGTTGATATCTCGGCCAACTGGGATCTTTCTGATATTATTTTTAGAAACGCGCAAAACTTGTTTTGATAGATATTAACCTATATGTAGCAATAATAATCTCCATGGATTGTTTAATATCTATTCATCGCACCCGGGCAGCCCTGATAATTATCGTTATGAATGCTAGGTAATAGCAATCTACAGACAGGTGTAGTCCGACTTCCAAGGTTAACAACGTTCTGATTTCGATCAACGAGTGATTATACAATCTAATTGATCATAATCGTAAACTAGATGCGTAAAATTGCAAATATAATCTAACAACTAAGGAAGAATTGGAGCGAATAAAATAAAAACAAACGAGAAGAACTCTATCCAAACGACTTCTGACGTCTCTAATGACCACAAATAGAAGCACAATCTGAAATTGAGTACCAAGGAAACAAGGATAGTCAAAAGTAATTCATGAAAGACAAAAGTCTAGAATTGAGTAGCGGCCGGATCAAGGAACACTTTACGCATTGTCTCATCTGACTTCCCCCACGGTGCATGATCCTTCAGCTTTACCAAAGAGTTTCCGATAACACCAGATATAAAAGCAATATTAGCTGCACGCTGTCTCTCCTTGACTTTCACACGATACTCTTCGTACGTATCGGCTGCGACAGCAGAATAGAGAATCTTGGGAGCAACAGCGACAACAAGCCCGCCCTTTTGTCCAAATCCGAACGAAGTTAGCATCGTGGCTTTTACCTCTCGTACCCGAATAGCCTCCTTGGGGTACACGATGTATTTGTTCTGTTTGAGTTTGATCTCAATGTTGTCGGCGTTCCGGTTTCCAGGTACAATGCTGTTTTGCAGCATCTGTATGCAACCGTTCATTTGCCATGCGCCGGCTGCACCCTTGGGATGTCCCGTGAGTGATTTCTGGCATACTGCAAGCAAAGGATTTCCCGGACGACGACCCAAGTGTTTCATTTGATCATTGATGACTTGCGCTTCGTTGGTGTCGTTAGCCTTGGTTGATGTTCCATGCATGGATGCTGCCTGGATATCGTCAACTGTCAATCCCCATGTTGCCAGGGCTGCTCGCATGGGAGAGATGAGAGGATCTTGAGATCTGATTTCATTCCCCCATATGTACTGCGCCTGCTTGATCTTACTGCGTGCTGCAGCTTGGATTTCGTTCAAGTCCAGCTCGGAAATTCCCGGAATCTGACTCTTGTCTTGCCACCACTTGTCAATTGCAGCAATATCTTCATCAAAGAGCTTTCGCCGGTAGGCCAAATCAAGTAAGTTCGAATCATGGCGATCAGACCTCTCGCGGGCGGCCGTGAGAATACCTTGACCGGGAGCAGGAATGGAACGTCCATTCTGGTCGGCTGCGATTTGTGAATAAGCAACGACAGCATAAATAGGAAGACCCATCTTGATTGCAAGCTCTGCATTCATGATGATCTGGACACCACAGCCCGCGGACTCGACAAAGCCGCTACGGGTGGTTGTGCTAGGTCGGGACATCTCGTCTGGTCGGCGACCCTTCGCTAGCTCTTCCTCACTGCTAACTGTTGCTTTCATCATGGCAAACTCATAGGATGCTTCTTCTTGAAAGTCGTCATATCCACCTACAATTGCAACTTTCGACTTGCCAGTCTTGATAGCTTCACAGCCCATTTCCAATGATTCGATGGCAGTGGCGCAGGCACCTACGGGTGTCTTGATGGGCCCGGATGCAGAAAAGAGCAACATGTTGACCCAAGCCGCTGTGGTGTTTAAGAAAGATTCTGACAAGATATCACTTTGAACTTGTCGATCAAGGAATCGATCTCTGTAGAGCCCACGACTAGCCAACATGGCACCGGCTCCGGTACCAATACAGTTGGCCAACTCGGATACATGAATATGGTGGTAGAACTCGTAAGGGTCTTTGATACCAGCAGATAGGAGAGCCTCGGAAACACAGCAAAGTGTATACAATGTGACTGGGTCGACCTGGTGTACAATGTCTTCTGGAATACCATATCGGATAGGGTCCCATCCACTTGGCAGAAGGCCCGCAACTGCTCGATCAAATGGCACTGACTTTGGCAACATGAAATGAGCGCCTTGCCGTACCGTTACTCGCCACTCATCCGACTCGGATACAGGCTCAATTGAGACTTTGTTTCCCAAGCGAAGCTTGAACGCATCTGCACTGGCTTTGGATGTTGCAAAGGAAGGAAGATCTTCCTCAACCACTATCTCTTGCAAGAACTCCTTCTTAGCCGGGTCATATCCACCTAGCAGTTCAGGCTCAATGAACCGGATGCCAGAGTGCTTCTTGATATGTTCCCCGTATAACTGTTTGAAGTTGTCTTCACGAACAGGCTCCTTGGTCTTCGCGTCAACCCAGCCTACGTACACTTGCCCGTTGATCTCGCCTTCATAATGTTTTACTAAACCGAGAATCCATGCCATTTCCACGTAAGTCTCTAGAGTAAAGTCACCTAGATGTTCAACGTCCCATCGTGTGCGGGCGTTACCCCATGGGCCGAGTTCGGAATATCCAACCACAACGGCCGTGCGTGACAAATCAATCATCCCTTCTAGCCTGGGAATATGCGCTGTCAAGTCTGCATGACTAGACAAATGAGGGAATTGAAGGTTCAAATTTGCACGTCGAGTCTTGGGCACGGAGGTGGAGGTTGATTTGACAGATGATGCACCACCAGCCAGGACGTTCAACTCTCTGGACTTTTCCGCCAAAAGTGCTCGTCGAATGTTGCTCTGGCTTGTAAACTTAGCCCTCGACTTTGACATAATGTCCTTGATATTTATTATCTCCTTGGCACCACCCGTTAAATCAGCGTATACCGGATGATCTTCTGCCAGTTCCGTAACCGCGGGTGTCATCAAAGTCAAGATATTGAAAGCCATCTCCGCCCTGGAAAAGGTACAGACATTGAGATCCGGTATCTGCTCAATTGCATAGCCGACCAGGCTAAGAGCCTGGGATAGACTAGTTTCTCGTACCCAGCCAATTACCGCACCAGTAACTGTGAGGTATTGCTGCCAGTTTCCAGAGTAAAAGCGATTGAATAGAGTCTCCAGACCGAGTTTAGATTCCGGATAAAGCCCGTCACCTCCAAAACCACCCTGATTGAAAGACAAGGGGATAACGACGTTTGTCGGTCTAGAATCAATGCGGCGGTCCCTCTTATTCTTATAAACCAAGCCAATAATTCGCATGATATTGGTAAGCATTGTACGATGTGCAAGCTCGGTCATGCTTTCCAAGTTGCTAATATCATCTTTCTCCGGAATGGCGCCAAAGGGCACAATGTAGTCAATATCGCCACCAACAGGTGAATCGGCTCCGTAGATATACTCGACCAAGTCTTCACAGTCCTTCCGGCTACCCTGGTTGAACGGTATCACACTCAGAGACGAACCCTGAGCTCCATGTTTTCGGTACATATTAGCAAAAAAGTCCGCCGATTTAGAAATATCGCGGCTCGTTGTGACGATAACTTTGGCACCACCGTTGAGCAGCCCTTCCACCACGCGGGCTCCGATGGACTTTGGTCCGGCACCTGTCACTAGGAACGTTTTGGTGGCATATGTAAGCCCGGAGCTGACTCCCAACTCAAACATTTCCATGAATGTCTTGGTTAGCCCTCCGTCGTATCTGAATTCTCCATTCGCTAGTTGTCGTCTTCTGAGATGCACATAGGGAACAGCCTCTCCATGTACATTGGTCCGACCACGCTTCAAGAAAGGGACATATTCTGTTATTTCCCGTGGTAGTTCTTTATATTCGATATTACCGGTGGTTGAAGAAACATAAGTTAGAGGCATCATGGTTCTTCCTGAATATCGGTAAACCGGTTGTATGCCCAGGATAGGTGATTCAAGCCGAAGATATCCTTTCAATTCGAGTGGGAGTTCCGGTTTCACCTTCATACTTTGAACGAAGTCTCTTGCAATTTCAACACAGCTGATGTCCCATTTACGGGCGATCCGCTGAAGGGCCGGGTCATCATAGTCTATTTGGCCAAGCGCAAGCTGATTGAGTAACCGAAAAGTCTCTTCTCGGATCCAGTTCCATGAGGAGTCATATTGTCTGGCTTTCTTGGGATCGAAAAGGGAGCCAATGCCGTTAAAGAAATTATCATCGAACTCGGTGGCCCACCTGCTAAGTCTGTCCTCCATGGCTTTCGTTGAAGATATTGATGTCTCTAGTTCCTCGCTATCTTTGCCCTCCATTTGCAGGTGCTTTGCAAGAAGCTTATATTCTTTCATTCGATAGTCTCGCTGCTCTTGTCGTAGATTATCCAAAGCAGTGGAATCGACCATGACGGCTGATTGACCGGATCCACTGCCATCACCGGATGACTGAGGGGAGAGCGAAATTCCAACGAACGATGCAAATCGACTGACAACATCGTCAAGAAACTGTTTGGCGTTGTCCGCATGTTCAAGACGAGTTGGAGGTTCCATAGTAATCGCAAAGCAGACAGGGATAATTGAATTCTCCTTGCTGAAACCCCAGAAAGTCTCGACATGGTTCTGCATCATGGCTTGATTGAAACCACCTGGCATCTTTCGCGATATAAACTTCGATATGAGTGTCGACATTTGTTTTCCGGGCTTTCCATTGAAGCCTTGCTGAAGGGCCTCTCCGAGTGTTTCCAGCGGCATGTATTCACCCCCATTTGGGACAGCACTGAATTCCACACCCAGATCGCCCATTAACTCATTTTGAAGGGTTGACTTGCCTGCAGTTAAATTAGCATTTCTTCTGTCCCAAATTAGAGAAGGATATAAAGTCTGAGTGTGGAATCTTGATCCAGGATAATTCAACATACCGCCAGACAATTCTTGTATAGATTTCTGTGTCGGCAAAACATCAAAGGCCTTCTTGACCTTTTGAGCTGTCAATGCTATGACAATATGAGTAGGAGAGAGATTTGGGATTGCCCCAGATGGCTTTTTGGGAGACGACGGGCTGCTCGATTGTGTGATAGAAGGTTTTATAGGAACAGAGGCTGCGGGAGCGGCAGTATTTGTGTTAGGGGCCGCAGCAATAGGTGTCGGTGTAAGTTGTTGGGGCTCCGGTTGTTTTGATGATTGAGGTTGTATCTCTGCATCTGGGCTATACTCGTAGAATAAGTCCGCCTTTTGGTCACTGTAAGAATAGAACTCCATAGACTTGAAAAGTTTCTCTGTACTCGGTTGTCGGTCTGCCATGCGTTTGACCATAGTGGCCAATGTTGTTTTGGCACCAATTTCGACATATTTTCTGACCGATTCAGGAGCATTGAACAACAGTTTCTGCGTTTCAATCCTACAATGTACTCATCGTCATTAATAGAAAGATCTGAATAAAACTCCAGAAAATCTTACCATCGAACGGGGAGGGAGAGCTGGTATCTGTAATTGCATATTCTGTTAGTTCCATGTCTATGATGAGATATCACGCATAGTCAAGATGTGTCTACTCACGATAGGAGCTCTATGAGCAGGGTATGAGCAATCGCTCTATCATCTCCAGAACTTCTGGCTTGCTTTTTAATGACTTGGACGTCTCGATTGCTGCAAGCCATGATGATGGTAGCCGAAGTTTGCTTTACTCAAGCTTCATGCATTTCATAGACATGCAATCTAATGAGAAATGAACACAATCTAAAAGCGAATACAAAAATAGTGATGAAGGCTAATTCAACATTAAAAGAATTAGTATTTTCTGTAACGCAAAATAAAAACATATGGGTACTATTAAGAGACACTTGATAGATCTCGTCTTCCCTCATATTGGTGTAGCATGAATCGCCAATGATTGAGCTTGATGCAGATTCAGATAGACTAACCCTGTATACATGACCCCATCTATTTCTGACCCATTAAGAACCCAGGCATTCAATGCACTCTTGCTTCTAGAATACTTCTAGGAAATATTTGGGTGTCTTGGCAGCTATTGCTGGAGGCTTTGGGGTCGGATCAGCAGTAACTCCGGCCACATAAACTCCGGACCCGGCCCCTGGGCTGAAGCCGAAGAAGGGTGACATGTCTCTTTAAAAGCATAGATTTTTACTAGTAATTCTTCAGTGCAATAGAACTCCGGCCCGTCGGACATATTCGTGAACAGCGGCTGATGCTGTCAGGGCCACACGAGCCCTAACTGCAATGGAACATTTTTCCAACCACCACGTGCCGGGCTGTAGATGCTTGTGCTTTGAGCCCCTTTGGCTGATTGATAATCTAAACAAGTAGCGATATACGGAGTATTACGTAGAAGGGGTCGTTGTGCATACGAGTGGTCCCAAACAGAGCTCAGTGACCTCGATGCGTCGGTGCCTGTATTTGTGTTACTGACGGAGAAACGTGGTAGTCGCAGCCCCTAACTTAATCTCACGTGCAGGGAGGAGTATTGAAGCATTTTTGAGGGAAGGAATTTGCATGTTAGGGCAAGTGTCCATGATTTTCTGGAAGGCTAATATTCATCTGCTTCTCTTCCTTATACCAACTACATTCGTTTGTTATTATTATTTCATTCATACAATCACATGGTCGAAACTGCTTGTTGAATAGCTTCAACACTTAGGAAAGAAACCATGGATACACCGTCATCAGAGAAGTTTCCTAGTGTTTCAGATGGAGAGTTCTCTCTTCGCCTCGAAAAAATTCAAAGTACAATCTCTGTTAGCAGAGAAGACTTGGAGCAATTGAAGGATCAAAGAGACTTGTTTTTACTGGCAAAAGCCTCTACTTCACGGCCACATATTACTTCAGAAATTGAACTGGCGTTGAGTTTCCTTCAGCATCTCTTAGAGAACAGCGGCGCGTCTTCCTCCACCCGGTCATTCCTCCAGGGATTTGAGAACAAATACCTCTTCGAATTCGAATTACATTCTCTTCTACAAGCCTCACAAATCGATCCGCCGACACGAAACAAATTGCTCAGTACATATTACAAAGCTGTCTCCATGGTTACATCCGAACTCACAAATAATGCATCGAGTGCGTTATTTAGTGTCGCGAAAAGCGGGCGTATCAATCCATATGTGGTCTTTGGGGGACAAGGCACAGCGAACGCGACATGCGTGAAAGAGCTTGTTGATCTTTATTTAACATATACACCGTTCTTAGAAGACCTCATCGACGTTACTGGGGCACTACTAAGTCGTCTTTCTCGATTACCTCAGACCCGCGAGTATTATTGTGGTCGATATCTTGACTTGCAAGCATGGCTACGCGGTCCCGATCAAGTACCGGGATCTGACTTTGCCTCTGGAGTGACAGTCAGTTGCCCAATTATCGGTCTTTTGAGTCTTGCACACTACTGTGTGACATGCAAGGTCTTGGGTATGACCCCTGGCGATCTTCGAAGTTTGCTCCGGGGCGCCACAGGTCATTCTCAGGGGATTGTCGTAGCTGTCGCTATAGCCATTTCTGACTCATGGGAATCGTTCTATGGCGCTGCATTGACGGCAGTAGAGACTCTTTTCTGGATCGGATTCGAATCCAATCACGGTTCCCCGAGATCGTCTCTCCCGCCTTCAGTCATTGAAGATAGTATTGGCGGCGGCGGCTCTGGTCAACCCTCATGCATGCTGAGTGTCGTTGGGCTAGAAAGACCTCGCCTCGACCGAATCCTTGGCATAGTAAATAAGTCACTTCCATCTACGAGTCAAGTCGGTGTTGCTCTCATCAACACAAGGGATAATTTCGTCATTGGTGGTCCCGCCAAATCTCTCGCAGCATTTGACACATACCTTCGAACAATCAAGGCAGATCCTGAAATCGATCAGAATCGCGTACCTCACAGCAAGCGCAAACCCACAATCCAGCATCAGTTTCTTCCAATAACTGTACCATTTCACACCGAACATTTGTCAACACCCGCTCAGAAAGTAAAGGACCATCTGTCTTCCTCAAAGATATTCCCTGAAATGCTCGAAATACCTGTCCATGACAACCGAAACGGCCGCGACTTGCGCAAACTACCTCATGGAACGAACGTGCTAGATAATCTCATTGATGCAATCTGCACTGATCTTTGTGACTGGCCAGCAGCACTTCAGTCATCAAACGCGTCTCACATTTTGACATTTGGCAGCGGTGGCGTACCAGACTTGGTCATGAGACTCGTCGATGGCAAAGGCGTAAGGATCATCAGCGGGTCAGATTTCGAAACTAGAGACCCAGACATTGGAAGTAAGCTCGACATATTTTCTCCATTTTTCCTTCCTACCACCACCAAAGTTGAAAGCTGGGGAGAGAAATTCCAGCCTCGTCTCGTACAACCTACCTCTGGAGGCGCGCGATTAGAGACCCGGCTTAGTAGATTGTTGGGAGCCCCGCCTGTTTTTGTTGCAGGAATGACACCGACAACAGTACCGTGGGACTTTGTATCTACAATCATGAACGCTGGATACCATGTTGAGCTTGCGAGTGGTGGCTACTACAATGCAGAAGAGATGTCTACCGCCATCGAGAGAGTGAAGAACAGTGTTCCAGCTGGAAGGGGCATTACTTGCAATTTGATTTACTCTAGCCCACAAGCCATGACATGGCAGATAGCCATGCTACGTCGACTAGCTAAAGAGGGCGTCGCAGTCGACGGCTTGACGATTGGTGCCGGAGTTCCCTCCCAAGAGATCATAACGGATTATATTACTAGTCTGGGCTTAAAACACATTTCTCTCAAGCCTGGTTCAATATCCTCTATTCGCGAGGTCATAGAGATTGCCAAAGCACAACCGCAATTCCCAATTATCCTACAATGGACTGGTGGTCGAGGAGGTGGACATCACTCTTATGAAGACTTTTATGCACCGATCCTCCGTACATATAGCAGCATTCGCAAATGTTCAAACATTATTTTGGTCGCTGGGAGTGGGTTTGGTAGCTATGAAGATAGCTATCCCTATCTCTCCGGAACGTGGGCTACTCGTTTTGGATACCCTAGGATGCCATTTGATGGCATTCTTCTCGGTAGTCGCATGATGGTTGCTCGCGAAGCTCATACGTCTGTTGCAGCTAAGAAGTTGATTATCGAAGCTCCTGGAGTTCCCGAGACTGAATGGGAGAAGACCTACGAGGGTGCTGCAGGAGGTGTTATCACTGTCATCTCGGAGATGGGTCAGCCTATTCATAAGATCGCCACAAGAGGTGTTCTTTTCTGGCATGAGCTCGACAAGACGATTTTCAGCCTACCACGCAAAAGTCGACTTGAGACTTTGTTAAAAAAGAAGTCGTATATTATCAAACGGCTAAACGCAGATTTTGCTAAACCATGGTTTGGACAGAAGTCGAAAGGAGAACCTGCAGAGATATCAGAAATGACATATATAGAGGTCCTGCGTCGGCTGGTATCTCTCATGTACGTTGCTCACCAAAGCCGCTGGATTGCACCTTCTTACGTGAAATTCGTTATGGACATTGCGGCTCGTACGTTGGAAAGACTTCCGGCAAAGGGCGATATTGAGATTACGGCAGCTTCCTTACAAAGTCCCCAACATTTCCTTCAAGAATTCGCCCACTGCTGCCCTCTTGCTTCCACAGAATTACTTAACCCAGAAGATGTAACGTACTTCATCCTTCGGTGCAAGAAGCGTGGACAGAAACCGGTCAACTTCATCCCCACAATTGATGAGGACTTTGAAACATTCTTCAAGAAAGACTCTTTGTGGCAATCAGAAGACATTGATGCTGTCATAGATCAGGATGCCGGTCGGTGTTGTATCCTGCATGGGCCTGTTGCTGCTCAATACTGCAACACTGATAAAGAGACTGCTAAAGAGATCCTTGACAATATCACTAAGGGACTGATCAGGAAGGTTGGGGAGGATTTTTATCCAGGTGGATTAATAACACAATCTGAAAGTGCTAGCCTTTCTTCCGAGAGCTGGTCTATAGCGACTCCCGAGTCTGATAGCAGGGATGTATCACTTACCCCTGTTGACAGTCTTGCTGGTGGTGTTGAAGACCTTTTACTATCTACGGTACTTATCCTGGGAAAAATGGGCAACCCCTGGATTCATTCCTTATTCACTGATGAGTATGTTTTACGCGGTCGTGAACGCAAAATCAATCCATTTCATCGTCTTATTCAGCGGGCGTCCAAAGGCACCGTGGAAGTCGACCCCGAACCATCATTGATTACCATATACATCGAAAATGAAGACAGCTCCAATAACAAGTCCGCCGTGAGAATCTCCTCTCAAAACGACGTAGACATCTCTGTGGAACTTTCTTTTCCCAGCTTTCACGGCAAGGAGCCAATCGTTCTACCGCTCTCTTTTCGGTATGACCAAACAATGACACCGTACAGTATAAGCGAAGTCACAGCGAGCCGTGATAACCGTATCAAAACCTTTTATAGCAAGGTATGGTTTGGACAAGACGTTAGTGCTTCTACAGAGGATGTTCGCTCTACAATCTTGGGTCCAGAGATGACTCTTACTGCGGAAATCCTTGAAGATCTGGCCAATACAGTCGGCCGGACACATGCTCATGGAAAGAACATTGTCGGCGTGTCTGACACCTTTCCAATCAGTGTCGGCATAGTTGCTGTGTGGGATGCTGTCGCCAAACCTATTGTTCTGAAGGCTATTCCTGGAGATCTTTTGAGACTTGTTCACCAGTCGAACTCATTTGAGTACGTGACAGACGCGTCTCTTCGCGTTGGAGACGTGATTCGGTCAAAAGCCAATGTGAGGGCTATTTACATTGAAGACGCGGGCAAGTATGTGACTGTCGAAGGACACATTCTCTCCTCCAACGAACCAGTATTGAAGGTCACATCAACTTTCCTATTCAAGGGTACTTTCGATGACTTCCAATCTACATTTAAGGTGACAGATGAGCCAAATATTATCTTTGAAGTGACTTCGGAGCAAGATGAGGCTGTTCTTAAAGATCGCGAATGGTTCCATCTCCAAGATCCATTTCTGTCTCTGATTGGCAGGACTTTACTATTTAACTTGCGTTCAGAAGTCACCTGGAAAAACAAGACGACATACAATACTCTGAAAGCATCAGGGCAAATATTTCAGAGAAATAGCCTGGGACAAATTCAGGAAATAGGCAGCGTGAGCTTTGAACATGGAGAATGCGTCGGCAACCCAGTGATGGATTTCTTGCAGAGGAAGGGCACACCAGCCGCTGCAAAGAGCGACCTCACAAGTCCCGGCTGGACTGGTGTATCATCACTAGAAGTCCAGATGCCTAGCAGCAACGAAATGTACACACGTGTCTCCAGGGATTACAATCCAATTCATATGGCATCCATATTCTCACACTGGGCTGAACTTCCTGGCAGTATCAGTCAAGGAATGTTTACTTCCGCCATTGCTGTTAACGCTGTTGAACATCTATCTTTGAATGGCGAACGACACCGACTACGCAAGTTTACTGCTACCTTTACCGATATGGTTTTTCCTGGGGACCGACTTGTAGTACGCTTAAAGCACGTGGGAGCTGTTGACGGCCGACTTGTATTCAAGGTGTCAGCAGTGAAGGCAGACACTGGAAATATTGTCCTGGAAGCAGAGGCGGAAGTAGATCAGCCCCAGTCTGTCTTCTTCTTCACAGGCCAGGGAAGTCAGCTACCTGGTATGGGTATGGAGCTGTATAAGACCAGCGAGGTGGCTCGGCGTATTTGGGATGAGATAGATGCTCATATCTTCGAAAGATTTGGTACGTATATGACTGCAATAATATAATATAGTGGACTTATATTGACAACTAATGATAGGATGGTCGGTCATTGACATCGTTTCAAACAATCCGAAAAATATGACCGTTTATTTCGGAGGCAAACGTGGGCGACAACTGCGCGAAAACTATCTTGCAATGGAGACAGAAATCACAACACCAGACGGCCGCACAATTAGAAAGACATTGCTGCCTGGCTTGACACGCGAATCTCTGTCATACACATTCTCGTGTCCATCTGGATTGCTATTTTTCTCCAGTTTCGCACAGCCAGCCATTGTTTTGGTTGAGAAAATCATGTTCGAAGACATGAAAAGTCGAGGATTAGTCCCTTCGAATCCATTCTTTGCTGGCCATTCACTTGGCGAATACGGAGCCCTGTTAGCCTTTTCTGGCTTTATGACTACAAAGGAACTGATGGAATTGGCATTCTATCGTGGCCTATCTCTACAATTTGCCATGGAGCGAGACTCAAATGGAGAGACAAACTATGGCATGGTGGCGGCCAATCCTCAGCGTATAGGAAAATGTGAGCCACCCAAGCGTCATACTCCCTATAGGTGTGTGAAAATTCTGACTATGACATTAGTTTTCGGCGAGAGCTCCTTACGGCAAGTAGTTCGCATGATTGCTACACAAAGTGGCGAGCTGATCGAGATTGTGAACTTAAATGTCGAAAATGAGCAATATGTTTGTGCGGGAACAGTAAGCGTGGACTCAGATCCAGATGATTTTATTGTTTGAATTGCAGTGCTGACAACATTTGTTTTTCTTTCAGCTACAAAACCTGCATGCCCTTGAAAATGTTCTAAGCTACCTGGCTACGGCCCCCCACGGGGCAGATCTTGTAGGCGAAATCATGACTACCAAGGACGATCTTTCTGCAACGAAGATCGGTCAAAGGCTAGCCGTCAACCTTGTTGAAGCGCACAAACTACCCAGCCCCATTCGACTGAAGCGCGGTAAAGGCACGATTCCCATTCCGGGAATTGATGTTCCATTCCACTCTTCCTTCCTACGTCAATCTGTGGCCTCGTATAGAAAGATTCTACAGCGACGAATCCCAGAAGAGAACATACACTTGGACCGAATTGTGGGGAAGTGGATTCCTAACGTTATGGCAAGACCCTTCTCCATTGACGATGATTACTTGCAGGAAGCGCTGGAGTTGACTCAAAGCCCAATTTTGGGCGAATTGGTAAATGGACTTGTCGCGGTTTAACTTTCAATGTTTTGCATGCGCATATTGGTGTATTTGTTTCTACTTCCATTAGCTCGTTTCAAATCGTGTATCTAACCTTTGTCCTTTTGTGCTCTTTTCATTTCACTCTTGTATAGATTGGGGCAGTTTTTTAGTTGTTTCTCTTAAACGCTAATCAACCTGGAAATAAATTAGCCCTTAGGCTACCAATATTTGTCGTTCCCGATAGCATTAATTATTCAGGTGCACCTTACCAGGTAAGAGATAACACGTGAAAGTATCTTCGTCTTACCAACACGATTTTGAATGACTTCCCATTTTGGGTAATTACTGCACATGACTAAGTTAACTGCAAGCCCTATGCTGGCAATCTTAATGGTTAACAAAGAGGCCGCTTTTAGACTTTGTGCTAGGCACTGAATGAGCCCAGGCGATAGTAGACATCATATCCGTCTGTCGAGATAGGAATGCTAATCGTTATTCATTGATGATAATGGGGCTGAAAGGCCTACCTACAGCCGGACCTCCAGCTCTTTGGCCCCCTTTGCAATTAGGTCAGAAACAGGCGGGATGACCTCGGGAATGTACAAGCCCCTCTAACATATTCCTCGAGTGTTGGCTCGTATCACTACCATGCCTTTGTGGCCGCGGAACCTCGTATCTTCTCGAGCAATGGCGGGGAAGAGTTCGGATTCTTGCTGATTATTAGCTCAAAAGGCTGTTAAATATGGATTCTTGGCAGCGTGTCAGTAATATATACATACAAGATAAGGTTTCGACATGGAGCCGTCCAATGCAGTTGGATTCGGCCTTATTCGTGTTCGTTATGTCGCACGTCAGGCCTCCCAGTCTAGATCTTCCGGCCCCTGATCTTGCCACTGCGAATGGCCAGAACCGGGCTGAAGCTCGGTATTTGCTTTATCTGCTTTTTCAGACGGAGAAAAGTGATGCCTTGCGCCGTGCTGTCGTCCGCTGATAAGGGACTAGCTAACTGACGGATGGCTGGCATATTCCACTTTAAATAGAGCAATAAGCGCACATCATCTAATTACGAGTCTAATGACACTAAGCAAGCTATTCTACGTGTGAATCTCAAAGCTTGTAATCATTGGTGGTGTATTTCGTATTGAATTTTTGGGATCATGCCTTGGATTTGCTTAACCTACTAGGCCTCATCCGATGCTCCGCTCTTTCCTCCGCGCTTGATGGGCTGACTCGGCTGAACGTAAATCCCGGCGGCCTGCACGGAGCAAGGACGTATTGGAATTACCATACCGGTCTCCGTATCGTTACGTATGTGGCCCACTTTTCAGTACGTGTCTGATTCAAGCATTTTAGTTTGCGGACGCTAATACGTACGGTGGATACGGCGCCACACAGTGGACTTAGGTTAAGTTACCGTATATCGCATACATGGTACTTCACTCGTATCTATCGAACAATAACAGATAGATATATATATATAATTCTCATTGGTATTTACTATTTAGAGGAACTCTGTACCGCCTTTAATGTTTCGTTAGGCTCATTCCTAGTCGATACAGCTATCTCCTCCTCAGCTTGGGCGGATTATGCACGGGTTTTTGTTCAATCATATTTTATCGGGTGCCGGAGACCCTTCGCCGTTCAGTTGGATGGCTTCGTATTCCAAGCTAATAGCCTCCAGCACATACCTGACACGCCTGAATACTTTGCTCGTGGCTGTTCATGTGCGCAGAGCAAACCAACTAACTGACACCCCCTGCAAAGTTTATATCTCATCCAACCCTGATTGTCATTGAATGAGCGCATCAGCCAAGGCTTGCAATTGAGCAGATTATACGAAGTACATGCAGATAAACAAGTATCAACACTCGGGTGTTAGTATGTTCAATTGGCCCACGGCCCCTCGATCTATCTATTTATACGTACTTCGCGTCAAGTTATGCAAGTTCAAGGCGATTATGATAGGTTTACCTTGACAGAGGATGATCCATAGCCTTTTACGCCTCTTTTAAGCCAGATCATTTATTATACAGCCAATAGGCGCAGTTATTCTTTGCAGAGTGCAGATTACATGAACTAGTTCGTAGTAAATTAAAGTGTCAATGAAATCCAAGATAGGTCCCGCATACACTTTCATTTTGAATAAGCAGATTTACCTGATTGTTTAACTTTCGTATATTTTCTTTTTGATTAAGTTTTGACTATCTCAGAATGCACCAAATCTTCAATCGTGATCTAAATTGTGTCTAATATGATTTAAGTTTGACTTCGTGAAGAGAATGCAGATCAATACTCTACCCTGCATTATTGTCAAAAAGCAAAAGTTATTTGAGTATACAGGCCATGTTTTAAATCCGCATTCGCGGAGATTTTGAGAGATTTTCAATAGGCCCAACGATCCAGCAGCTGGACCATTGAAACGGACGGTGGAGCCCTAGTAAGGCGTAGTTGCTTCGATAGCATGTAATCACTGCTTTCTATTGTCTCAAAATTGGGTAAAAATGTATTTTGAGGGGTTTAAAGCACATTCGGTGGTTTAAACTACGGAGTAAGCTTAAGGTATCTATTGCCACTTTGAAAACGTCAAATTGTTGTGTCTTGATATACGTTCCTAGTTATATATATCTAATTATATCCAAATGGCACACGTGGAACATTTCTGTCTATACTGACTTCTGATCACAGACCAAGCTATATAGGTATCTCGTACGGCCCAGATTACGCTGCTCTGTAAGCAATCTGCACATCGGTTATGTTGTCATGCGGCATTAGCCCCGGGGCCAGCGGTGCTGATATGAGCACGAAAACACGCCATCATACGATTGGTGGATTACCGAGTCAGTGATCAGCTTGAAGAATCACTCTGAGACAGGATTAAAATAAAGCTGGTAATATCATGTTGTATAGCTGGCTCGTATCCCAAGCTCAGCGCTACCGATCTCTATCTTCACCTTGGCCCTTGCATTCCTAGCTAGCCGGATGTGGCGAATGGTTCAGTTTTATGCACCAACATTCTATAGAAATATATTGTAATTTGCTAGCGCCGTATATACAATATACCGCTAGATCCTTCGAGTGTGGTAATTTTCCGTACCGCGTGCAAAGGGTAATACTATGAGGACCAAATCTTCATGAAGTGGATAAAGTCCTGCTAGTCGTAGGCCGGGGTTGTCTCAAGGACTATGAACATTCCTCCCATCCACGTGGGATGCACGAGGACCCCAAAAGAAGTAAGTTATGAGTACGTTGTTCGTATTCCAGGCTAAAAGCTTATGGTAATGATCGGCTCAGCCGTACATCACGCTGCCAGAGTAAACAGCTTCTGGAACATTACTAGCTTCGCTTCCTGCAGCACTCTATAAAGTCCCAATGGCACCTATCCGAGCGAGATCAATCTGCTGCAACATATATAAGCAGTGCAAACTTTACAGCAACTATTGGATTGCAACATTAAATAATCACGTACATAAACAAGGCTTATGCTACATAATGTCTTCCTCGCCTGGCTCTGACCAAGGGACGGCTCCACGTCCCCGACAACAACCTGGATCAGCTTGTGAAGAGTGTCGGCGTAGAAAATTACGCTGTGATCGTCAACAACCGCGATGCGGCGTCTGCGCAGAAACCGGGGTAGAATGCCATATCACCCCTCTCCGACCACCTCGGGGACCCAAGAGAGGTCAATTCAAAGCACTTCAAAATCGTGTTGGTATGAACCCAATTCCCGCTTTTCATGAGATATCTCCGAAATGAATGGCCCCGCTAATGCAGTGAACGTAGCCGCTCTAGAAAGCCGGCTAACTGAACAGAAAATTAACTCGATAACATCTGAACCTTTCAAAGGAACAGAGGAAAATTCAGAAAGAGCGTCACTTGAACTGGATAGAAGCACAGAGCAACAAAGTCAACAACCTCCTGCGCAACCTAATCTTGACACTGCTGGATCTCGGATACCGGAATGGATGCGAGCAGAACTGTACGCAACAGCTTTTCATTAATCATAATTGGACTTGCACGACTAATGTGAAGAATAGTGATCAAACATATTTTGACAGAATTCACCCTATCGCCCCAATGCTTCATCAACGACGATATTTCTCTTGGGCCAGGATACCAGGACAATCCATGTCACGAATATGCCTACAATACACCATGTGGATCTTGGCAGCGTCGTGCTCCAGGCAATTCCAGAGCATCTGCGACATGCTATACACCGAGACTCGACAGATGCTGGAGGTGCTTGATACCAGAGATAGCGATATCGACGGCCTTGAGATTGAACAAGTCCAAGCCTGGATTCTACTTGTACTATACGAGGTCACCAGAAGTCATTCACGTCGTGGTTGGATTAGCGCAGGTCGTGCTTTTCGATTAGTTCAGCTGATGCGGCTGTTTGAAATAGATGGAACTGGCGGAATACTGTCACCGTCAACTTCAGAGGACTGGGTCACGCTAGAGGAAAAGAGACGGACCTTTTGGATGGCATATTTACTGGATCGATTCATCAGCGTGCAGAACGGATTGCCGCTGACACTGAATGAGCAGGTGGTATGTCTTCAATTTACAGCTTCTGTCATGTACACGGTCTTTATACTGACTCTTGTCTTTACAGATTCTCACTCGCCTGCCTGCCGGGGATACCGAGTTCCAAAGTGTGCAGCGTGTACAAATGGGATTTCTCTCTGAGGAAATCACCGCGACAACCCCCACGATTATGTCTCCGTTTGCTGAATGCATTGTACTTGCCACTATCTGTGGGAGAGCGTTGCTACACAAACACTGTGCCTCCGTTGAGCGTGTCTACGGCCATACTTCTCAGGATTTCTGGGACCGACATCATTGGATTGATAACATTCTGACTCAGAGGATCACAATGTTGACCATGAAATATCCTCCGGCATCTCAACACATTGATCCTATGCTTATTTTCACCGAGATGGTCGCTAACACTGCAATTCTCTTTCTTTATAAAATCATTGAATTGATGCCTTGTCAGACTCCAACTAGCTCGGCTAATGTGATTGAGTATAAACAACGAGCTACAAAGGCGGCTGGTGAGATTGTCAGTATCACCAGAGCTCTATCTCTCTTCACTCAAGCTAAGGTATGTCTAATTTTAATATTAGGATTTCAAAGCACATTGACTGACTCACATAGATACACCCGTTTACTCCAATCTGTCTTTATATTTGCGCGGAATTTTTCAGGCTGCATCGAGAAGATGCTGCCAACACTTTCCTCGATTTGCAGCTTCATGAAATCATGGACGCCCTGCGAAGTCTACAATTCGTCAATAATTTAGCTCGGAACTTCCTTTTAATTCTGGACTCCGAGTCCAGTCCATGTTTAACCAACAGCAACCCCATCACGCTAGGTTGCGACTCAGTGGATGGTACCCAACTATCCTTCGATCCCTCGCCATTTGAAATTACCTCCCAACCGGGACTCGTTTCGATGGACCTTCAAAACACAATAGATGATAGACAGATAGATTTTCATTGGCGGATGGAAAATGCAGGCTTTTAGTAATGTCTAATATGAGACATTATTGCCCGCTGATATCACGCCCTATTACGATTCTCTACGTTTTATGCTCCATATATAAGTTATTGCGAAGGCTAGAAGGATTGATGGCGTTAGCAAGACGGCTGGATATATGCTTTCAGTTTCAAATGGCTTCTATCAGTTCCATTATTATTATTATTTCTTGACAACAATAAAACATTCGATACCAATACTAAAATCTTGTTTCAATTCACTTGTCGAACATTTGACCATTGTTGTCATTGTCTCCTGTGACGTTATAACTAGATATGTTTCATTTCCTCAACGCAGCGTAGCTTAATACAAGCATCTCCTCCACAGCCTTTAGCTACTGTATACCGTGTGGAACTAACGTACTCTGTCACCTAGATTCTGTAGATTTTTAATTCTCCGAACGACCCAGCGCGATAGTTGCATCACTTACCTTTTACGGTCAAATAAGAGTCAATATAACCTTTCTTGGTCATCGATATTAGTCCACTTTAATCAGAGTTTCGCATACACATACCACGATATTCATTCTCATCTGCATGCACAACTTTCTGATTACTAGAACCCCAAGAGCTTAAGCTAGGTACACCTCTGAGGGCGCGATAGGGGCTGTAGTAAGAAAACCCAGTGGCTCAAGTTGGAGTATGTAACGACGTGACCGCGGACTTAGCATGGATGTAGACAAATTAATCTATCTATCAGCGTCGTAGTCTCGTGTACCAAGGGCTTCTCAGTGTAGTGCCCTATCCACGGGGCCGAATAGGATTCAGCTAACTGCGTCAAACAAAATTCTAAATACGAGTACTACGAGCTTTCTGCCTATGTCCAACATATATGTTGACGAGGTTTCACTAGAGATCAACAACATTTGACATATCGTTTGTGGGCCTCTTGCGTCTCGCCATTGGGTACTTCAGAAAGTAGTATACTAATTAAGCAGCACCGGTGACTTGACTAAAACACTAGACGTGTCAGCACCAGCCAACTCATGGTAGCCCACGAAGCTAGGAGAACCTTCAGTATAATCTAGTAATTAGCCCAATACATATCGCCGCGGAGCCGGGTAATCCGCACGAACCCCCGAAGATTTGAATCGTCTCGGATGAAAACGTGTATGGCTACCTAAGCTTGGTTGCTTTCTTCTTAAAAAGCATTTTGCTCTACAGACTGAATAATATTCATCTTTGGTTGGATGGCACCGAACTCATCTCACGTATATCCTTCCTGCACCCGGAGCTTCTTGTCGTCCACGGGTTTCTTGAACCAACTAAAGCTACAGTAATCGGGCCGAGTTTGGGTTGATATATAAGCATAACTTCGTGTTTTCAACTCTAGAGCCATCAAGTAAAGTTTGGCCCCAAATCGTCCTTCAGGGTATCGAACTCTTTCTAGGGCATTTTTCGAGCCTCTGTGGAACGGTTAGTCGTACGTACAAAGATCATGCCATCACCTGAATGAAGAGTCCTACAATACGTACCAATGAAATATTCTAGTTTCACTTCATTAATTACGCATAACTACGTGTCTTCATAAACGAGGACGGAGTTATCCAATAGCCCCCAATTCTTACGCAAGTACTTTATGAATCGCCAATGAGAATGCATACTATTTGCATACTAAAGATTCATTTGTCCTGCTTTGTCCGGATCTATACGAGACTCACAGAGGCTGAAGAAGTGCATGACCACGTGTGGGGAATAGCTTGTTTGTAGTATTAGCATTCCAAAGACAAGCGAGATTCATCTTTACTCGTATTCAAGTGTCCTGCAATAGCGAGGCTTTACTTCCTTGGAGGCGCATCGATAGCTATCAGAGTAAAGAGGATCTGAGATCGAGGTTGAGCTTCGGAAGGTCCTTGTGACTGTCAATTATGGAGGCTTAGATACAGGCCGTTAGCAGCTGAGTATTAAATGATAAGTCTATATCAAAATTTCGGGTGCTACTCGATACAGGTTTGGCAGAGAGAAGTAATTGCTCAAGGAGTTAATAACGGGTTTATAAACAATGGGCAAGGAAATAGTCTATCTGCTAAAATGATGTAAATCACCAAAAAGAAAAATACAAAAGTAAAATCAAACGGTCTACCTAGGCACACAAACAAGTCAAGAACATTTGAACAATATTCGTTGATAGAACATAAGAAAGATTTGATTTTAAGAAGCTTCAATGCAGAAACCCCATATCCCTCCATGCTTTTATATATCGACGTGCAACATCTCCAGTAACTGGACCAACTGCTGCCAATGTTGGAGAGTGTTCACGACTCTTCGTAGTATCAAGGAGTAACCCACCACAAGACATTCTCAAAAAGTTATCATCCAAGAAATCAATCAGTCTCACCGCAGGATTGTCTACCTCAGACCCCGGAAATCG
Organism: Talaromyces liani; assembly: GCA_022814505.1. NCBI lineage: Eukaryota > Fungi > Ascomycota > Eurotiomycetes > Eurotiales > Trichocomaceae > Talaromyces > Talaromyces liani. The sequence continues at coordinate 241,233 of JAKLNL010000032.1, forward strand.
TCGCACCATGCCCACCCAGTCTTTAAAGGGGATGACGTTGCTTGAAGGAATGCCCATTGCCTTTGCTAGAACTGGGATTGTATCCCGCCATTGCTGACGGACAGGGTTGTCAATGTGATAAATTGGATAAGGCCTGTGGTCACCAGAGATAAGGTCACTCAGTGTACCAGCTACCGCATCAACCGGCGTCCAAGAGAGTTCACCTTCGAGAGCTGGGAAAGCCCTCAACGTTTGTGACGATTTGATAAGGAATGAAAAGTGCTCCATTGGATTCCAGTATCCACTTGTGCTAGATCCCGCAACTTGACCTAATCGAACGGCCATAGGTCTGAATCTGTCAGGATGCTTGTGGAGGGTCTCATCCAACATTCGCTCGCAAACGAGTTTGGCATCGCTGTATCCATTATCAAGCACAGAGTTCATTTCGACACGAATTTCAGGTACGTTGCGATCTCCACTCCATATCGGATAGTAGCCCACGGTGGAAATTGAAGAGATGAGCTGAAAGGTTATTTTCCGTGGACCTCTTGCTGAAGCTTCGTTGGCCAGGTTAATGAGGTTTCTCATGACAATAAACTGTTGCTCAAAGCCCATCAAGGCCCGTTTGCCACTCATTGGCCAAGCGTTGTGGATGATGTGAGACACAACATGGACAAGGCGATCATATTCACCACGCTGGAGACCGAGCAAAGGCTTGTTCGTATCCGTTTCAATAACCACTAATTTGGAAAGCGCTTCAGGAGTCAGGGATATCCCTTTAGACAAAAGTGCTTCTTGTTGACGTTTTAATGCATCTGAACGGCTGACTCGGTTGACACAGAAGATTGTCTTGACAGAGGGTAAATCGGCCAAGCGGGCAACTAAATGCGAGCCGACGCTGCCGGTTGCTCCCGTGACAAGCACGCCTTGATTTGACATGACCGGATGGGCAGGGGAGGAGATAGGAACTGCAGTGAAGCCGCTGACTGCTTTCTGAAGGTATTTACTGACGGCCGCTTCACGTGCCACAATGTCAGTTTTGGGAGCTTCATTCGCGACATCCTTGGGAGGGATAGGGATTCGGTCGTACCTCTGGCCGGAAGCCAGCGCGATAAAGATGCGCTGGATATTGACTTCCGGACGGTGTCCATCAGTGTAGTCGACATGTCCAAAGCCTACCGACTTCAGGTCTTTCTCCCATCGTGATTGGTGAGCAATCGCGTGACGACGGCCGTCCTCAAAGAGCCACCAGCCTTCCAGAAGACCAAAGATGACATCAATCCAATATACAGTTTCTGTCATCTCAAGCATCATTAAGAACCCGTCAGGGCGTAGTGCCTTGCGAATGTTTTGCGTAGACACAGTGAGACTGTGGGTGGCATGAACGGCATTGCTTGCGAGAATCAGGTGCTGGGTTCCAAGTAAATCGTCTGCAGGTTGTTTCTCAATGTCGTGGACACGGAACTTCATAAAGGGATAAGCTTTGAATTTTTGGCGGGCTGCAGCCACGAAAGATGGTGCCAAGTCGGTGTAAGTGTACTCAATGGGAAAGTTCAACTCGGCTAGCATTGGCACAATCCATTTTGTGGTGCCTCCAGTACCAGCTCCCATCTCCAGAATCTTCAACGGGCCTTCATTCCCTGGCAATTTAGATATCAGGCGTCGAAGGAAATCTTTCATCTGCTCGTAGGCCAACTTGTTCAGAAGAGAATCACCGTAAAGGCCAGAAACTAGTTCGCGTCCTTCAGGTGACCCGAAAATCAGCTTGATACCGTCCATCTTGCCGGTCAAGACATCTGCAAGGCGAAGACCACAGAACTGCGTGAGTCTGTTGGCAAAGTTATGATCTGGGTAATCTCGGATCAACTGCTGGCAGATATCGTTGCTAGACTTGGTAGGGGTTGCCACAGCAGTACGTGTAATTGTACCACTGGCATCGATGTCTATCAAACGAGCCCCCTTCTCCAGCATCATATAGAGGTATTCAGCAAGGCGGTTGTGTTGAGGCAGATGCTTGATAGGCTCCAACTTCTGTCCTGGCTTGGCTCCTTTGAGGGACACCCCGAGTTGTTCAAAGGCCTCAACAGCCAGAGCGATACAGAGCTGGTCTTGTTTGGGGAGAACGGTCTCGATGTAGCCGGCGCAGCGATAGTCTTCGATGAACTTGTCGGTCAGGACCTTTGTCTCGTGGAAAGCTTCAAGAAGAGTCGAAGCGGGAAGGTGGAGGTTGCCTCCTGTGGCACGTGACGTGCTGGAAGAGGAAGGCGCAGACTTGGGTGCCTCAGGCTCTGGGGCAGCACCTGCCGAAGAAGACGATCCGTTGATTTGGACGTCAAACTCTTCCACCGACAGATCTTCCAACATCACCTCTTCGGGAACGTCGACACCGAACTTGGACGAGATATCAGCGCGCAACTCGGTCGAAAGCAAGGAGTCAACACCAAGGTCGCGAAGAAGCGTGCTTCGAGTGACGCTACTTTCCTCGATCCCCAAGAACTCGACAAGGAACTCGGTGACATCTGCCTTGCTAGTCGATGAAACGCTAGTAGCGGCATCGGATGGCGTGAATACCCTTGTATCATCGAAAGACTCGTCATCGTCATCGTCGTCTTCCTCTTCGTCCTCGTCCTCATTCTCGTCTTCAACCTCTTCGACTCCGTCTGCAGATACTGGTAGGTTGGTGCGAATACACTGCAAAAGCCCTTGGAACGTGGTTACCTCCACAAGCTGATCTTCTGGTAGTGAGCATTTGAATATATTTTCAATTTCTCGTGCAAGCTCCATGCCCATCAAAGAATCAATGCCAATATTTGCAAGCTCGACGTCTTCTTTGATTTCCTCTGGCTCAAGTCCTGATAGTTCTGCCAGCATTTCTCGTACCTTGCCGGTGATATCCGGCTGACCAGAGGATACCTTCTTCTTGGGAGCTTTGGGAGCTTTGTGTGCTTTTGAGGCCTTCCTTGTCTTTGTCACGGGAGGAAGGGATGCAACGTTCGATGATGTAGCTGGAGTTGATGCAGCCATTACAATCCCAGGCTGCACCTTGGCCGCGGCTGATGGAGCAGCAGAACCAGCGCCACTGCCGGTAGCCGTCAGGCGGCTAAGCAACTTGCTCATTGACAGTTTTGCAACCTTTGCATAATTGATGCCAAGAATGACCTCGGCGAGCTCACCATTGACGCCATTGAAGATAAAGATATCGGTGACATAGGCCTTGTCACCGTGCCTTTGGTGAAGACCAAACACATCCCATGTTGCAGGACGCTCTGCGCTAGGTTTCACCTTGGGGGATCGAATCCATTGTTCAAAGCCGTTTGCAATATACATGTCGGTCGGCTGACGATCCGTCATACAATTGACCCATATTCCACCAACCTGACTGAAAGCATCGGACAAATGGGCATCCAGCCATGTTTCACCAGATGGCTTCATAAAGACTCTACCAGCGGATTCAGTTCCTTTGCCAACCAGTTTCTGCAGCCCGCGATATTGTTCGCCGTAATCAACGATTTCACCAAAAGTCTTATAGATGTTGCGACCCTGGATAACATCGTCTGCGTCGTCCGCTTTGAGTAAAGCTGCACAACGGTCATGACTGACGAAACGTTCATATCTGGCAAAGTCGGCTTGGAATTGGGGGTCATCCAAACCTCGGAAAACAATCTTTCCAGTAACATGAGTGGTTGTTGTAGCCTTTCCGGTGCCAGTGCTATAAATCTTGAAGCTCCAGGTGTGGGCAGCGTCATCAAGAGCCTGATACTCAAGCCAAACAGAGCGTGACGGGTCCATGCAGATTGGAGCCTGATTATCGACCGAATGGATTTGAGGCTGCATGGTGTCGGTCACATCTGGATAAATAGTGCGAAGACCCTCGATAGCCAGATCGACTTCCACGGTGGCAGGGCAAATTGCTGCGGTATTAGCGATGATGTGACCGGTGACTAACTCTTCATACTTCGGTATCATGGTATTGATACGGAAGCGAGGATCTCGCTGATGGCTATCCTGGTAACCAACGAAAGTTAAAAGAGTTTTTGGGAGTTCCTCTATAGCTGTCTTCACAACTTCAACAACAGAAGGCTCTCCACTGAACTTGGGAGGCTTTTTCATTTCAATCCAATGGCGGGCTTTCTCAAATTGATACGGGGGAAGTAACAACGGCACGTATGAGTACGTTTGCTTGGAATTGTGCGCCCAGAAGGAGATGTCGAGGCCATTCTTCCACAAGGTCACTGTTGCATCGGAGAGATTGGTCAATCCACTGGAAGTATTTGTGATATTGATAGCCTGGAAGTGGTACTCTCCAGAAGACCCTAAAGCACGGCTGGCCATGTTTGTAATTGTTGAGTTGGATCCCGCTTCGAGCCAAATACTGGAAGGGAATTCTTGAGCAAGCCTCTGCACGGCATGATTGAAATAGACGGGGTAACGCATATGCTCTGCAACGAACTTGGAAGTAAAGAATCCATTGGAGCCAGTCTCAGTAGCCCTCTCGAGTCGAATAGTGGGCTGACAGAATGTCAATTCACTGCCTACTTTGTCCAGCTCATCCATTAATGGCTCTACCAAAGTAGAGTGGAAGGCATTGGTGACATTCAACACCTTTGTGCGCATCGAGGAGAAAGCACTGGTGGATGCAGTCTTGGCCACTTCTTCGATTGCCTTCGCAGACCCAGCAAGTGTGAAGCTACGAGGTCCGTTGTAGCAAGCAATGGTTGCTGCTGTTTCTCCTTCAACGACCGACTCGGAAAGCAGGCTCTGGACTTGTTCTAAGTCACCTTCCACTGCCATCATCGCGCCCTTCTCAGAACCCCACTCTTCACGGATAATCTTTGCGCGGCCGATTATCATCTTGATAGTATCTTCGAGGCCAAGTACTCCTGAGATGCAAAGGGCAGTCAATTCTCCGAAGCTGTGACCAACGACAGCTGCCGGCTCCACACCAGATTCGATCCAAGCTTTAGCGGACGAGTACTGAACGGCAAAGAGCATTGTCTGCAAATGTACCGGATCTTCAACAGGGGCTTTCTGAAAGACCCCTGGGAAAATACTGCTCTGACCAAGCTTAGTCACAGTTGCATCACATTGGTCCAGGTGTTGGCGGAGGATGGTCACGTTCTGGTAAAGTTGCTGATCGAGACCCACGAAGGTAGACACTTGACCTCCAAAGCAAAGAATAACAGGTCTAGTTGCAACTTTTGACTGAGACGCAATCTCTGATTGGCCACTAGCAAATGAGGACAATTTCTGTTCCAACTCATGTAGAGAAGCGGCATTGAAGATTAAACCCTTGTCATGAGCTCGGTTGGATTGGCGGGAAACATTGAAGGAAACATTGCCTAAGGTCAAGTTCTTCGACGAAACAGATTTGGATTGAAGAAATCTAACAAATCGCGAAGCATAAGCTCGCAAGCTGCGATCATCCGGGCCAGTGAACCAGAATGGAGACTTGGATCCTTCCACTGCTTGTGCTGACTTGTCTGTAAATGGAGCCTGGACAACCACCATGGAAGCGTTTGAACCGGAAGCACCGTAGTTGTTGATCAAGGCAGCGCGGAAATTTTTGTTCCAAGTCAAAGCCTTTGTTGGTATTTCCATGTGGTGGTCTGGGCTATGGTGTATGTGAGGGTTGATGGTAGAGAAGCTGGCCTGTGGGGGAATTCTGGCTTCTTGAATCATGAGGATGGTCTTAACGAGAGAGATCAGACCCGATGTACATTCAGTATGGCCAATTAAGCCCTTCACAGATGACAATTGAAGGGCTGTTGTCCGGTTTGTTCCACCGAGCACATTGTGAATACTCTCGTATTCAGCAGGATCACCAACCGGTGTGCCAGTACCATGTGCTTCAACAACAGTAATGTGCTTCGGCTCCAGGCGAGCTTGGCCAACGACATCACGGAAGAGGTCCGAGAGAGAAGGTGCATTTGGAACGAAGATCGGAGTGCAGTTCTGGTTTTGGTAAACTGCAGAGCCTGCAATGGTTGCCAAAATTTGGTCCCCATCTTCAATGGCAGAAGAGAGCTTCTTGAGAAACACGGCTGCGATACCCTCACCACGGCAGTATCCATCTGCCTTGGCGTCAAAGGGTTTACACTGCCCAGTTTGACTGAGAAAGGAGGCTCCTGCCAAATTTTGAAACCAAAGTGGATTGGTCATAATGTTAGTACCGCCAGCCAAAGCTGCTGAGCATTCGCCGCTAAGAATTGCCCGGCAAGCCTGATGAACGGCAACAGCGGACGACGAGCAAGCCGTGTCAATAGTCAAGCCGGGTCCGGTCCAGCCGAAATAATGACTGATCTTGCCAGCGATGAAACTCTTCAAGTTTCCGGTCGCTGAGAAGGCATTCGGGGCGTGACAAGCAATGTTGTTCTCATAATCTGCTGCACAAACACCGACATAGCATCCAATCTTTTTATCGGTGCTCTTTGATCGAAAATAACCAGATTGTTCAACGGCCTGGTATGCACACTGTAGCATATGCCTTTGTTGGGGGTCTGTTGATCCAATCTCACGCGGACTCTTCTTGAAGAATTTATGATCGAATGCATCATGGTCTCGAATGAAGTTTCCAAACCACTTCCGCTTAGGATCGATGTCTCGAAAGACAGTCTCGAACGAGAATCGCTCTTTGGGGACCTCCTGATGTTGCGATTCCCCTTTGAGAAGAAGCTCCCAGAACTCCTCAACGTCATCAGCGCCAGCGACCTTGAGCGACATGCCAACGACTGCGATATCATTATCGCCAATCAGATATGGATTGGTCTCAGGCTGTTGGCTAGACTTTCCGCTCACATCAGCAATATGAATAACCTGAGAGCTAAGCACTCGCATGATGGAAGGGGGTACTGGTCGTTCCGGGCCAAATGAAAGAAGGAGCGAAGTCTTGTCACTCAAGCGTGCGTCTTGAACAGACTCAAACAACTGATGCCATTCCGATTTATCAACCAAGATTTGGCGCAAAGCAGCATGGTGAAGCTTGCCGTTGGCTAGATCCTCGACTCGGGTGGTAAACCGTGTCGGAAGAAGTAGCTCGGACAGCTCCGGAAATTGGAATTGAGGCTGTGTATTTGTGAACTCGATGACAGAATCGATTTCGTTCCGGTGCGAGTCACTGTGGAAACGGCCAACGAGACCAACCTCATTGGCAATGATACCAGCAGCACGGAGTGCTTTCTGTAAAGCAGCTGTGGTTTTGCTCGATGTTGTGACAGTTGCGCGGCGCTGATCATAGTTCACCGAAATGTATGTCTATACATGTCAGAATATTTGAACTCACTATGGGAAATGGGGCATATGCCTACATCAGGAAACTCAGCCAAGATACGCTTTAGTTCATCTTCGCCATTGGCGGAGTTCCAGGCAGTTGCCAGTGACTTCGAAGGACCACGTTCGGTTGGTGCGTCTTGTGCGTCTACAATGGCTCCGATAAGCATTGCAAGGCGCACTGCAACCGAGCCGTACTTTGCGAATTGGGCCTCGCCAGCACTGCTGGATACGGTAAGAGCACTGAGAATACCAGTGCAAAACCCCAGAGTCTCTGTGTTATCTGATTTCCGGAGCTCCGGGTGTTCTTGGGTATAATTTGCATATTGCGTCAACTGGGTAATGACAACAAGCGGGCTGAGGAGAATATTGGGAAGAGGGAAAGAATCGCCGCGTATATCTCCCGATCTGATCCAGTCGCTCAGGTTCTTCAATTCCTTTGCTCCATCTATCACCTCAAGTTTCGGGATGCTTTTGAGTAGTGTAGTCCATATGGTAGGCAACTCATCAACGACGTCGAGCACCCATTGGTAAGCAGGCGAGCCCAGAATCGTTGCTCGTAATTTGAGGAAGGCTTCTTGGTTGAACGACAATGCCTGGGGACCGAAGAGAAGGACCGTGTTCCCTTCGGAGGGATTGACTATCCGGCTGACCATTTTTGCGGACAATGTTACCGTTTACTTCAAGAGACCGCTATCATCTGCTGAACCCGGAAATGAAGGATAGAATCAATTGATATCAATGATGGAGATACCACAAAGAACGAAAGATGTGGCAGGAAAGGGGTAACAAAAAACCTAAGATATGCAGTGAATAGCTTCGAGGTTGAGCTCTGATTATCTACGCTGAGATATGCTTGATTTTTTGGAGTATGGAGATAGTTCATTGCGCTGCTATTTACATAAATTGGCAAAGGCCACCATTAAACCTAACAGTTGTATCTCAATGTCTTAAAATGGCATACCATGCAAGCGCCTCTCAGCTAGTCTACCTGGACAGATTACTAAGTGAAGAGATATCCAAAAACTCCGGGCCACTTCAGGTCCTATCTCCACGAATGTGAACGGAGTAGGGCAACTTGATCGCCATACAACCGAGCTGACAGCTAGTATCACATAGCTTAGGGTCCACTCCTTCAACTAATCTTCATGGGCAATACGAGCCCCCGATCTTGATCAGGGGCCGAAATCAGCACGCCCATTGAACCGGCCCGGGGGGCGAGTACTGTCCCATTCCACTCGGCAAGAATAGCAATACCTCTGACTGCGCATAGAAACACATGTACACATGGGCGCTAAAAGTCTTCGAACTAACTTCTAGAATACAAAATTTTACGCTAGTACGATATGATTTAAGCTTAAACATCGGCTTTGTATTACAAATGTTCGGGCGGAGTTTTTACTCGGAGATGGTTGTATTGACTGTGTGAGCACCAGCACCATATATGTAAGACTCGGCTCCATCTGGGGCGGTAATTCGTTGTACTTTGCATAGTGATTGGGTACTACTCTACATATCAGCGGTCCCTCGTATCAACAACATTACATTTTCACCCTCTAGTCGAATGTGTAAATATGCGAAAATCGGATGTAAAAGGGGCGTGGCTGTTTTCGACTGGCATGGCAAGTATTTACTTATTTTCCGGCCACGGAGACTAGTATTCCAGTAACATTGACTAGGAAGCACATAAGGCTACCATTGGAATTGTCTTTGACAGTGGCTATAAAGCTTGCAGGCACTAAATACGTCTAGAGATCGGGCCAACGTTCTGCTAATCTAATCGAAGAAACTGGATATCCGTGAAATAGGAATTTTTGTTACTGATATTTTTCTGAATGTCTACCTCATGGTAATCGGCCCATTTCCAGTGTTCTGGGAAAAACGATTTGTGTTTCCATATGCAGTGTATATGAATTTAGCGCATACTCCATGCCTACAAATTGATATCCCTTGATAGGTATATAGTGTTGAACAGTGACTAATATAGATTTGTCCTAGTATATAACATTTTATCCATTCAAAATATAAATTTGTTTTTGAGCTTGTCTCCTTCCACGATTTCGTCCTTCTTCGCTACAAGTTCGGGCATGTCCCAGGTGACGTTGATGTAGCGGCCGCCTAGCCACTCGCGCTTTTCTGAAGTGAGGAATACGAGGGTGTCGGCACTTAGATCTGGTGAGTCGACAAAGACTATGATAATCATTAGAGACAAAGTTTCTCATGGGTGATGGAATCAAGTCACTCACTGTGTTTCTCAAAGTCGTGCAATCCCTCTGGTCCACCCATCATGTCGGTGGGACAGTTTCCTGGATGAATGGCAAATGCAGTCACACCTTGCTTTCCATACTCGGCATGAATGAGCTGGGTAAACCGTAATAATGATGCTTTTGATGTTTGATAAGCGGTCAATGTTGGGTTCAACAGGTGCGCTGCCACACTCGTAACCTGGATGATATATGGGTTTGGGCTTTTTGCTAGCATGGGTAGGAATGAACGAGCAACGAGATACGGTCCTCGAAGGTTCACACACATGATGTTCCACCACTCTTCAGGATCAGTTACAGCAATGCCGCCGTGGGAGCCAAGCAGACCTGCATTGTTGATAACAATATCAATTCGACCAAATTCACTTTCGATGAGCGCAGCGGCATTTTCAACACTCTTGGGATCAGCCACGTCTATATTCACTGGCAAAAACTTGAGAGGCTTTAGATTGGCGGATTCCGCGGTGGCAGCTACATCTTTGGCTAGCTGAGACATATCTGATCGCGCGCCAGCGGCGATGAAGGAAGCTCCCGCTCGAACAAATGAAAGCACCATCGCACGGCCTAGGCCTCGCGAGCCTCCGGTAACAAAAACGGCTTTTCCGGAGAAGTCGAATTGACGAGGGTCAATCGCTGGGTAGGAGTCACTGTGAACAACTGAGGTCACATCATAGTCACCTATAGGTTCAAGTGGAATCAGCTTCAAACTTCAGCTTCAAACTTCACAATACATCCCTGAGCAATACTGTACTAACCAGGACCCTCCAGTATATTTTGGGTTCCGCGAGGTGGTGGCATCTCGAACGGTCGACCAGTCAAGGTGATTTTCCAATTCTGCAGATTGCAAAGCCTCAATGTGCTTCCAAGGTTTTAAATCTTCCAAGGTTGCTTGATCCTGGAAGCTTGAAGATTTTATGTACAGCCTCGCGCGAGCAGCCCTATGCTCTTGTTTATATTTATTGTGCTTCCCTTCCTGAAATTCTAGATAAACATCAACAGGCATTCGATTTGGTGCTATCTTTGTGATGTCTAATTCCCAAAGACCACTCCGGGGATAAATTCTGTAAATCACCGAGACTAAAGTCAAATCTACACCGCACAAATGAAGTTTCGTTCTAGCAAGCTAGCCCCGTTGGCGTGGCCGGGGTCCGAAAATACGGCCACACTTGTATCAATGGCTAGTGATTAGTAGCAGGCGCTACGTACCTACCTAAGGCGTACGTAGTTTGTAGCTAGCCTGGCGATCATGACAGGGGCTGGGTCCGCTAAGCCCAGGGCCTAGGGCGGTGGTGCTTTAGCTGCGTCGCTAACCAGGATCGGAGTTTTGCCTCGGAGTTTTTCCCACAGCAAGGTAGACATGTTGGTAAAGTCGTGGTGTTTGAGCACTGCTTGTCTAGATGCTAGGTATTTGGATCTGTAGCTGAATGCATACGTGCAGGGAGGATGACATCTGGGTAGGAGTCATCATCCTACATACCTAGGCAGTTAGTTTAGAAGATATATATTCAAGAGGAGTCCAGACAGAGATCTTGATAATGTTGAGAGATTCCCGGTTAGAAATATTCGGTTGGCACAGGTACCTTATTTTACAAAAGACAAACAGCATTTATATCAAAGATTCGAGCTTGTGGAGACTCAAGAAACGCTAGGTTGCAATTAAATCAACGGAAAAATTGACTAGTTCCGGAGATCTACAAACATGTATGACCCGGCACGTACTCAAGATATTCTCGGACAATTGCCGCTATTGAAAGCATACAACCACATCATGGTTGGATTCCCGTTGGAAGATTCCAGCAACCGTGATGAGGTAGTTCAAGCATTGGAATCCGCAGCCCTTAAGCTCACGACGGCTATTCCATGGTTAGGTGGCAAGGTTGTCAACGTGGGTAGCGGACTGGATAGCAGTGGTATCTTTCAAAGTGTTCCTTGTGAAGAATTCTCGCCTCCGAACTCGATCCTCCGTGTGAAAGACTGCACCGACCTTCTTGCCCCGTATCCAGAAATTGTGGCTGCAAAGGGACCAGCATCTATGTTAGATGGCGCAGTAATCGGACCCAAAAATGCATTCCCGCTCAGCTACAAGGAGTCTGAGACAGACCCCGCGCCAGCTTTGCTCATCCAGGCCAATTTTTTGAGAGGCGGTCTCATTTTGGACATGGCCGCCCAGCATAACATGTCCGACGGCGGTGGTATTCTTGCAATGCTTAATGTAATCGCAACCGCTCTTCGGGGCCAGGAGATCCCTGCTAGCACGATTGAAGCAGCGAATTTAGACCGGAGAACTGTGATTCCACTTTTGGGTCCTGAAGAACCATTGCTCGATCACAGCCACTTAATCAGACCTCCTCCTCCAGCTGTGAGACCGCCACCACCTTCGCCTTTGACTTGGTGCTTCTTTCGCTTCTCCGCTGAGAAGCTGAATGCCATCAAGGCAGAAGCAAGCGATCCTGCTCATTTGACGGTGCCTTTCATTTCGCGTGATGATGCACTCTGCGCTTTTCTCTGGAAGCGTATCACAGCTGTCCGATTGCGTCGACGTCAAACACCAGATGATACATCAAAATTTACCAGAGCGGTTGATATCCGTAAAACCATGGGAATTCCATTCGATTATATGGGCGTCTCAGTAAGCAATGCCAGCACTTGGCTTTCGTTCCAGCAAGTGACGAGCCTACCACTGGCAGCAGTGGCTTCAGAGCTACGCAAAACTCTGAATGAGATAGACGCCAAGTTTGTGCAGAGCTTTACCACTTTTGTTTCGCGACAAAAGGATAAGAGCAACGTCGCCTATGCGGGTAAGTTCAACCCTGATACCGATATGGGTACTTCATCCATGGCATCTGTACCTCTTTACAAGGCAAATTTCGGTCTTTTGGGACAACCAACCCTCGCTCGCCGACCTACTTTCGCGCCCATCCCAAGTACTATCTATGTCATGCCGCAAACACTTCAAGGCGATGTTGATGCACTGGTCTGTCTCGGAGAGGCGGATATTGCAGCACTGAGAGATGACCCCGAGTGGGCATCATGCGTAGAATATATTGGATAAGTTTGGGCGGAGGATGGCATTGTTCATGTTTCAGACCCTATAGATTGCAATGTCATTGTTGCTCAGAGTTTATGATCGGAATGAACATGAAATTTGAACATGGAGCATATCTTCTATAAGTAAAGTTTCTCAGATGTATATAGGTATGAAAGATGATCTGCATGCAGAACGTACAAAACAGTTTATTGAATCAAAGAATCAAGCATAGCCAATAAAGCGTCCAAAAACAGCTTGAAAGAAATAATCCGTTTTAAAAAAAAGTTAAAACGACTACGGCCAACAACCAGCAAGCCCTTGGTCACCGGGCATTAACTCGCAGACCGAAGCTGCAGAATAACAGGGTCCGAGTCAGATGATGCCCCGGCGTTAGTGACACCAATAGCTAATGTCCCTACATGATTTGGCTGCGTTATATGGCCATCCCTCTCCGAAACGATATCCAACGCCGAGGGGTAGCGATTCAATTAGCTGAAGGCCCCCTCTTGGCTTGCATGATGACTAGCTAGCTAGAAGTATCAAATTCCTGGAATACTCCAGGGCTTATAAGCTGAGTGTTTACCCCCCCCAGAAAGTTCAGCACGCATTTTACGCCTAAGCGCGTTCTTCAAATTCTAGTAATCCGTTCACTCCAGTCATCCGATAAATTGCCCATCGCCTTGATTCTCACCGAATCATCAACAACAATGGCAGTAAAGCCCATCGAAGTTGCCATTATTGGTGGTGGGATCACAGGGCTCACCTTAGCTTTGGGTTTACAAAAACGAAACATTAACTTCCACATTTATGAGCGAGCACAAAGTCTTCGCGAAATAGGCGCGGGGATTGGCTTTACTCCAAATGCCGAACGTGCAATGCAAGCTTTAGATCCACGCATCCATGAGGCATTTAAAAGCGTCGCTTCTCCAAATGCATCAGATTGGTTTCAGTGGGTAGACGGCTTCAGCGGCGTTAATGGCGATAAAGACACGGTCGAAGAAGATCTCCTGTTCAACATGTATCTAGGTGAACGTGGATTTGAGGGCTGCCACCGTGCACACTTTTTAAAAGAGCTTGTTGACCGTCTTCCCGAGAATTGTGTGACCTACGGCGCACATCTTGAGACTATCATCGATCAAGGAGACAACGAGGCGATACAACTGAAATTTCATAATGGTACAACCGCTGAGACGGATTTAGGTAAGCACCACCCTTGAATATTGGCATGATAGTGATAATGAATTCGGGAAAGTACGTCAGCTGATGCATCTTGATCTTAGTTATCGGTTGTGATGGTATACGATCACGCGTTCGACAACTGATCTTGGGCGAACAAAACCCTGCGTCATATCCTACATACACTCATAAGAAAGCCTATCGCGGCCTAATTCCTATGGAAAGGGCTCTTCCGGCACTTGGAGAGTCAAAGGTCAATACTCGATTCATGCATCTCGGTCCGGATGCGCATGCGCTGACATTTCCGGTGGCTGGAGGGAAACTAGTGAATGTGGTAGCCTTTGTGACCGACCCAGGTGCATGGCCGTATGCAGACAAGCTGTCTGCTCCCGCCGAAAAGAAAAATGCGATCGCAGGTTTCTCGAAGTTTGGAGGTGCAGTGCGGACAATCATGGATCTACTATCGGAAGACTTGGATGAATGGGCTATATTCGACACATACGACCACCCAGCATCCACATACTACGACGGCCGCATTTGTATTGCCGGAGATGCTGCGCATGCTGCCTCCCCTCATCACGGCGCAGGTGCCGGTTCTGGCATTGAAGATGCCACTGTATTGGCTACCGTCATTGACTTTGCGCGAGCTCGATTGAACGAGTCACTAGACAAGTCTCGATCGGAAGTTTTGAAGGCGGCGCTCGCAACCTACAATGCGGTCAGGCTGGAGCGATCTCAGTGGCTCGTCGAAAGCAGTCGAATCCTAGGCGAAATCTATGAGTGGCAGTATGAGGCGACTGGTAGCGACAAGAAAAAGTGTGAGGACGAGGTCTTTTGGAGATCACATAAGATCTGGGACTATGACATCGACCAGATGTTGCAGCAAACAGCGGAAGATTACAAACAACGACTCGGCTCTTGAGCGCACTTTTCTTCAAGCACCGCCTCTAAATGTTAGTAGCTAGTGAAGTCTTCGGTTGTTTTGGTTTGTTGTTGGGATCATGATTTAGCTTGACGACGTTCTATATATTGTATTAAGACATTAACCCTAATCGTCACGCAAGCACTAATCATTTGACATAACCCTAAGTACTCTTCGCGATAGCTATGGCCTGGTTTTGTCAAAAGTGGAATTTAATATCGAACGTGAGATTGGTGACCCATCATCTCTTCATGAATCCAATCTTGTTAGAAAAAAAATACTTCGTATATAACAAGCGGGGACTTATTGGATACGCGTCCGAAAGCTATTTGAGGGCAAACCATTGGAGAATTCAGTTAGACTCATGCAACCAGGACAAGAAGAATAAACTCCGAACCGACATAAACAGCCCTTGAACAAGCCTCATCAAAAGCTATTACTATTACGTAGTGCAAGCCCTCGACGGAGTACCTTCGTCCAACTCGCCGGTAACAACCCGAATCACTCTGCCTTTCTTCGCCTAAGTAAAGCTGTGCGGTCTCTGAGAATCTTTCTAGTGGCGCAATGATACTATACCGAGTATAGCCATTAGCAGTACGGAGTTGTGCAATTAAATCACGACTAGAATTAAAAACCAGCCCACGGGTGCATTAGCGCCTGCAAGCTTTAATCTCCGGGGATAAGGGCTTTTGTTTTAGTGCAGTCATTTTGGCCCCTACCGGCCGTAGCACCAACCAGTCTATTTCATAAGGCTTGGAGGGCCAACAGGTGCATTCATCTCTCAGCTTTTGTGATATTCCGCAACGTCGCGGAGCAATCGAAGGAATCCATTTATGTCCATTTTTGTCACACAATTCTAGTCGCTTCGGGCCAATGTATGGGTTGTCTGAAAGGCTAACTGAAGAAGGCAATTCGACATCATGCGGATGCTTGTAATTAGTTCTTCATAGGCCCTGGAGAAATCTTTAAATACAAAACCCTGCCGTCCTCGATCCGGGCAGTTTAATATGGTCAGGCACACTTCTAGAAACCTTCCGCTATAACTATCCTAAGGGACAAAGCACCAATAGATTTGTACAACATGGCCGCAAGACTTTCAACTTGTCTCCTGGCAGCTCTCGCTCACAACCAATCTGCCGTGGTCACCCCGAGTTCCTCAAACTACAACAGTAGCCTCACCATCTATAACTTGAACATACCCATCTTACCTGCAGCTGTCACATATCCAAGTACTACGGAAGAGGTTTCGGGTATCGTGAAATGCGCTGCCGAAGGGAACTATAAGGTACAGGCAAAAAGTGGTGGTCACAGCTATGGAAACTACGGTAAGACATAACTTTCAACAGCTGGCTTATAGTGAAAACAAAATTCAGGAGGATATTTGAACTGACAAGCATTCGGCAGGCTGGGGCGGAGAAAGTGGAGAGGTTGTGATTAACCTTGCCAACCTCGATGGCTATTCTTACGACAACTCGACGGGATATGCCACTGTCGGTGCCGGTACTCGATTGGGTAGCGTCACGACCGCTTTGTACAACTCTGGAGAGCGTGCTGTTGCTCATGGATCATGCCCCGATGTTGGTATTGGAGGCCACGCCACCATCGGTGGAGTTGGACCTACATCTCGTCAATGGGGAGCAACTATTGATCACGTTGTGTCTGCCACTGTCGTCCTTGCCGACGGTAGGATTGTCACTGTCTCCGAAACCCAGAATCCGGATCTCTTCTGGGCCTTGAAGGGAGCCGGTGGCAGCTTTTTTGTTGTGACCGAGTTTGTTTTCCGCACCGAAGCTGCTCCTGCTGGGGGTGTTTCGTACACATATGCTTTCAGAGGTCTCAATGCCACGGCCCAAGCACAAGTCTTCCGGGATTTCCAGACTTTCATCTCCAACCCTAGCTTGTCTTGGGAGCTGTATATCATGATGGTTGGACTTCCCACCGTTATTGAAGTCACAGGTGCCTTCTTTGGCTCCTTGGAGGATTTCAATGCCATTGGCCTTGAGCAAGCGTTCAGCATTACCCCCGTTACCAACGTCACTGTCATCCCCAACTGGTTGGATATGGTGGCCATCTGGGCTACCGAATCGGAGACTGCAGAAAGACCAGCCTATTTCTACGCCAAGTCATTGGATGTCTTGCCAGACGCCCTACTTTCCGACGACACCATTGACTCAATGTTCGAATACCTCACAACAACTCCGGATAATGCATTGACCTATGAGCTGGAAGTCCAATTGGTCTCTGGTGCTATGGCTGAAACTGCTAGCAACGCTACTGCTTTCCCTCACCGTGACGTTTTGTATTGGATTTTTGCCTATGCAGCTACCAACGGCACCGTTTCTAACACTACCATTGACTTCCTGGATGGCTTCAACGACGTTATTTACTCTGCATTCCCCAACGAGACTTTCTACGCCTATGCCGGATATGTCGACCCTCTACTTTCAAACGGACCTGAATTGTACTGGGCCGACAACCTTCCGCGTTTGGAACAAATCAAGAGAGAATATGACGAACATGATATTTTCCATAATCCCCAGAGTGTTCCTGTAGGAGATGGCGATGGATGTGACTGGTAATGGATTGGCATGATTGTCTTGGACTGGGGGAAGTAGTGGAGACAGTTGGTACTGTATTTTAGACTTGCTTTGCGACTTACACGAATATTTTCAGCGCACATACATAGAAATATCTCAAGTTAGGATATCAAAATAGAAAAGAGTCTAGTCTCCTTCAAAGCCTTTCTACGACTATATGTCACGTCTTGAATTGAACAATGGCAACAAAGCTCAGTCATCGTCGATAGAGACGAAATTCCTGTGGTTAGATTTTGCACTTCCCGGAATCTTTGATCAGGTAAAAGCCACCTAGATCAGGCTCACCACATTACTGTCACCAAGCTAGTAAACCGGAGAAGATAATACAAATGGCCGAATAAAATGATGGTACCGGTACCTAAAGGATTAGTTAGATCAGAGTCAACTCAATTTTCAAGCGAGAATTACTCTCAAGAAACTTTCACCGACTCATGGATCGGACCATATTGCATCTTCCCCGTAAATCTCTTGCAGACTTCCATGCATAGAATGAGGGCAATATTTAGCGTATCCACCTCTTGCACGCGGAGTACTAGAAAGTCCGCCGACCATGCCAGCCCGTCAAGCTAAAACAGGCCCTCTTGGTGCAGGGGCTAGGGGCATAGGCGCCGCAGCCCTAAGTCGTAATTTTCCGACAGGTAGAACAAGCCGTAATCAGTTCCCACGATGAAACGGGAGATAGTTATGTAAGAGGAATTTAACGAGTCATATGCAGAATTCAGATTTCGTAGATAATACAAGCTTCTCTAGCTCATGGTCTATAACCAGTATTTCCAATTCTCTAATATAGACTAATTATCCCGAGAATTCAGTAGGGACTCTAGTGCATGAGGAAACACTACGGAACCCGAACCGTATCTGCTGTTCCTTGTCCGGAGTACAGTCTACTCGGTTTGACTCTGTTCTCATTTATGGGGGCAGAGTTTAAATGTTTGTGGGCCTAACGGGGGCTGAAGGGGAAATATTAGTTCGTATGTGAGATAGTTAATCAATAATCGTTTGAAGGCTGAATCATCGTCATGCTCTAAAATAAGGTAAGATTATAAGCGCGACGAAAAGAAAACAGAATCCTTTGGATAGTCTTATATATACTGGTGTGAAGCGAAGTGAGGCAGTTCAAAAAAGGTAAGGGAAACATTGTCTTCAAAATTGGACCGAGTTTTGTTTCGAAATGCGTGTCAAAATACTGTTCGGCGCTGCCATGCTCATGTCTATTCTCGAAGTGCAAGCACAGAACATTACAACGCCCGATCCTGAGGGTTGCGTTGACCCGATAGAATTTGCATCATGCCTCACAAATGCCAACACCACTGCTATTCAATGTGCCAGTCAACCCAACGCCAATGTTACCGCATGTGAGGCGCAGGAGCTCGTTGATGAGATGCTCTGCTACTATGGCAGCTGCTGGAATAAGGTATCTCCTAGTTAAACTTTCAGTGAACAAGAGTTCAATGAAATACTAACAGGCATGATTAGGTATATACTTGCGCCTATCAATATATCACATCCGAGTACCTGCTCGCAATCAATCGAGATCATATCCAAAGCGCACCTTTCTATCCTGCACCTGCCGATGCACCTGACAGCTGCTCTTGCAATTTGGGCAACTCGATGATCAACGCCACCTTGAACCATGATACTTTATACACCTGCTGGGCTATGAACAACCAGACCCAATCACATGAATGTCAATGCTGCGTATACAGTGCCGCCGTGAGCGCGTATGTGGCCCATTTTAGAGGTGCTAGACATGAGAACAGTATCAGAAGCTAATGACCGGGGCTAAATAGGTCATACGGTATATGCCCGGGCACGGAGAAGGATATCCTCGGTGTCCCAATTCTGGTTGAAGAGGGCCAGGCAAACATTGCCGCCAATGGCTCTTGCGATGCCCTCACATATGATGTCTGCTACGGTCAATTTGGTATTTCCACAGCTGACAACGGCACATACGTGGATGTCAACAATCTCCCACCAAACCAGACTCAAGCGCTAAGCAACACTCCTGGGGCATCATCACTCACTAGCCCTCCAGGTGGCGAAACAATGACTGTCACTTTCCTCAACAAGACATACACGATCACAGCGGCGCCTTATAATGCGACGAATGTGGCTGCTACAACTACTACCAAAACTGGGGGCTGCAGTGGTAAGGCAACTGCATCCAGCTCAGCAGTAGTGAGCTCGGCGTCAAATACAGGAAGTTCGGCAGCGGTACCTACTGGGGCAGCCGTAGCAATTGAACCTCGATTCGCTTTCGGACTATTATCTTTGATATTCATTGGTGTATTCGGTTCGTTTTAGAGTGAAATTGGTGTTGGTGGAAGTGATTGGTCACCTATAATGATCAGAAAGATCCGCTAGTTAAGCGAGAGATGCTAACATATCCATAGTTGTCTTGCATTAAGCGAACCTTGGATTCATTCATAGCTGTGAGGCCACGGGATGTAGATGCTTTCTGGAAGTGACGCACAGGTACACTCAGTGGCACAAGTATTTTAAGCATCGTTATTGCAGAGTATGATATCGGTAACAATTTACCAGTAATTTAATGTAGATCCGGCTGAAGCAACCAATCCGGACTGAGAGTTAGACAAGCTAGTAATTCTCCAGCAGAACATTACCAAGTTACGTACCATACCGATACGGCTTCCAGTTTAGGCTAAGCCAAAACCGCACTAGCGTCAATGTCTCACCTTACACGTCATCCAATCCCGACATCCGAACAAAACACAACAATCGCACCTAGTGGGGGAACAGGAACCCGAGATTGACAGATATTATAGTCTGACTGTTGTTTGCAAACCGTAGAGATAGGTCGCAATCCATTCTAGCATGTGGCTGCCGACGTTCAGCTTTTCCAAACGTTGGACTGAATACGAGCCGCCACTGTCCGTTGTCTGGCGTGGACAGGAGAACGAGGCACTCTACGAAGAAGCTCGAGTGAAGAGGATATTCAATTGCCAACGGCCCAAAAGATACCCACGTGCAATTGTATCTGCAAAGACAGAATCTGACGTTGTTAAAGCTGTCAAGCTAGCAATTGATCAAAAACGCTCGGTTTCCGTCAGGGCCGGGGGACATAGTTGGCCAGTATGGAGTCTCCGCGATGATACTATCTTAGTAGATCTCGGCGAGTTTTCGCAAATCAACTTTGACGAAAAGACCGGCGTGGTCAGCGCGTCTCCAAGCACGACAGGCAAGGAGTTATCCGATTATTTGCATATCAGAGATCGCATCTTCCCAGCGGGTCATTGTCCGGACGTGGGAATCGGAGGCTACTTGCTCTGCGGTGGATTGGGATGGAATTCCAATGTTGGTCCTTTAACTTAGCCCCCCGCTCTGCATATCCCCCCCCTTCCTACTCAGCCGTTTTCTGTCCCTTGCCAATTGGAGCATACTGCTAACGGAAAGCTGGTTCAACGCAGAATTGGGGCTGGGCATGCGAAGACGTCATCGCTATTGATGCAGTCACGAGCTTTGGAGAAATTGTTCATGCGGATTCTGAGCAGAATAGCGACCTGCTCTGGGCAGCTCGAGGTGCCGGTCCAGGATTTCCGGGGCTAGTAACACGTTTTCACCTTCAAACCAAACCGTTACCGAAAGTCATGAAGTCATCATTGTATGTCTATAATCTGAGTCAATATCAGGCTGTTTTTGACTGGGCGTTGAAGGTGAGAGACATTACCTCCTACGTTGATACTCGACTGATTCATTGTGTCCTAAATACCAACCACTTATTTCCCGCACTAATAATGACAGCAGATTCCCTCGGGCATCGACGAGGGCCTCGAAATTGCCGTGATCGGAAGCTATCCCTCCGGATTTGACGAGCCCTGTATAACAGTTGCCCTCTTGGCCGTCGGCGGTAATGAAGAAAGTGTTACAGAAGTCTTGCGTCGTGGTGATGAGTCTCACCCGGACGGGGCAGCCGTTCGTTCATTTTGCAATGAGACGAGCTTCGATGAGCAATTCCATTACAAAAGGGAGGCGTATCCGGAAGGGTACAGGTATTGTGCCGATAATTCATTTCTGAATAACGGTGCGGATGTCGCTTCCGTTCTCAAGTCCGCGTTCTCAACGTTGCCCACAAGAGAGTCATTGGCTCTCTACAACTCCATGGTTCCAACCAGCCGCCGTGACTTGCCGCCGATGGCCTTGAGTGTGCAGTCGGACCACTATTTTGCGCTATATGGTATCTGGGAAGACGAGGACGATGATGCACGCAATCAAGCATGGGTATCGGATATCATGAAACAGGTTGGTCAACACTCGGTCGGTGCGTATACGGGCGAATTCGATTTTCAGACGCGACAATCACGATTCTGGGGAGATGAGCAGAAGAAAAAGTTGGAATGCATCAGGGAGAAATGGGATCCCAAGGGCATCTTCTGTGGCTATCTGGGGTTGGAAGTTAGTCAATGACGAGTCTCCTCAGAGACATTAAAATGTGTGTAGCGACAAAAGCAGTCTGGCGAATAATTAATCCGAGACGGCGACTCGACAGAACGCGTCCACGACACGTCGCTTTCTTTATATGACATCATCGAGTCTCAGGGTTAGGGTTGCAAACACTCTCAGATCCAAACACCTCGCAACACACCACTTCTAATCCTGTCTATAACTCTATATTACAAAATATCCAACCCCACTCTATAATTTTATCGTCATAAACATATTATCTTCGTGGGCGACATAGTCGGCAAACGGTTCGCATCGTTCAAAGCCACACCCCTCATACAATCGTTTGGCGTTCCCAAACGCTGCCACCGTGCCAGTTTCCAGACTGAGTCGATTATATTTCCTCCGCTTGGCTTCCGTGATCATATGCTGCACAAGAACCCTGGCGACTCCCTTTCGTAGGTGCTCAGGCGCAGTCCTCATAGACTTGATTTCTCCATGTGTCGAGTCCAGTTCCTTAATAGCACCGCAACCGAGTAATTCATCGCCCTCCCAGACAGTATAGATGGTGATGTTTGGTTTTCGGAGTGCGCTTAGATCTAGCACAAAACTTGTCTCCGGGGTTGATTTTGATTGAAGATCTTGGAAGTGGTAGATGAGTAGTGATTGGAGCTTGGGGTTGTTGAGATCGCCCGTTGTAACCTGCATCGCGAACGGTTGTACTAGGTACGAGTCAAAAATTGAGCTATTCTCGCTTGGATCTTCTCAAAAATGATGAATCCTCTCATTCAATCGCCATCTCTTCATTTTTAGGCCAATTTATATAGATTTCAGTACAGTCACCATGAAAAGAAATGAGTCATCCCACCGAACATTAAAATCCTTATCGGCCTCGGCAATTCTAGAACATCATAGGACAAACAGAGTCGTAACCGTTATATTACACAAAAATACATCAACTACGCAGAGATCGATCCCCGCACTAGCCATATTCAGCTAGCTTCCGTCATAGCATTACACTGTGTAACGTTTATTCGATAACCACAGCAATTCAACAAGATCGTAGATGTCCATAGCTTCCCCTGAAAGGGCTCATCAGAACTCATATAAAGGTCCCTATGGTGTTGGTAATGCTTCAGTTGAGCCCTATTAATTCTACGTTAGATAGTATCAAGCATCAAGGCTCCTAAATTGGCAAGTCGGCGCTCGCAGCTGGTGTGCAGGTGGACTCTTTAACCTACTTCAAATATATAAATATATCTGATGACGAGACTCCGCAGATAAATATCAAACCTCACCACCTCCAGGGCTGGGCAGTTGACACTAATTGATAAGTCAAAACATCGAAATCTACAAATCCCATATATTGTATCCATACTACGAACATATATTGCTGATTTCTTTTACAGGTTTCCTCCAATTTGTAGGCATAAATAATCTTTGTGCCGTTCTGCCAAGCGTTTCCGCCTTTGTACAGAATGTGTTATATTGACAAAGGCAGGCTTTGTGTGTTTTATATGCTTTGACAAGATTGCTTCATATACAAGTTTCATAAGATTGTCATTATTGAGGTGGAAAGTATCCCTGTGCATGGAAAGGTATAAATAGTTAGATATTTCCCACAGCTAGTACAGATTTCTGATTGACAAGCTAATCAATAAAATCTGACTTTCCTCTTACATATAATTTCTACGTCAACAGGTTATGAGCCTGGAGAATCATTCTCTGGGTGCCGAATTGACGTCTCTTATTATCGTTTACTGACGATTACTACGTTTTCCTTTACACGCTCTTCTTCTTGAAGCTATACTCATCTCTTCGCAATGGCGCCTTCCGAGAGTCTCACCGTGGCGAAGATTCCCCCGTTGACAGGCCCAGAAAACTGGATAACCTGGTCAGAGAGGATTATGACTGAGCTCAAGATTAAACGCCTTCATCGAATTGCATGCGGCACACGTCCACGACCAGTCGTTCCACCGGAGCTGATTCCCAAGCCTGGGGAAGCGCGTACGTTTACCAAAGATGAGGCAAAAGAGTTGGATACAATACGTGCAAAGCAGGAGGAATGGGACGAAGATGATGATGCTGCAATTGGCATCATTCTCAGCGGCCTATCGATGTCAATTCGTCATAAAGTCATGTCTGGTGGTGGCAATTGGACCTCTTCCCAGCTAAGCAAATTTCTCAACAAAACCTACAATGTCACGCATGGTGTACAATCTTTTGAAGGCTTACAACTAGCTATTCGCACTCGATATGACGACTGCAAAACTATAACGATTATTACACCAAAATGACCGAGGCATTGGAGAAATTTGATCTTAGCCTTCCGGCAGGGGATAAGCTACCAGAATTCGTTAAAATTCAGTTCTTACTCAACAATCTTGGAGAATCTTGGAGTGTCTTTCTTACCTCTTTTCTCAACAGTCGATTCGACAAAACAAAGGCTACGTTGGACTCAGTATCAGCTGTTTTATTGCAGGAAGAAATGCGCGTTAAGTTTCACGAATCTGAAGCCAAACTCGCAAAGGCTAAGAGCGCCAATTCCAATGGGAATAAAGGCAACAAAAACAATAAGGATTCCAAGAAATCGTCGAATAAAGATTCGAACAAAAATGATGAGGAATGCGGTTACTGCCGCAAGCCCGGTCATAAAGAAAAGAATTGTTTCAAGAAAAAGAATGACGAGAGGAAGAAGCAGCAGGAATCTGCTAATAGCTTGAAGAAGGTTGAATTCGGTGAGGATGAAAATGGCGATGGCTATGATATTAAGGGAAGTCTTTTCTCAATGAAAACCATTGTGAACGACTCAATAACCTCAGAATCAGCTTCTCTGATAGAAGAAAAGTCTTCTCAAATTCACTCATGCGAGTGCTGGCACTCTGACCATGAGCAATTTCTTTATGAGGATATCTCTGACGAAGAGATAGACTCTATTCTTACATCTCACGGAATCACGGAATCTGACTGTGTTGAGCCTCCTATCGATGAAACATCATCTCAAGATGAGCCCGTTACAACACGCTCAATCAACGCCGTTGAAGCTATTCCCGAAAGCAAGATTACGGTGGATATCGCTCGTTGCAACCGTCTAGGCAAAAATTGCTGGATCCTTGATTCCGGTGCTACAGATTTCTTCATTCGGTCCCCCGAATATTATGTTGAAGGCACGAGCAGGCCTTGCAGGCATGCGATTCGTACAGCAACAGATCAAATAATCTATTCCGAGTTACGAGGCGATATAATCTTATATTTACCTCATCCCGACGGACACGTGCGTGAGGAACGTCTT
The DNA here is from genome assembly GCA_022814505.1 of Talaromyces liani. Taxonomy (NCBI): domain Eukaryota; kingdom Fungi; phylum Ascomycota; class Eurotiomycetes; order Eurotiales; family Trichocomaceae; genus Talaromyces; species Talaromyces liani. The sequence continues at coordinate 266,158 of JAKLNL010000032.1, forward strand.
GAGGATTGTCTCTACGTTCCTGACATGGCCATCAATTTATTGGGAACGATACGCTTTAATCACAAGGGTTATGGCGTCAATTTTCTTCCTAACGAAGTCATTATTAGTGAATCCAAGTCTAGCGAAATCGTTGGGTATGGTGACATCGTTGGAAATGAATATCTTTTACGCGTTTGTGATAAAGCGAACGCGATTCGTCGCTCCTCCGATGCTTCTCTTACGATAACTGACTCCTCATCCACGAGTACGGCCGTTGACCTTGCGAGCTACCGTCATGCAAGGTCATATTCAAATGACACCAGCTACGAAACGTGGTGATCGTGTATTTGTTGATCTTGGTGGTAATCATACGGATATGCCGGATTCGTTTAAGGAAGGTGCTCGCTATTGGATGTTCTTTGTCGATCAATATGATGGTTGGGTTACAGTCTACTTTTTGAAGACTAAAAATGAAGCCTTTACCTGCATAAAACGTTACTCGGAAGAAGAGAAGCGTGCAGGCTTTCCAGTCTGTCGCTTTCACTCGGATCAAGGGGGTGAATTTGTGAGTCATGAGCTCTCCAAATGGGCTCGCTCAAATGCTATTATATGGGAATACTCTGCTGCTTACGCTCACAGTCAAAACGCTATTCCAGAGCGTGTTAGCCGTACTATTTTGACCAAAGTACGTGCTGTATTTGGCGATAAAATTATTCCGAAGGACTTATGGGCGGAGATCATGAAAGGAGTCGTATTTGTAAAAAATATGTCTCCTGTTCGCAGCAAGAACAAGGTGCCCTTCGAGATACGCTACGGTAGAAAGCCTGACGCTTCGAAATTGGTGATTATTGGTTCTAAAGGTTGGTATACTATCCCTCCTGAAGTTCGCTCAAGCAAAGGTGTTGCAAAGATCGATCAACGTTCAATTCTTGTACGACTTCTTGGCTATACAAGTCTCGGTAAGCAGTACGTTATTTGGATACCGGAGACTAAAGAAGTTAAGCTTGCACGCGACGTCAAATGGGTTGAGGGCACCGACCCGGAGCTTTATGGCTCTCCCAACGATGACTACGGTCAATCTGTTGAGCCCCCAGCATTGCCACCAAATGATCGCAATCCCCATGAGATTGCTAGTGACGCAGGATCTGACGAAGATCTTGATAGTGATTCTGAAGATGAGGAAGATATTGAGAACGCACGCAGCTGCAATATCTCAAGTTCCACAAGAATTTCAGCCACTGAGATGAAAGCAATATTTGCTAAAGATGATGTCTCTTGGCTTTCTCCAACTCGCAGCTATCTTAGCAAACTTGTTGATGAATTTCCTGATTATCAACAAAGCGACGCCGTACAACTAATCCTCCAGGGATGGCGCTACATGAGTGCAAAAGGCGTTGCTGTTGGAGACAAATACAATTCTGCTGTTGAACCCAGCACTTACAAAGAAGCAATGGCTTCACCTGAGGCTTCACAGTGGCAAGCTGCCATGAAGGCAGAATATGACGATCTTGTCGCCCGTAAAACTTGGCGCATGGAAAAGCTGCCGTCAGGCCGGCGCGCGCTCAAGGGGAGATGGGTTTATAAGATCAAGTTAGGAGCTGATAATACTATATCACGCTTCAAAGCTAGATGGGTGGTAAAAGGATACTCTCAGATTGCTGGTGCTGATTACGATCAGACCTTTTCTCCTACCATACGCCCTCAAGGTGTTCGACTATTCTTTGCTATTGTCGCAGCGCTTAATTACTATTGCGCTGAGGCAGATGCTAAGCTTGCTTTCTTGCAAGGCATCTTTGGTGACGGTGAAGTTATTTACATGGAGCAGCCTACAGGTTTTCACGACGGCACTGATCTTTTCTGTCGCTTGCTTTTGCCTTTGTATGGCCTCAAGCAATCTGCACGATTGTGGTATTGGCGATTTAGGCGAGGCTGTGCGAAAGTCGGTTTATTCCCTACTAAGGCTGACGAATGCTTTTTTATCTCCGAATCGGGGGTGCTGCTTATACTCCATGTTGATGATATTGAAATCGCCGGACCAAGTAAGGCAATCGTCGAGGGGGTGTGTGCTGCCTTGGGAAAGGAATTCGACATTTCCCTTATTGGCCCTGCTTCATATTATCTTGGTATGAAGATTGAGCGTGACACTGAAGCACGCACTTTATCGCTTTCCCAGCGTGCGTATTTACAACGCGTTATTGACACTTATGATCCCGACTCTGTCAAAACCGCTGCTACACCCATGGAGGAAGGCTTGAAGTTATTCAAGAATACTGATCCAGTTGATGAGAAGCTTAAGGAGCTATATGGCTCTGGTATCGGCTCAGTTATGTATCCAATGCTTCAGACTCGGCCCGATTTGGCGCAGCCCGTAGCGAAGTTATCTCGCTATACGTCAAATCCGAGCAAAGCTCATTTTAAGGCCTTTATACGCATTATTCGCTATATTCGTGGCACTCTTGACCTCGGTATTGAATACGGTGCTCACAAAGACGCAGAAAAGGACGACCCCATGAAATTACTTGGAGTTTTTGAAGCTTTTAGTGACGCCGATTATGCTGGCGATTTGGATACACGCCGCTCTACATCTGGAATGCTTTTTAAACTATACAACGGTCCCATTTCCTGGGGATCTAAGCTTCAAACCACCGTTTCTTTATCGACATGCGAAGCGGAGTTTTACGCTATTGTCACCACTATTCGCGACGCCATGTGGCTCATATTTCTCATGGAAGGAATAGGTTTTGAAGGTGTACGACCAATGACTATACAATCCGATAGTCAACCTGCTATCGACCTTGCGCTCAATGCGCAATTCCACTCTCGGTCGAAGCACATGGATATCCAATGTTTCTGGGTGCGCGATATGATTACAATGGGCTATATTGTGCTCAAGCACATCTCTACAGAAAAGCAGATCGCGGACATGTTTACAAAACCTCTTGGACGAATCAAATTCCTGGATTTTCGCTCTCAGTTGGGGCTCAAGGAGATCCGTTGACCAGAAGCACATCTTCCCGAATAGATTGCAATTTCCTAAACGGGTTATGTGTATGGCTTCACTGCACCTCGATTACGGGGGTGTGTAGGCATAAATAATCTTTGTGCCGTTCTGCCAAGCGTTTCCGCCTTTGTACAGAATGTGTTATATTGACAAAGGCAGGCTTTGTGTGTTTTATATGCTTTGACAAGATTGCTTCATATACAAGTTTCATAAGATTGTCATTATTGAGGTGGAAAGTATCCCTGTGCATGGAAAGGTATAAATAGTTAGATATTTCCCACAGCTAGTACAGATTTCTGATTGACAAGCTAATCAATAAAATCTGACTTTCCTCTTACATATAATTTCTACGTCAACACAATTTACCTTCAAATGTTGTTGATAGGTACATGTAAGTCCAACTGCATTCTCCGAGCTCAGGAACTCCACCTTGGGGCACCTGGAATATTCACGTATCTACGCATAAATCAGCTGCGTAGGTACGCGAACATCCTTATTACTCGAAGGAGCATTCAGAAGTTTGAGTACCATGAAGTAAATACTGATTTCATCTAAGCACTCAAGGAAAAGAGCCCATGGAGTACAAGTGTGTCCCTCTTTTACCCACTCCACGCCATGTTAACGCCCACTTTTTCTGTTTCCATAGCAACAGCCACTCTCGGCGAAGGATTGAAAAGCTGCAATGTGCTGTCTTGATGCAATTATTCTTCTATCATTCTGAATTTGAAATTCTCCCTATGACTTGATTCGAAATTCTGTTGAGAACGATATGCTTAGTCATAAAGATTATGTAATATAAACTTAGCGCGTTGACGCGTCGCGTGCACAGAAAGTCCGCAAACCATCACTTCAAAGTTGTTTATTCTTTCGCTGCCCAGATCTTTCCAAACGTCCAAACACTGTCATAACATACTGCTTGAATATATTGTGGGTAGAATCAACCGATCTAACCTGACAAAATGTGCTTTGCCTTGCTTGGTTTTATCTGCACCAGGCTGATCGGAGATTGACCGAGTGGACGTCCACGAAAACACGACGCGAGGGTTGTCGTCTCGAGGGTCGGCGAGAACACTGTCATGATTCACCTTGTCCCGCCTTTCAAAATTCATTGGGAATTGAATAGAGAAGCGATTGCCTGCTTTCTGTGACCCGGTGAGTACCATCTTTTCAGATTGTAAAAAGCTCGGGTTGAAACATTGGTTAAGTAAGGTCATCCGAACACTAGAAGCAGAAGTATTTGAGTCTTCAATTGCCTATCACCTTTGCTTTGATATGTGACAGAAGAACGATGACGGAAAACCGAAAAGGGCCGTACTTCTTCCGACGTCGATCGCTAGCCTGAGAAAGATGCATTGCGAATAACGTCAACATTGAGTTTGTTTCGTTATGTTATCTGACCGATGGAAATGGCCGGTAGTTATACCCACAACTACACAAAAGTGGAAAAAGTTGATGTCATAACTCAAGCGCGTTGTTCGTACGTACAATCATTCTTGAATCAAACTCTGGCCTGTCCGCCTAGAGAGTGGCGGAAGCAATCGGCGACCAGGACGCTACTGGAAATATTTTCATTGCACTTACCCTCAACAATGAAATATTCCCGACAAACTCCTCTTCATTGCTCGAGCTTTACACTATCGTAACAATCTCAGAGAGTTCACATAAACCGAGATGACTTCTTTCAATTTTCCCTTGCAAATGAAGGTGGTAGGTAATGATTTTCTCCTGTCATCGAGCTCTCGAACGAATTGCGAAGAGAATTGTTGGTGCTGACCAATCCTTTCGGATGAATAGAATATTCAGTGCCGAGAAAATCCAGCGTTGTTCAGAAACCTCTGCCGCTTGTTCAAGAGATGATGTTTTAGTCAGCAAGCACACTCCAGCAATACGAGGGAATGTCTTGCCAAGAGTGAAGCCATAGGTCAAAGTGAAGGCTAGTGGCGCTTGTGGCACTGATTTACACATCCACGATGAAGAATTTGGAGTATAGGTAATGTTAAGCCGCTTTCCTAGAGCATTGACATGATAATTTTGGACCAAAAATGTCCAGTGTGGATTGACCAAAGCTAATAAGCTAATAAGCTAATTTATAGTTTCCTTTTGTGCCCGGCCATGGAACCGTCCGTGTAGTAGCAGCATTCGGTTCCAGCGTCAAAGGATTCAAAGTCGGTGATCGCGTGGTGGCAGACAACTCCGAGCTATGTAGTAAATGCCATTACTGCCGTCGCGCGACGAACTGTTTTGCGAGCATTTCATCGCCCATGGTGTGACGGTCGATGGCGGTTTCGTCGAATATGCTGTAAACCCATCGCACATAGTGTTTCAGTCTCGTAATATTTCCGATGTCGATGCTAGTTTGATCGAACTAGCCTCTTGTGCCGCTCATCGCATGGATAAGATTGCCCCTAAACTGGGGTCAAAAATCCTTCTTTTCGGTGCCGGACCGACTAGCCTCGTGTTAGCACAAATGTCTCGCCTGCATGGCGGTAGTCGCTTGGTTATTGCTGCGCCTGGTGACCCAAGATGGACCTTGAACGATTACCCTACGCTACGGATGAATATGTCGAACTTCCTCGCGACAAAGAAGCAGCGAAAGCGACGCGTGATAACATAAAAAGCAAGAACCCGTACGGTTTTGATATTGTTGTCGAGGCTACTAGAAGCGCCGAAGTCCTTGAAGATTCAGTCAATTTCGTGCGGAAAGGAGGAAAGCTTGTGGTGCAGCGGATATAGTCAAATATGCTCGTTGCCTTTTATCGCCGAACAAATCTTCCAGGAGGAGATCAGCATTATTGGTTCTTTCGGTCAGGTCTACAAGTTCACTGCTACGATTAACTATCTTGGTGGGTGCCTACTTGCCCTTAAATGGTAACAAAATGATCGTTAAAGAGTAGTAGTATTGACTATGAGTATAGACACAGGAAAGGTTAAGGTGACGGGAATCGTGAACGAGGCATTCCGGCCGTTGCTCAACGCGGAATGCCTCGACGCAATGAAGAACAAGATTGTAATCAAAGCAGCCCTTTTTTATGATTGCATAGATACTCAAAACCGCATTATTTCGTCGCTCACTGTACATGTGCTCTTGGGCTTTCGGCCTCAGGGTTAGGGTTAAAATAAATTTAAGCGATCTGGCCCAATACGGCCTAGTACACTTAACGCGTCTACAGCGGCGTGTCTCGCTGGCCGACTTTTAGTAACGTCAAATTCTATCTCGAAGCAACTGGTATTCTAGTCACCGACAATGATTCATATCCAAGATCTCCCAGTGGAGCTGCTAGGCCAAATCCTGGAGTATGTTGCCGATTTCGAAGATGATCCAGAAGATGATCCTCTAGAAAGAGAGGACCAAAGGGCGCGAGCGAACTGGAAGGACGACGCCAAAGCCCAACCGGAAACTAATGGCAAGAACGACGAAGACGACGAAGACGACGAAGACGACGAAGACGACGAAGACGATGAAGATGATGAAGATGACGATGGAGATGATGAAGATGAAGATTTTGATTATTTGAAAGATCTACGAAATGTATGCCTGGTCTCGCGGTTTTTCCGTGACCTTGCCCAGCCTCTTTTGTTTCGCGATTTCGATGAGGATGGCATGTCTGGCGATATGTCAAAAATTGTCTCCTTTGCTAGAGCCATCTATCAGAACGAAAAACTTGGAAAGCATGTGCAATGTATCTCCATCATGAGCCTCATGCCAGAAGGGTTAATGGATATAAATCTCGATGATGAGGACTTCTCGCTTTTCGAAAACGTCATTCGACAGTTTCAGTTACCCGACGACAAGGAGCGCTTATGGATTCGGCTTATGGAAAAACGCGATCTCAGCGTCTTCACAGCGTTACTTGTTAACAAGACTCCTAATCTTCGTCAACTATACCTACCGGGTCTTGAGCTCTCAATGGAGCCTATTAACTTTCTCTTCAACCGCAACCCGCTACTTTTGCCCAATCTTGATCTCTTATGGATCGACGCTAATGTCGAAGCTGCTGGTTACGAAGTTGCTCTCTACGAGAAGCTCCTCGGGCTTCCTAAACTCAGTGACGTAACGTTCGAGTATGGTGACCTGGACTATTCATCGTTGCCGGATTCCTGGACGCCTGGAGTGCTGGCAACGGAACATTTAGCATTTCATCACTGCTTTGTTGACTATCCTGCCCTTCAGAAACTTTTAAAGGCGTGCAAGAAATTAAAGGCGTTTGCGTATGACAACTTTAGCTTGGATCCAACAGAACGTCGATCGTCGGATCAAAAGTTTGCGCCAGAGTTTAACGCTGCGCAAGCCCAAGAAGCCCTCCTCTTACACAAGGATACCCTGGAGCATTTTAATCTCGCATTCTCGTGGCATCCATGGGGGATCGAGGAGCTTCAAGAACATACGCCGAATCCAGCCAAAATAGGCTCCTTTCGCGACTTTGGCGTGCTCGAAAGCGTTTTCATCGCACATGACCTTCTTCCACCGCACCCACAGTTACCCTTGTCAATAAAGAGATTTCATATCACCAACTGCAACTCGTCCGTCCGAGACATGGTCCAGTATATCGCAAAGGACTGCAAGATTGGCCTGTACCCACAGTTCACCGAATTTCTGGTGCTTGCAGCAGACATCACCCGACCCATTAAGCTTGCAGGACAAGTTATTCCACCAGGTCAAACCCCATCACAATGTTTTCTTAGTCTGCAAAATATGTTCGACGGAACGAAAGTAGATTTTCGAGTATGTCCGTATAAAATACCTGAGTTCGATGACCATGAACTCCATGACTCGGACTTTGAAGATGAAGAATACGAAGAGTATATTGGGGCAGCAGGTCCAGGGTCGGCTCAATTGGCAGGGCTTCTTCATATGATCATGCAGCACGCCTTGGATGACCCCGAGTCTGTGCGGAATGGCTTGTATGCTACAAGTGATGATTCATGGGAAACTGAGAGCAGCGATTGAGATGATGTATTTATGTTAATACCCAACACTGATGAAACGCTTAATGACAATCTATATGTGCTGTTTGCACATGCAAATGTAGAGAAATTGACTAAACTTGGGGCAGACAAAGCAGAGAAGGTAGCAATGATCAATAACCCTTCAGCCGGAGCCCTCATATAGTAAATACAAAGATAGTCGAACTATTGGAAATGTTTCTTGAACCTCTCCCATTTTCCTTCGCTATGCTTTTGGGACGACCCATCATCGCCTTGATGTGGTTTATTTGTATGGGATGAAGTGTGCTCGGGGGCCTTCTTGCTGTCTAGATCGGAGCTTGGTTTGACGAGGTCGATATCTCGTTCACTTCCGTCCGACTTCATATTCTCAGAATAAAGCGTCGCCCCAGAGGCAGACATTGTGTTGTTCATGACTTTGCCCTCTCGTGCAGCCTCTTCTCTCTCGCGCTGTTGACGTTCAAGACCTCGCTGCGCAGCCGCTTCAATGCCACCTCTTTCTCCGAGCATTGTTGTACCCGCCGGCCCAGGAGCGAGTGCGCTGATGTTCAAAGGCATTTTGTTTGGGCAAGCTTAGGAAATTTCTGTGTGGTCGATAATGTCCGGAGGTCTCCATGAATGTGGCGCTATATATACCCATTGATAATCATTAGACCCTTAATAATCGATTCATCGCCAAGATGTGGGTTGAGGCTGTGAATAGGCCGGTCTCACTGGGCAATATTTGATTCTGACGAACCACCGAGACGGATGGCATGGAATGACATCATGGTGTCGGGAGTATTATCCACTGTGTTTTGTTCGCCCCCACGAAGTCCAGCAGTCAATGGAACTGAAAGAGAAACCCTGTATGAGCCATTCGGCTATTTTGAACGTCTACCAGGTAGTGTTTCTCTGTCCACAAGGTATATTTATTTACGCGTACCACAGTCAGTTACAGTATCCAATTTAGCGCATTTGAAGACCGATTAGGGTTTGAAACTCTCAATGCAGACCTAAGATCTAGCATATTGTCATAAGGTACGTATGTACATGTAGTACAGATATAAAGCTAGTCAAGCTGTAAAACCCACTCCGCAGCCTGCTTCGCATGAATTTCCGCCGGGTCAATCACAGGGACATCCTCAGGGAGCGAATCTTTCCGAAAGACGAAGCCCAGGTCGGTGCTTCCAAGTACAATAGCTTGAGCTCCTCGTTCGATCAACCGGTGTGCCTGCGAGACAAACATAACCTTTGTTTGTTCGGTCACACAGGCTCGCCCTTTTGCAACTTCCTCCAACATTCCTCTGTTGACCTCCTCGACGTCATCATCGCCCTGAGGAATTATTACTTCAAAGCCATGCTGAGAGCTCTGCAAACGTCCAACAAAGAAATCCGGATCTTCAGAGTCAAGCATTGTGGCTTTTGGGCCGAGAAGACCAAGGCGCGTAACATGTGGGTGAGTCTTTTTGATGTACGCTGAAAGGCAATCGGCAATGTGGAGTAGAGGGACTTTGGACTCGGTAATCAGTTGACTCGTGACTTTGTGAGCGAGGATAGCGCAAACGACAATTCCATCAATTCGTTGGGATCCGGAGCTCAGAGCTTTGATTGGATCCTTGTACACGGAAGCAAAGCCGGACCAGTCCTTTTTGGAAGCATACTGTAGCATCTCCTCTAGATTCGCACTGTACATGTAAAGAGAGGCGGCGGAGCGACCGCCTAGATGAGTGCGCACAACAGTGTTGATAGTCCTATAATACAGCTCAGTCACATCAGGGGTCATTCCCCCGAGGAGGAGCAGAGTTCGCATCCTGGCCATCAAATCAGTCTCCGGTCACACGGAGAAATATTTTGCCTGAAATTAAATGGAAAATTGACAACAGGCAGAGAAAAGGTAAAGAACTCCGTCCACGGCCAGGCGCGAAACAAGGCGACGATTGAGGCACTCGACAGGTGTAAAATGGAGAAGCAAGAGTGCAAAAGAAAAGCAGGTCTACTTGCGTACGAGAAAATTTTAAGCTATCTCCTCTCCGGCGCGCACAGTAAATAATTATTGTCTAGCGTGGTCTAATGAGTCATACATATCAGGCTACTAGTGAAAACGCCGACGCAGGTGCAGGATAAGTACAACATAAGCAAGCACCAATTATCATGCCTCCACTGACTCCATACTTACAAGGAGTTTTGATCTTGAGATTCGTAATTGTTACACCACGTCTGAAGAATCTATTAAGCTAATACGTTTGTATTGTTGTTGAGTCCTCAAAGAATCCATGGCTTAGGTGCTTTTATTACTAGATAGATCGGTACGCCTGTTGCGATGAAGGGATGGCAGTTCAAGATAGATAGAACTTCTGGGGCTTCGAGGTCGTACTGAGGCCAAGGTAGTAATGAAGTATTGCAATCCGAGTACTCGTTAGAGAGCTTACGGTCGATGAAAGATATTTTTGATAGTATAATAACTTCCGTCGAGTAAGAGTTGATGTAATGTGTGGTGCGATTCTATGTTTGGACATCGTCCCCTCCCTCACTCTGCATTCTATGCGATCCTTGCTGCTAGCTATATCTTATCATACTAGATCATCTAGTACGCGCGCTGCTTTTTGGTCTAGTTGGTCCCAATATTCTATAAATTATGTACTTACGAATAAATCGCCTGTCGACCGTTAGGCCTGACCCTATCGCCGACTGTGGCATGTACGCAGCTAAGCAGGTCCACCAGGTACTGATTTCTCTCTATATCTCCTGATTCGTGTCGCCGGCTTACGTCAACTCTAGGCTGGCTGGGCGGCTGATGCTAGGCGTCTGTAAAAAGTCAGGTATCCTTCGTAGAGATACTTCCAAATCATGTTGCATTTGACATTTCACGACTAAAGGAGACAGCTTTGGGAACCTCCATCATATCAAGCATCAAAGGTACCTGCTCAAATTCTAGAGAAATGAAAGCCAGAAAGGCGGTAGGTAAGTGACGTTGAGAATCTCGGTAAAAAAAGCGCTCAAATAACCACCTGAATTGATGAGGAATCATGAGGCAAAAATATCCGAGATCTCATACACAAAGAGAATACAGGCTATTTACTCAATCTTCGATACCATAAGGTACCCATCGACATCAATGATCAAGAATTATTGTCGGGTACCGAATCTAGTGATGACCGGGACAATAACAAGCGCCAGGCCACACATTCGTACCACAGAGAGCACCATCTCCTCCACCACTGTGTTTCGTACATGACTATATCAAAACGAAGTCAGTGCAAGATCAGATAAAATACCAATGCGATAATTATTTCTACTTCAACATACAGTACCATAGCCGCAGGGACTAAAAAATAATATTAGTATCACAAACAATCTAGATCCCTCTTCTTTTCGTTCAATATGTCTTCGACTTACTAGTTAACACCAGCAATTTTGCACGAAGTTCCATTGCATCTCTATGCAGAGCATTAACTTTCAATATGATAAATAAACATGTCAGTACTAAACTCACGCCACAAGGGGCCCATCCATTTGGGCAACCCTCAGGCTCAGGCTCAGGCTCGGTAGTAGCTGTAGTCATAGTCTCTGCAAGTGGTGTAGCCTCTTCAATGGGAGCGGCGGCGATAAATGTAGATCCGGCGAGGAGGGCGAGAGCGATAGTTATAAGCTTCATCTTGGACGGTGGATAGTGGAGTTGTGTGTCAAACTGTGACGACCTTCAGGAGTGTCAATGGAGTGAGATTTAGTCTACTTCTTGACATCAGTGAATAAACAATCCCGAGAAAAGGAAGACGAGGAGAAGTGTAGCTTTTAAGGCTTTGGTCGACACTGAACTGAAACAGCCAGCTTCTATTTGATATGCGTTGTCATGGAATACAAGGCTCTACCGTATCTTACGTGACACAGCTTGTATTCTCCTGCGTAAATCGTGAATCAGAGTTTGTCCATATCTAAAACCTAGAACCCCAACCTGAATCATACAGATGGTCCTGTGTACCGTGTAAGAAGATCATAGAAACAAAAAATTTTACTTATATGTGCAGAAGATGGGTCGTACAGGTGAGAGACACCGGCTCACAACAAGAATGAGAAGATGTATCCAAGTAGAACATGAAATAAATTTAAGATTTATAAACCACACGAACATCATAGGCTAGGTAGATTCTCAAATTGACAAAGTGCAACACGTACATAAGGTCGTAGATTTATGCATATGTATACTATTATTGGATGTCAAGGCTCATGAGAAACTAGACGATTCTTCTCTTACAGGAACCAAAAATAAGGCCGTCACCACTGCTAGCACCGCACCAGTGCAGCGTCACTTACAAGTTTCAGCGCTGTGGTACCCCAAAATCCAAAGAGCTTTACTTGAAATACTCTATAGCACAATTTGTTTAACCCTGAATGATGTAAGTTATTACCAACCTTGAGTATCGATAAATGTAATTGTTCTACGTTTCACAATTGATAGAATTCTCCTTTGGCGGCATCCATGCATGGTTTAGTAGGATGGCTTGATTTGTAGGCATCTTTTTACCACGTAGATCTTCAGTTTAAGAATTAACTGAACTCATGAGAAAATATGACAGATGAAGTATTCCATATTATACATGCTTTACTCTTGATTGATCCATATTATTCATCTTGTGGGCGGGTTTCTCAGTGATAACGCCTCTGTACCTACATATGTACAATGGCGGTAGGATCTGTGAACATGAATCGAAAGGTTGTAAATCCTGGATACCGAATCGCGATTGACAAGACTGAGAAGAAAGAATATAATATTTGCTGTTTGGTAAAATGATGGCCATTTAGTTGATTAGTTACTACCCAGTGGCTAAATATTCGCTACTGCTGACGGTCTATTGATTGAATAAAGTCTAGATAGACTTGCAATCGATAGATAAATATCACCAAAGATTCAGAGAAACGAACGGTTTTATATAAAGCCACTGGCGATCTTTGCTTTAAATCTGGAAGATCTCGCCCTAGATGTTTCCGGTTTAGGAAACTGCCCCTAACATTTTTTCGGCATGACAGCCATGTTTCACATCGCGATGTCACTCTAACTGTCACACTGACACGAACTACGCCATAAAAGGGACTTGTTGATCAGCCTTTATACTTTAATTGCTTCCCCATTTTCCAAACTGGTATTAGTACTGTTGAATATCGAGATGAACTATTGCTCGGCCCGTGTTGGCAAGATATAAATGTAAACTGGAATTGTCACCTACCTAGGTACATTCCAAGGTTTTTATAACATTCTCACCTTGATCAGGCAATAAAAATAATCAATATTAAACCGAAATAGCTTTCCTTTTCGAACATGCCATCCAAAACAAGCCTATTATTATGCCTCGCTGGGCATGCCGTAACGGCATGGGCGGCCTGCGCACCTGGATACTACATGCCTATTCTTTCAAACTTCCAACTTCAGCTACCATATAGCACCGACGGTGGAGATCCTCTTTTTGTCTCTGGCTCAGAGCTTAGTGGTTGTGACGGTTACCAGAATTCGACCTGGTTTTATTGGAACGAGACAAGCAATCATCTTGTTATGAATGCCCCCCCAAGTTCAACGGGCAGCAAGCATTGTCGTACTGAGTTTCGTGAAGAAAATCCATCAAGCTGGTCGGTAAGCGGCACGAACACAATGACCGTGGAATTGACTGTTCCAGAAGCCGATGATGGAAACTATGGAACCGTGATTGGACAGGTCTTCTCCGCTGAATACTCGAAGCCCGTGGTGGAATTGTACTACAAGCCTTCTGGCGACATCTATATGGGTGTAGAGCGGACTACAACTGGAGGAGACACAGACTTCAACCCGGTCGGAAATATTCCTGAAGGAACAAAGTTTACCTATGAGCTGGGATACTCAAATGATGTCTTATCATTTTCATTGAACGGCGGTACTAAGCAGATATTCGATACCAGTCAGCTTGGTTATCCTGATAGTTACTTCAAAGTCGGCGATTACAATCAAGGTACCAACGACTACAGTAAGGTGGATATTTACTCTATCATCATGGTTCATGAATAGCTTGAATGGCTAGGTCAATTTTCTGTCTATAGCTTCATGTAATTTTCGTTTCATGGTCATACGCCACTTACATAACTAGCCTAGACTTACGAATCTATTACTGTTGGGAGCACGAAACAACTATGAATACTTGCAAAGAAATCTTCTTGCGCGTAAGTTCGTTGTCTTTCGCAGTGGCATGCTCAGAGTCATCCTTCTCAAGTCAAGATTTTATCGAAGTACTGGTTGAGCAATATCTGTGTTTCACCGCATGATATACGAATGAATATGATTGGGATACACAAGCTGGAATATTGTTTGTTGTGATGAGGATACAAACCATACCCATTTTAGCTTCTTCAGCCTGACACTGTCCCAATCTTGACCTAGAATCGGGCAACTGCAGATGGACCGCAGTTGCATCGGCCGGATCAATTCACTTTTTCTCAGTAGTTTCACTCGTTTGAAGTGAATCCAAAACACGTAGATAACCTCAAGTGTCAAATAGAAAGTCTAAACGTTTGTTGCCCAAATCAGTAGTCGTTTCTAGATAATTCGCCTTTTCTTCAGGGCTCAGCTTTTCCCATCGTGCCTTCTTCCACCTGTTCCTAGCTTCGTAGTACACCTTGGCAAGAGCATAGACAACAATGGTGGCAACATTGATAGCGATGAGCTGTTTGTTACCTCGATGATACAATGGGCTGTCATCGGAGCGGTAGATATTCGAGGACGCAATTCCCGACAATTGAATGGTAATGTTGTAGAGGGCAGCGCTGACTGCTCTTGTTCGAACAGTATTACTCAAACGGGAACACCAACCGACTTGTGCTGCATGGGGAGAAGGCCAGCCCAGTAGCACAAATGTAACTGCGTAGAGGCCCCAATTTGACAACGTTCCAGCACATTTGAACAAGATGATCAGAAGTGGGAGACACCATATCTGGGTAAGAAGACCAATAATGGAGATCTGATGATAACGCTCTGTAAGCCATGTCACAATCAGGAGATTGAGAGCTGCAAACACCGTGACAGGGATCGAAAGCAATGTTGTCTGAAACGTGGTGAACTTGAGGTTGCGGAGGGACAGTGTAAGATACGATTTTGGCGGAGCCGTTGGAATTTCAAACAATATGCCAATGATGTAAATAGGCCATAAGTCATAGTCCTTCAGACTTTGCCACAACATCTTCAAGGATAATGCTTGACGATTGTGCATATCGCCTTTGGATGGATCGTCGCGCAAAACGCGGTTGACTATAATTTTTTCCTCCCTTTCGGTGAAGAATCCGTTGGGGTTCCACCAAGTCTTTGTTTGTGTTGGACCAGGTATCAAGAAGAGGAAGCTGAGAAAACCAATAACAATAGTAATCAGAGCTTCGATTAGGAAGAGCCATCGCCAACCCTCGCGGCCATCTACACCCCGCATGTGTAGTACACCATAGGCGATGAAAGACGCAATCACACCGGACATAGAGTCAGTGAACCAGAACAAGGCGAGTCGAAATGGCATTTCTGATTTGGTGTAGAAGTAAGACAAATAAAGAATGGCGTCTGGAATAAAACCACCCATAAACAAACCAATGAAAAACCGACATGCAAAGAAGCCAGCCCGGTTTTGCATGAAGAATTGACCACCAGACGCCAGACTCCACGCAATGATCTGAACTGGAATCCATCGATCGGGACCCAATCTTTTTCCAATCATTTGAGACGGAATTTCGGCAATCAGAAAGCCAATACGGTACATGTTTTGTGCATTGTTGTAGTCATTAGTGGTGATTTTTAGATCCTTCAACAAATTGTCCGCTGCAGCGTTCCCCAAGTTTCCTCGGTCTAAGTTGAGGCCAAAAAACATAACGAGTATCCAAACTAAGATGGTCAAATCGGTCTTGCGTCGCACAGCAGCTTCTTCACGATATGTCCATCTTTCATCTATATCAAACCGGTGAAGGTTCTCGTATTGGGGATGAGGCTGGTAGTATTGCCGGAGTAACGGATCGTCAAACACACTGCGAGTAGTAGCAGTAGCATTCGGGTCGTCATTCTTCTTGCGTTGGAATAGAGAGGTAAGTACTGATTGATACTCGTGGATTTCTTCCGGCTCGGCAAGGTCACTCGGATGGCCTTTGACGTTCGGACTTTGGACCGCCTTGACCTCTGAAGAGGAATACGACGCCACTTTGATATCAGGAGTCCCCATGGCGGAAATTACTTGACACAAAAACCCGCTGCGTTTGTGTTCTGGGAAGTTTGGAGGGTTGGACTTCGAATGCAGTCTCAAAACTGAGCCATTCGGACTCTATCATGATCTCGGCAGGCCGCATTTAAGTACTCGAAAGGATCGAAGAGTCTACGAGGCGATATTTTATGGCAATCTATTAGAGCTCAGTACGTGATTTTCGTCGTCCATGGTGTCATTCACGTGGTAGATAGGTCAATATTCTAGTCTACTCCAAAACTTGATTAGAGTGCTTACCTACAAGTTTGCTTCGCATACTGACTACACATCTAAATGATAGATGTCCCGAGAGAATACTCAGCCAGTATTTTTTTCCCATAAAGAAGACCCCCCAATGTTAGATAAAATTTGTGTGTGGGCCTGGTTGTCAGAGAGAGCGAGCGAGTTAGGACGTTGGTACCTAGTTCAGTTCGTCATGTAAGCGCGGATGGCATCAATCGATGCCATATTGAGTCAATCAGAAGTCGCATATCAGGACCCCGTAGTCCCCACTGTTTATATGCTCGTGCGATAGAACGAAATTATTAGCCGAAACATTCTCTCGCAGCGTCTTACATTGGTGGAAGATTTATATTGAAAGTGTATCTTTATTTAGCTTGTCATCTTCTCGCGCCGGGTTTTTGGATACTGAAGCCCTAGTCGGGATATTCCGACGGTGCAAATATCTTAATTTTTTCTGATATAAGTGTTATTCTCTTTCTAAGTGGTGCTTAAAATCGTCTGATTAGATTCTACAACGGTGTACTCTCATGAATTCATACATCGAGCCGATTCTGACGCCATAACATCGCGATTGTTACCTGTTCTGATTTGAAATACATACGTTAAGGCTTACAAGCCTCCTATCATCAAGAGACGCGTCCACGTGTATTGTGATCGAAAGCCATGCCTAAACTTACCTGGCTAGGTGGTAGTCCTTCCCCCAACATGGGTACAACGTTTGCCGTCCCGTGGGGACAAGGTCAATGCTTCTCGGACTGCAGTAGTCTGGCTTGTTTCGGTCCGAATGGACAGCGACTACCTTTGCAATCCTGGAACACTGCCTACTGGCCAGATGGCTCGACCAAATGGACTGGCCACGCACTACCGGGTATATCCAAGTACCCTACTAGCCTTTCGGTTGATTTCAGGTCTTCGTCATCGGCTCCGATAGAAGGCTCCGCCTTCTATGATGAGACTGTATCACCAATCAAGATAGATTCAGCATCGGAGAACTTGGAAGTAGACACTGGGAAGATCAAAGTAACGTTTTCGACCACAGGTGATTCTATCATCAAGGATATAGTTCATTCAACTACTGGAAAGGCCGTTGCCCGGAATGGACATTTGATTTATCGATATCAATCGTCTGTGGCATCTGATGATGAGGGTCCTGATAATCGGATCACTCAACACAATTTTAAAGGAAAAATCGATAACACTGAGATCGAACGCGATGGCCCTGTCAGAGTGGTAGTACGTATTGAAGGAAAGCATCAGCAACTAGCATCCTCGGAGCAAACACCTTTCTCAACATCCGGATCTCTTCCCTTTATTCTACGGTTCTACCTTTATGCAAATTCAGACTCGATTCGAGCTGTACATACCGTAATTTACGATCAAAACCCACAAGAACATTTCATTCGAGGGATCGGCATCCGATTTCACGTACCGTTGAACGATGAACGACCTTATAACCGACACGTGAGACTGGCCGGTGAACATGGCGGAATATTTCATGAAGCTGTACAGAATGTCTCTGGTCTATGGAAAGATCCCGGTCAATATGTACGAGTCGCGCAAACTTCTGGCCAGCCAACGCCACCCCTAGAACAATGGAACGCCGACTTCAGGTCCGGTTTACGATGGGTACCAAAATGGAGCGACTTCACCTTACAGCAACTTTCTTCCGACGGATATACAATGAAAAAAAGAACCAAAACCGGTCATAGCTGGGTAAATATTCCAGGGGGAACAAAAGCTAGCGGCCTCGTCTATCTTGGTGGATCGAAGAGCGGAGGTCTGGGCATCGGGATGCGATCTTTCTGGGAGAGATACCCTACGCAACTGGATATCAGAAATGCGGATACGGACCTTGGAGAAATTACCTTATGGTTGTACAGTCCTGCAGCGGAGCCCATGGACATGCGTCCGTACCATGACGGACTGGGTGAAGAGACATACGATGATCAATTGGATGCCATGCGGATAACATACGAAGATTGGGAACCAGGCATGGGCACACCGTACGGTATAGCCCGGACAAACGAGTTGTATTTGTATGCTTTCGATAGCACACCGAGTACGACCGAACTCTCTACTATAGTGAATGAAATGCGCAACCCGCCTCTCCTTATTGTCGACTCGGAGTACATTCATGGCACAAAGGCTTTCGGAGACTACTGGACACCATTCTCGACATTGTCTCAAGTCAAAATAAAACATAATCCAAAGGCCAATGATATTCTGGAAAAGCTTGAATTTCTATTCAATTTCTATCAGAATCAGATAACTCAACGACGATGGTACGGCTTCTGGGACCATGGGGATATAATGCACACCTACGACGGTGACAGACATACCTGGCGATATGATGTTGGAGGATATGCCTGGGACAATTCCGAGTTGTCTCCGGATTTATGGCTGTGGCTTTACTTTCTTTGCACGCGACGACAAGATGTTTACCGAATCGCGGAAAGTTTGACTCGCCACACCTCCGAAGTCGATATGTATCATCTCGGTCAATATGAAGGTCTTGGAACAAGACACGGAGTTCAACACTGGAGTGACAGCTGTAAACAAGGCCGAGTCTCCAATGTCTTATATCGGAAGTTTTTCTATTACCTCACTGGAGGTGATGAGAGAATTGGCGAAATTACACGAGAGACACTAGAGGCAGAAAAGACATACTTTTCCCTTGATCCATACAGGAAAGTTCGCAAGGATCGAGGTAATGTGACTTCGGACCCAGAAAAGGGTTTTTGGATTTCATTGGGTACGGATTGGTCTGCACTGGCGGCGGCGTGGATGATGGAATGGGAGAGGAAGGGCCCGCAATGGGAGCTATACCGGGACAAATTGTTCAATTCCATCAAAGGCATTGTCCATCTAAAGAACGGATTTGTCACGGGGCAGGCATACTTGAATATAAAAAGTGGAGATATTAGCCCACCTCCAAGCGATCCGCATAATGCCGGACATGTGCAAGTAGCTCATCTGTCGGCCATGTTTGGCCTTGTTGAGACGTGTGCAGAGCTACTTGATCTGACATTACGTGACCCCAGTGAGCAGACAATACTCGAAGAGTTTCGATCCAAATGGCATGACTACTGCATTTATTACAATGCAGAAAACGGTGCTCAGATTAATCGATATGGTGTGTCCTTTCCCAAACTAATACTCCGCCAGGGTCACTCTCGCTTGACTGGGTATGTGGCTCGTGAACTGGGTGAGAAAGGGCTTGCTCGACGTGCGTGGAAGGAGTTCTACGAAGGAGACGGCTACGCGCCATCATTGCTCTGGACCTCAGTGCATATCACTGGCAGTGACGTTCCTGTGGCTATTGACGAAGCGAGCTGGGTCTCTTCTAATATCACGGCATTGTACGGGTTAGCGGCAATTCAGAATCTAGCCTTTGTTGGGCAGTATCTAGACATATAAGTCCAGTACCCGTATATCAATCAATTTACTCCAATCTTCCTATGTCCTATCAGCTGCGTAATACTTCTCCATGTAGTACATGTAATTTGATAAGAATTTTCGGCAAGGGCACAAGTAGTCGAAGATTGAATCCCGAGTTTATGGCGACATCCGCGCCAAATGTGCGAACGTCTGAAAGAATAAGCCTAAGAGACAATAAAATGAGGCATTTGAAGCATTCATTAATTACCCGCTATTAAGCGACGCGGTAATTTAGGCCGAGAATGATTATATTGTTCTTTGCGACATGACTCGAAAACCCTAACATAACCCTAACACGCGATTATTCAAGGGGAAGGCATCATCCATGGCTGAGATGGCGAGCTCGTCGGAGTAAATCTAGTCAGTTTCCTAGTTGGGAAATTTGCCCGCTGACCTTAGATTTCCTATTTGGGATGGCACACCTAGCGGGGCTCTTGCGTGACTGTGACCCCGCGATGTCAATTGTCTACGAAATATTACTATCATGCAAAGCCATCGTTTTAGTTGAGAGAAAATAGTTTTCTGATCATGGCAGACAGAAAGAATGTCCTGCTTTTGATAGCAGACGACCTGGGCAAGCAATTGGGCTGCTACGGAGCCAAGTCAATCAAGACACCGAACATCGACAAACTCGCGTCTCAGGGCACAAGATTTGACTATGCTTTTGCCAGTACAGCATCGTGCAGTGGCAGTCGCTCCGTGATTTATACCGGCCAACACACGCACCAGAATGGACAGTATGGACTCGCCAGTCACCGTCATCACTTCGTGACTTTTGACCATGTTGAGACCGCGCCTCAGCTGCTCAATCAAATTGGATACCGTACTGGAATACTGGGCAAAATACACGTTGGACCACTAGCTGCGTACCTGTGGGAAGAAAGACAGGAAAGCGATACGCGCGATGTTGCCGTCATTGCCGACCAAGCAAGAACATTCTTTCAACAATCTGAAAAAGAGACGCGGCCGTTTTTTCTTACCGTTGGGTATCACGATCCTCATCGAGACCGTACGAGAGGAGGTTTCGGAAACGACCAAGAATACGACAGTCGCATCACAAAAGGTACATACAAACCGGATGAAGTGGAAGTTCCGCCATTCATCAACGATACTCCTGGGTCGCGGTTTGAGTTTAGCGAATACTACAATTCAATCCATCGACTGGATCAAGGTGTCGGTTTTATTCTTGAGGCGCTGGCAGACTCAGGTCTCTCAGACTCGACACTGGTGATTTTCCTCAGCGATAATGGACCGCCGTTTCTGAATTCTAAGACCACTCTTTACGATGCAGGAGTACGGTTGCCATTGATTATCCGCCATCCTACAACAGCGGCAGCAGTTAGTCCAAATATGATTTCATACGTGGATATACTTCCTACTATCTTGGATTTCGCCGGTCACAAAGGAGTAATTGATGAGGACAAAAAGCGCCTGGGCCACTCACTTATCTCGCTTCTCGGTAATAGCTCGCTGCTTCCGGGTTATGATCAAGTATTTGGCTCGCATACCTTTCATGAGGTAACCAACTATTGGCCAACCAGATTCATTAGAGATCGACGCTACAAGTATCACAGAAACCTAGCATGGCGTCTTGACTTCCCCTTCGCGGCAGATCTGTACGGATCGCTGTCTTGGGAGGATATCCGCAATATGGATTCATCCCAGGGAGATATTTTGATCGGTGGTCGCAAACTGAGAGATTATTTCTTCCGACCTCCCGAAGAATTATACGATTTAAAAAACGATCCTAACGAATTGCACAACTTGGTCAAAGATCCCGACCACGCTTCCGTTCTGGAAGATCTACGTGGGAAATTGGAAGAATGGCAGCGTCAAACAGAGGATCCCTGGCTATATCGTGACGGTGTCTCTGTCTGGTTTGTTCGGTATCATTTACCAGCGGGCCTGAAGATTCCCAATCGATTGGACTTTGACCCCGATCAACCTGGCAATAAAGGTGAAAGATTCTTTCCAGCCAATGTGCCTTGGGGCGCAGAAGTGTAGGCAAGCCGGAGTGCATCTTCTTGAAATCTCCTAGCTTACGCTACAAAGATTCATTCAACCAATATTATAGTTGCCGACATTCATTTAGCCTGAAAAATCCGATATTTTGAAAATCAATCTGTATCTAAAGTCGTGATAGATGTCACATTTAAAGTAATGCCAACCTCGCCAATCAATGTGGTGAACCGACGCCCATTTGGAATCATGCCCAAATACATTTATTATAAGAAAGAATTTCTTCCATACGCGCACTATCTCGTATCCCATCTCATGTATCGCAAAAGAGTCTTGAATCGCGCTCCAAGGTATCAACATGCCTATAGGCTTTTATCGGGCCACCCAAACAGCAGCCCTAAGCAATTGTTCTGCCTTTGGAGACCTAGGGATCAGGTCGGCAGGAAAGGAAAGCGGATGTCTAGTATATTCTCTGTTAGTCAATTGTAATTTCATAATGATGGGGCCGTGGAGAAACTCACGCTTGCCCTATGTACGACCACTCGGGCTCGAATGGTGTTCTCTCGCCATTCGGACTCTTTGGATAGCGTATATCCAGAGTAGCGACCATATTGGCCAACACAATCATCAGACTGTTCTCAGCCAGTACTCGGCCAATGCAAACACGGCGACCAAAACCAAAATTTCCCACAGGATGTGGCTCTCCGTTGCCTCCTTGGTCTTTGGGTAAATATCTCTCCGGCCAAAATTTGAATGGCTTCGAATAGAACAATTCGTCGTGGTGCATGCCCCAGACGTTTGGGTAGACAATGGTTCCCTTAGGGATGAACATTCCTTCGTACACGTCATCGTTGACAGATGCATGAGGAATTCCTAGTGGAGAAAGTGGGTTCATACGATAAGTCTCTTGAAGGATAAGATTTAGGTAAGGTAGATTCGGGATGTCGTCCCAGGTAGGAAGACGGTCTGAGCCAACAACACGATCAAGCTCGGCTTGTGCCTTTGCTTGTGCGTCGGGGTTTTGCATAAGATAGAGGACGAATAGTTGAACTGTTGTGGCGGTCTGTTATTGTTAGTTGCGTGTCGATGAGATGCAGTGGCATTTTTGGACATACTGTATCATTTCCTGCAATATAGATAGCAGCTGATGCACCACGTATATCATCCATGGTGAATTCGTTCGGTTTTCCTTTTTCGACATTCGCATTGTAAACGTGGAGGCGGTCGTGTGAGAAGCATTTGCGGTCAATTTTCTCGCTCTGACAGATTGAGTGTTAGCATGTCACCAATCATCATCGTTTTACATTATTACTCAACTAACCATTTCTCTTTGAGCTAACGCAAAAGGTATGTTGGTAATGGCTTCTATTGCCCACTTCCACTTGCGAGCGTAGCGGAGACGCTCCATGAACGGAAGCCAAGTAGGGAGATGACGAGCTGTCAAGATGATTAGAAGATATTATCTAGGTAGATACCATTTCAACTTACTCGCGGGAAAATGATCAATGATGCTACTTGCTGGTGCACCAGAATTGCTAATGGCTTCAGCTGCGTCATCTGCGATCTTGATCCAGGTGCTATCCGGTGATTCCACGTCAATACCGTAGCTAATATTCAACACAATCGCAACGGCAAATCGACGAATCGCGCTGAGGTAGTTTGCCGGATCATCTAGCATGTTTCGTAGACAGATCAGAGCCTGTCGTTCCTGGTTATCCTGATACTGGCGGACCTGCGCTTTGCTAAATGCCGGCTGTAGGATTTTTCGGTGTTGCTGCATTTTAGGACCCCATCGTAACCACGTAAGAGTTGGTGCCCAACCCATTCTTAAAATTTGTCAGTATATCAGAGGCAAAAGATAGACATATACAGAAAAGCTTACTCCTCGAAGAGAATAAATTTAGGTCGATCGCTGTAGTTTGACCCCCGTTTGTCAAGCAAGTCAACCGCCGACTTGAGACCGTTCAACACAATCCATTTCGTACCAAAGGTCTCGAAGTAAAGCACGTCGGATTCTACAAAGTATCGTCAGCCTTATGATTTAACATTTTTCTGGCACGCACGCAGACATACTGTACTCCTTCCCCCATTGCGCGTATTGTTTGAATGCGGCCACAAATGGAATCTTGCGATAATGGCCCAAGATAAACTCGCCTGGAGGACCAGGCGGCAGAGGGTATTTTCGTTTTCCCAGCACGGCTGGCACGAGGTAAATAGCAAGGAAAAATATCAAGCCGCTGAGCAGCAGCAGTGTGGATACTGGGAGGGCGAGGATATCCATGATGGTGTTGCGGTCCTCCAGGACGCGAGATTGCCTGGCGAGAAGACATGCTCCCGCGAAGTCTGTTGATTAAGTGTTCCATTTCCAATAGTGATGGATTGAGCGGACTACAGCTGATTGTACTTGAATCAGCTTGATAAGAAAGGTGGAGAGCCCAGATGCCTGAATTTGCCGGCCGGAGCGGGCGGTGGCCTTGAATTCCAGGCTCCCAATAGGATAGCTTATCAGGGGTGATAAGCTTATCTTTCGTCTTATCTCGGTCTTCCCCACCTCTAAGCTCGAACGGCAGGCGGAGAGTAATTCTTCCCTGATTGATTTAAGTCAGTGGCGGCAGAACCAGTGTCTACACGTGATGGCCCCACTTCTAAGTGGAGATAACGATTAGTCCTACCCTCCCGAATGGTTAACCCTAAGGCTGACACACCTCCATGACGGCTGGGGATTCTTCTTCGAGGACATAGTGTACGTATCGAAAGTGAATAGAAAGAAAATTATTAAGCACACTTCCGAAAATAATAAACCATGGAAGCGTCGATGTCAAGGATATATATTTTCGACTATCAGAGCACTGCAGATGCTCTTACATAAATAGGTATGCTTCGAGGCTCAGATATTTACACGCATGAAGCTTTTGAATACAAATTCCATTAATTTTGATTGGTTCATACCAAGTATATATTATTTAAGCCATATCCAGCCTTTGTTTAGACCTTCAATTGCCATATCCGTGGTGAGAACGTCACCCATTTTAGCATGTATATCAAACAAATTCGCAAAATGAGTTTCCTTGCATGTATCCGCGCACGCGTCAGCTGCAACCTGTAATAATTATCTCAGTTAATCACAGGAATAGATAGAATGATATAAACAATAACTTACAATCCCTCGGAATCCCAAACCCTGGGCATCTAGTATACTCTGTCGAATCTCTCCCCCAGTTTTTGCACCACACAGCACAACCGTGTCGGCACCGATCATCGCCAATTGACCTGCTAAATTCGTCCCAAAGAATGCGCTCACGAATTTCTTATCAATCACCAAGTCTGCCACTGTGCTCTTTGAATCAGCTCCACTTTCCGCGCATGGTGTCATCCCTTCGAGAAAGCCATGTAGACCATTCTCATTCTTGTTGCTGAATACTTCCAGTAAATGCCCGGGTACTTTCTGAGCCCATATTCCAGCATCGCGGAGCTTGCTATTTGTAAAAACTGTGCGTGCCCATACAACTGGACATCCACCAGCACGCGCAGCATTGACCAACCGTGAAACATTGGTGGGTACGGAAGCACCCGTTCCGCAGGTCGAAGATAATAAATTCGTTGGGGATGACTCGGAAAAGTATGCCTTGCTAACATCGAGAATTAACAATACTGGTCGTAGTCCCCAGCCGAGAGGGGCTTGTTGCTTATTAGATATATTTGTAGCGTAAGCTGGGTAATCGGAGGCGGAAAGGGCTGACATTTTTTCTGCTATGATATCGTGATTTGTAGCAGGGCTATATACTCGACTCCCGAGGAAGATCAATCCAAAATGTATAGCTTAGCAACTTGAAGTCATGTAGCCTGGACTATATCAGCTACTAATGACAATTCTAACACAATAAATCTGGTCGCATAGCGATGTTTGCCCAAGTCTTTCTAGTGGGGTAAGTATATAATAATATGATGCCGGTTCGGCCGGCATTTGCGACTCAACGGCACCACACCCAGATGGCCCGTACATCAAGTCTCACCAGCAAACATGGAGGTGCTTTCTTGCTCAGAAGGAACCCAAATATCTACCATCCCATAGCTTGGCTGGTTCAGAAACTCAGTCAGCTCTTTATCAAACGATGCTCCGTTATCCGTGTAAATATCTGACTGCCGGCTAAGAAAGCCGGACCCTCCTTCTGACGTGTTGAATGTGAGAAATTCGTCCATGACCTTGTTCCGATCTGTATAAATGTTGCCCCCTTTGTTTATCGGGCCAATAAGCCCATTTTGAAAAATACTATCCCTCTCCGCGGACACTGCAGCCTCGCTAAGCATTTGTAAACTCCCACCTCCTGAATTTTTCTTAATCCCAGTCTCACCGGGGGGATCTATGTCGGAATGAGGGATATCGTAATTCTATGAATTGTGTAAGTCAAAATATTTTGGAAATTAATTGTCCACTTACTACTTGAGGTTGGCATCCCTGAGGACTGGAAGAAGAAGCGGTTGATGATGACATTGTCGGAATTGACGTGGCCGAGTTTCTTAGCACCATTAACCATCTTGATGCCAGCGGCCACGCATTTTGTAAATCTTCAAGAATCTCAAGAGCACGATTAAGGTTTACCTGAGCTCGAGATGCTAGTCGTGGACATACTATGTTCTTATTAGCAAGTAGGTCGATTGAAAGTATGGGTTCAACGAGACCTACAAGCAGGCATTCTTAATAGATATACATATAGAGTGCCGCATACGTATAGTGAAAAAAGCTTGTGATGGATTAGTAAATTAAACGAATCATATCATAGGTGATACTCACCAAAGTCGCAGAGAACCCTTCATGTGGACTACGATTCGAAACAAAGGTATCCACCGGCTCATTTAGAGCGAAAACGTTGTCAAACAGTTCATCCGAGATAGTAGTCCAAAATCCTTGCGGTGCGCTATCTTTGTCCGATTGTGTGACACTGGCAATCATCCTGTATGTTGCGGTTAGATCATGTGTGGTCCTTAGAAGAGGTCCTTAACCAACACTTACTCTTCCAAATAGATTCTCCGAATGACAATGTGGCTTAGCCTTGTAACCATAACAACACTCAGATAAGCTGCATGTACCTGCTCCGCGCTATGCCCTCTCATGTTCCAGACACTCCATCTATGGCTAGCCGGGGTATCTCGTTCCCACTCGGTCAATGTGTGACACATCTTGGCATATGTACTACTTTGATCCCACGGAGGCGGGCCCTCGGAGCAAAAGTCTGCTCGCCATGCTTTGCGTGCGACACTGCCCCAGAGACTATGAGCTTGAAGGAGGGTGGCGAACAGTGAGCGTGATGGAAGAGATGTAAGTTCTGGCCACAACTTCGCGGCTTTGGTTCCCGGTAAAGCTGCTCGCGACGACGGTATACGTCCAAATGCAAAATCGGATTCTTGGCATGGAAGCAATGTTGTGATATCATCTGCACCGAACGCAACCGGAGAAGCGTGACTCGAATGAAGATTGTCCTCGGCTGCAAGGTATCATTCATGAGAATTGGCAACTTCCTTGGACGTGGACGGCTTACTCTCTAGCACCCAAAAAGTACGCCTGGCTGTCTCAGAGTCGACAATCTCATCAGTTGTCGCGTCTGGGGGAAGATTGTAAGTTTCCTCTCGATGAAGTCGTAGGATGCCAGCCACTTCCATTCATTAGTTTAACTATTTTAGCTTCTGAGGTCATCACTCACTCCTAACAGCAATGCCCATATTCATCTTGAAGGTAGGTTAGAGTAAAAGTTGGTTTCATGTGTTTGGTGAGACCTACCGAGCTCTTGTCTTTATCACCACTGCCCCATTGTGCAAGCGCCAACAGGAAGAAGCCTTGTATATTCTCGAGACTGGGCTCATATAACGCGTCAAGCACTAGACTTGTTGCATGTCCAATAAAATAGTCACCTGCCGCCTGACAGCTACCATACCTTTTGATAAGGCATGGTGTGAAGCGACAAGAGTTGCTCAAGATGCCCAAGAGAACGAATAGCGATACGGAATCCATATCCTGAGACAATTTCTCGAGGAATAGACGCTTCGGAAAGAACCCCAGCTGCAAGAAAGATGTCCAAAACACTTTACAGCCTTCAATCACCTCTCTAGCGGGTGGGAGAACATTTCGTGTTGCCCTTAATAGACTCACAGTGTTGCCTACTGCTGAGTCGATTGGTGAGGGTATTCCTTGTTGAGCTCTGCTGATAGGTCAGCTTGAATCTCACCCAGTAGCTTTTACTGTTGTACGGATGGTAATAGCTTACGAATTCGGGGATATATGACTGTCTATTGTGACGCTGTCATGCGTCGAGCTCGGAGAACTCAACTGACGATCACTTTTGCTGCTTTTATTGACACGAAACTAAGCGAAAAATGCAGAGTAAGTGTCTCGTTCGACGTGGAGATGATAAATACGCGGGATTTACTTCACGATCCCGACAACTATGGCCTCTAGCTGGAAAGTAGCTATAATGCACAAGTTAGTTGTTATTTTTCGCGATAGAACAGCGAATCATAGTACCATGTAGCAGCAACGTCGGACCCGGAACGAATGCATCCCTCACAGGGTGGTTTCCCATTATTGTATACGCATTTGGTGCGTAATCGACGACATCTGGAGTTTATATGAGCTCTACTGTTGCATACCGTGAATAAAGACTGCACATACCTCCTACAAGCCACTGTAGCCCTCGTCAATTTGACGTGCTCCTGATCGCTGCCCCGTTTGTCAGGCGGCAATTGTTGATCCATTAGAAGAAGCATTACGACCAAATTTATACACTATGTGGGGTGTAATCGGATGTGGCATATGCCTCTTCGATGATGAAGCTGTTTACAACACGTTTAGCCGGCAGGATGAAAGTGCGCAGGGAGAAGTAGTTTGGGCGTTTTTCTTGGATAAACCGGCCGGATAAGGGTCAGTTACATAATCAAGTCTTTTCTTAGGGCTTCTAACAACCCAAAGGTTGCATAGTACTAGTACTAAGATCTTTGGACGAATAAGTATGCTATGCAATTTCTTTGGCTGACCATTTAATAGACTGGATCAATGTAGTCAAAGTTAGTGAGAGGCTTAGACTGAATTCAGCTCTGAGAAGCTGCTTTGTCGACCTTCAGTCTGGATAGTCCTGGTCAAGCCAAGGTCATACATACTTAGTTATTTACCATGTCTAGCAATTAGCTCAGGAATTTCCTAGCCAATATCATGGTCATGTCCACCCACAGTGTTCGTTAGATTCATCAGACACGTCGGCCTTATCTCGTGTAGATAAGAGTTGTGCCGGCCGGCATTTCCGGCATCCCTAACCTGCCGGCCCTGGAACGCTGGTATGATTAAGGGGCCTGATCAGACAATGCTAGGCAATACAACCACCGTTGTCATAAGCATAAGCGTACTGGACAGTCGTTGGCATGGTTGGATTCGTTTGATAGCTAGACCGCTCTGATAAGTACTAGTAGAACATTAATCATGACATCTTGAAGCGCCGAGAATTTGCAAGCCTTTAGGCATTCCTGTCTTCCTCAAGAAATATCTTCAGATCTCCCATTTGTATAGGTCGCTGGTATTGGATCATAATGGGTGACTTCGTGCCACCAGCAAGCCAGGGCTCAATCCCAATGACTGCTCCTGTGAAATCCACGTATGGGAGGTCAGCGACCGATTGCTATACCTCACCACCCACTGCGGGCGATCCTTATCGGTACATGGTAGGATTCGGAAATCGATTCGCGTCTGAGGCAGTGTATGATACATCTTGTCCACTTTCTGAGCGATGTGTTCTTGACGTGCCGTGCTAATGTTAAGAACAGACCGGGTACCTTACCTGAAGGAGGACGCAATGTACCACAGAAATGTGCCTTTGATCTTTACTCAGAACAATTGAATGGCACATCATTTATATCATCGCGGCAGACCTTACAGCATGTGTAAGTCTATGCATATTCTACAAGTATCAGATACGATTTTGTATCTGAGAACGTGACACAGATGGATGTATCGGATACGACCCTCCGTAGCACACCGGCCACTAGAGCCTATGGCCTCGAACGCCGATATTGAAGCCTGCTTCTCTCCCGCCAATTCAGCCATCAAATATACACCTCTCAGCTACACCTGGGGTCCCCTGAACATTCCAGAGGCAGGAACTCCAACAACATTCTTGACTGGCCTCAAAACAATGGGTGGACACGGCGACCCAACAAACAAAGAAGGAATAGCAATTCACATGTACGCTGCAAACGCGAGTATGGGAAACCAGGCTTTTTGTAACAACGACGGTGACTTTTTGATCATACCAACCGAGGGTGCCCTGGATATCCAGACCGAGCTCGGCCGAATGATGGTTTCTCCTGGCCAAGTTTGCGTCATTCAAGCCGGTATTAGATGGAAGATCGATCTGCTTGATAGTATAGCAAGAGGTTACGTACAGGAGATTTTCGGAAGTCATTATGAATTGCCGGAGCTGGGTCCATTGGGTAGCAATGGAATGGCGCTTCCTCGGGACTTTGAGACACCGGTAGCCAGTTTCGATATCGACGAGACAAAATGGACCATCATCCACAAATTGACGGGCAAGCTGTTCAGCTATGAACAGGCCTGGACGCCATTTGATGTAGTGGCATGGCACGGAAAGTGAGTTATCTCTTTATAGTATTCGTTAGCGTATACTAATCGAAATATTAGTTATGCTCCGTTCAAATACGAACTTTCGAAATTCGTTTCGTTCAACAGTACTTTAAAAGAACAGGTCGATCCTACCATCCACACCGTCCTAATGGCTAGATCAAAGATACCTGGGGTATCCCTTACAGAATTTGCAGTCTTTCTACCCAAATGGCAAACTAGTACCAACACCTTCCGTCTTCCGTATTACCATCGCAATATGGCAACAGAAATTGGCGGTCTTATATCAGGCAAATATGGAGGTAGTGCAAGGGAACAAGTCGTTGGTGGTCTGACACTCGAGAATAGTTATATGCCACATGGAGGCGAGTACTTACTGAGCTCCTCTTTAAAATAATCCACTCTAATTACCACAGCAGAATCCTACGAAGCATGGGTGAAAGCAACATCCGAACCTCTGGGAAATGTCTTAATTGGAACAGATAGTCTCGGATTCATGCTTCACATAAGCTCCCATTTCTCGGTCACCAAGTTCGCCATGGAAAGACACAACTGTATCCGACCTCAACGGGTTGCTTTCTGGGACAATGTCAAGGGACCTTTCTTTGACCACATTCCAGCCATCAACAAGATGCTCCAGGAGCAGGGACTCGCTCCTTTGGGGAGTCCTCAATAATTGTATTTCAAGTCAACAATTACATACTGATTTCCATGAATCTGACTAGATTGGAATATTACTCTGGCGTGATTCAATAATACCTAGAGTAGCGGCATATGGATAAGTAATCGAGGACCGTGTAATTATGACCGGATATCTTTACGAGTCACGAGCGAGTGGCGCCATAAGCCAGGTTCGAATACCAAGATAGACTTTGGTATGTATAATGGACGACCATTTGAGCGTATCATTACAAAACCATAAGTCCTTCCTATGAGGAATTCCATTGTTTGTCATCCAAGAAGTAAGTTCGGCGTATTCTCCGACTACCATGTGTCATCTAGCATGAAGTGTGCATGTATTCATGAAAGTAGAGGACTCTATCACTTAGATTGTCTTATCGGGAACTCCACAAATGAAGTCAGAGAACAGACCATTACCCCAGCGAGCACGGCTTTCGTAATTGCTAAATTCTAAGTGGCGTAGGCGACACAAGTCCTTATCTGCTAGCCCTGCTAGCCCTGATAGCCGGCAACTTGTGATATTAGATAGGCATGATTATGACTCGCCCAGTTCCACCTTTGGATTGGATTGATTTCTGACATACTCTTTGGATCAACGATCCGATTTAAGCACAGACAGCTTGACAGATAACACAAGATGATATAAACGTCTTTTTATTTCGCCTCCTTTCATTACTATTCATGATCACTTCTCGGATGCCTACCCAGTGTCTCGGGTCATCAAATTCTGCCACACAAAATGGCCTCCTCTACCGCCAGCGATGTTGAGAAAGGGGGAAAATCCACGGCGTCGGTCAATATTGCGCCTGATATTCAGATCAGCGAAAGCGAATCGTCGGATGGTCAGAATCATGGACCGCTAAAGACCACAGTGAACTTCCTTCTCTCGTCTGGGGTAGAACTGCGTGGAGTGGAACCAGTTCCACCAGAGCTACGTACAGACTCGGCCTTCAATAAGATCTTCACCATATGGTGCACCAGTCTGCTGTGCCCACTGCCGTAAGTTGTCGCCCTATAATTTAGGTGAAGTTTCTACTTACCAATCGGTTTGATAGACTCGTCACTGGCATGGTAGGCACACTATCTTTCGGCATAAGTCTACGCGATACCAGTCTTCTTCTACTGTTCTTTTCGCTCTTGATGTGCATTCCGCCAGCGTACATTTTGACTATTTCCCCACAGACTGGAATGCGTCAGATGATCCAAGCCCGGTATAGCTTCGGCATGTACCCGAATATCATAATCGCCTTACTCAATATGATGACACTCTGTGGATATAATATCATCTGCCTTGTAACTGCCGGGCAGACTCTTGCTGCTGTATCTGGAGACACAATCAGTCAGACAGTTGGGATTGTCATTGTTGCTATGCTTTCTATGATTCCCGCTTTTGGAGGATTTCAAGCTATTCATCATTACGAACGATGGGCTTGGATTCCCGCATTCATTGCCATAGTCATTACAATCGGTTCTGGCGGATCAAAGCTCAAGGAGCAAGTGCCGGCAGTTACTTCGGATGGACCGACCATTATCACCTTTATTAGTTTGATTGCCGGCTATATGCTACCGTATAGTACCACTGTGGGAGATACAGCAGTCTACTTAGGACCAAACGCGCCCAAATGGCGCATTTTCGCGTACTGCTGGATGGGCATTTGTCTACCTTCAATTCTTCTAATGATTGTTGGTGCAGCCATCGGTGGTGCTGTACCGAATATCCCAAGCTGGTCGGATGCTAATGACCGAGACTCCGTGGGAGGAATTTTGGTAGCAATGCTGGAGCCACTTGGCGGATTTGGCAAATTCATCGCTGTCATTCTGGCTCTTAGTGTCATTGCGCAGATCGCACCAGGGTTTTACTCTGTCTCGCTCGGCTTTCAATTGATTTGGCCCAAATTCGTAAAAGTTCCTCGCATTATCTTTGTGATTGTTGTCACAGCTGTTGACATCGGAGTTGGCATCAAAGCTGCCGAATCATTCTTTGACTCCCTCGAGGATTTCTTGGGTATCATCGGCTACTGGAGTGCCGCGTTTACCGGCATTCTGTTGACGGAGTGGTTTGTCTTCCGAAAAGGAAAGGCATCGTCATTCGATCCCAGGATTTGGAACAGCGTTCGAGAGTTGCCACCGGGTCTAGCAGCTCTCACTTCTTTTGTGCTCCCATTTGCACTCGTCGTCCCGTCAATGGATCAAGTCTGGTACGTGGGCCCAATTGCAAAGGTCACTGGAGATTTAGCTTTCGAATTTGCTCTTGTTCTCGGTATTATGTTGTATCTGCCTCTTCGAACCTTGGAGATCAAATGGACGGGCCGAGTCTGAATCTAGATGCGGTTTGATTGTTCATTATTTCGATAACAAATTAATGTAATTCTTAATGGTCTCTGAATGGTAGTTCTAAGATATTTAGCATATTCGTATGCCTATTTCTCTTATCACCGAAGAACAGTAAATTCCAAAAAGCAGTCACTGTTCGTATGTTGAGTCGGTTCGTGAAAATGCCGGCCGGCACAATCCAACCAGATATGTGCCATCTCTAATTGCAGATAATTAACTAAATGATAAATGGCATCGGCCAAATCTTTTCTATCCATACAACTATCCTTCTCATCCCGCCCTCTTCACACTTTACGACCGCTTTAATAGTATAGAAGTCAACATGCCAACAGCACTTGTGGAATCACACCCATTTTACGATGCTTCCAAAGCAGCCGGCTACCACCAACGTATCGGTTGGGGAATAAAACCTGCCCTTGTTCTTATCGATGTTTGTCGCGCATATTGGACAGATGGATCGCCCCTCTCTCTACTATCCAACCCCTCCGGCGCATCTTCTCCAGATAGCATGATCCGATTATTGGCCGCCGCACGCGAGAGCGATATACCGATTATATGGTGTCAAGTTCGTTATAACCACCCAAACATGGTGGATGGAGTAATACAATACAAGAAATCCCCTGGAATTTCTATATGGCTAGAAGGCGACATGCGTGGAATGGATGCATGGATGCCTGGTTTGGTTCCGGACTGGGATAACGAGACCGTCGTGCTGAAGAAGAACCCCAGCGGCTTCTTAGCAACAAATCTACTTGGCCAGTTGAATAGCCTAGGAGTGGACACTATCGTTCTTTGTGGTGTTAGTACAAGTGGTTGCATTAGGGCTACGGCAGTTGATGCATGCGGGCATGGCTTCCGGTGTATGGTTGTTGACGAGGCCAGTGGAGACAGAAGTGTTGAAATACATAGGGCAACTCTATTTGATCTAGATGCAAGATTTGCAGATGTAATCAATGAGTCGGAAGCTATCGCTGAGATGAAAAAGGGATGGAAATGATGATCAGCTATAGCTACAATACCCACAAACGCAGCCTTCATTCTGTTCCAGGTTATATCCTTAGCCATGTCATATACTCGATAAACACAGAATCTACCTATTCCACACGATATAGATTCCACTGTATTCTAAGCATAGAACTTAATTTTTAATGGTCTTTGTCTGTGACAAGGGTCTGACAAGGGATGAAGAGAAGTTAAAAGGATGAACAATTGAAAGCGATTTCGTACCAAAAGAGTCGCTCACATCCAGGGTCTGATGATTTCACCTCAGGAGTCGGGATATATTGATGTATATCAGGGGTTAAAAGAGAGGATTTGGCATTATAGGGAAATGTTGAAGCACGTTAGCCTCTTAGCTTTCCTTCTTCCATAAAAGTATCACAAATTTTGGTAGAATTCCATAATGTTTTACCTACCTACAGTGAGGTAGAGGGTAATGTTGAGCCTTTGGTATCTGCCGGCCGGCTGGCTGGCCGGCTTGTCTTATCGACCTGCTTCGGGTACTCTGCGCGATATTGACGTTGGATAAACAGCTGTAGTTTCTGAGAGGATCCAATAAAATCACATTTATTAATAAGAACTACGGGGACTCGAAGCGACGATAATAATATCCAGCTGTTGGCACAATGTCGGAAACCGCGAAAACAATTTTTCAGCCTATACACGAATCAATTCGCACTAAACTTGACGCCGAATATGTCAAGCTACACGATGATATTTTACAGTACTGTGCACCGAGCGAGTCAGAGCCATGGAGTGCAGACATAAGATCCCGACCTAGTCTCATTAGATTTGCGAGCCCAAAGCTAGTGGAAGTTGGCAGCGTCATGGACATCGATGTTGATGAATATCAAGTGCGAGTATTTACTCCCGAGAGTGAGACACCTAATGGCGGGTGGCCCTGCTTTGTATATGTCAGTATATCGCCGTTACCTATGGATCTTCCAGTGTTACAGCGCGAGAAAAGTCGTTAAGCTTGGATAGTATCACGGCGGCGGTTGGGTGATTGGTGGGTTGGACAGCGAAAATGGATTTCTTAGACATATTTGTAAATGTAAGTTGTTCGCGATACATCGTGGATTCAATTATAGTGATCTCACATAGAAATCCATACATAGACCTCAATTGCGTCGTCGTTTCGGTCAATTACCGCCATGCACCCGAACATTGTTATCCGGTAGCCATCAACGACTCTTTTGCGGGATTGAAATGGGTATTGACACCGGACACTGCAAGAAGACTGTCGATCAATACAACAAAATTAGCTATTGGGGGACTCTCAGCGTAAGCACGAAAGTATTAAACGGATGAAGACAGAACGGAGATATCTAACTGCACTGGTATCTAGAGGCGGTGGACTGGCGTCAAGCGTGTCAATGAAGGCGGCTGTGGATCCGCAGATCACGGAAAAGATAGACTGTCAAATACTGATCTGTCCAGTGATCGATAACACGGCCACCGTTAATACTGTATGGGCGACATCTAAGCATTCCCCGTGGCTGACTCCCTCACGTATGACCTGGTATCGAAACATGTATTTCCGCTCCGACGACGAAACACGGAATTGGGACGCATCGCCATGCTTCGCACCGATGGAAGTGTTGCAAAAGAGTCCCAGCACATTTCTCGCAGTTGCCGAGTGTGACTTGCTCGCCCCAGAGGCTATTCGATATGGAGACTTTCTACAGAAATCCGGAGTTGACGTTGATGTCCAATTGTATAGTGGAGCTACCCATTCTATACTCATCCTAGCTGGGTACGTTAAGCATACCAGACTTGAACCGCATCATTATCAGTCTCGAACGCTAACACAGACTGTTTGATAGCTTGCACAAAGTTGGGCAGAAATTGGTACATGATGTGTGTTCCTGTCTCGCGAAAAGTTTCGACGTGCTCTATGACCGTGAAATTGCCCCGATATTCCCTCAATCTGCAGATGCTGGCTACGCTCTGTCCGCATAGACCGAGGGATAGACGGGTTTTGGGGCGGCAAGGATCTGAATGGATCACCAGACCAGTACAAAGGAGCGAGTGATGTAAAACACGGATGTATCGCTTGACTGTGTTGATATCTGGAGAACGAAGCATCGAGGTAGGATCTTGGTCAGCTGCTGTGACACGCTAAGCCCAAGAAGGACATAGTGGATACCATTCTAGAAAAACAGCCACTCAGGTTGCCAGAACTGGCCCCACTAAGCTTCAAGTGGGACATATTATCCAATAAAACGAAAGTATCTAAAAATTGGGTTAATGGCTCAGCCTCTGATTGGCTACAAACTGGGGCTGAAAGTGGGTTTGTCCAAATAGTGGAGCGCTCCTTCCTTAGGCAAGAATCAAAACATCAAAAACATCTTTTCCAAATTGATGGTATAGCTATTATAGAGAAGATATAGAAGAGAATTGCAATGGATGCGACCTCGCTATCCGACAGCGGACAAAACCGCAATTCTGAAGCCGATTCCCCGAACGATACGAAGGTGAGGGCGCGGAATGGTCGTGCCGAACGGCTGCAAAGAATGGTAACAAGCTCTACTCCAATCTCCACTGTGGTGACGAACAATGTTTACTGACGATGACTGGAGGCATTTCGGCCAAGAAGGGATGATAACGAGTTGAATAGCTCTACATCAGATGGTGAAGAAATTGTCGTTGAGAGGGATTCTCAACCATCAGACGCCGAATCGGTGCTTGTGGATACGCCTCTTCACGTTGCGGTTCGCCATGAGGATTACACCATAATAAAAGAGCTACTGTCCAAGGGGGGAGATATAAATGTCCGGGACGCCAGCGGAAAAACGGCGCTCCATATTGCACTGGACCAAAGAAACCTTGGATTACTGGAAACCCTGTTGCCATTTGGCCCGGATCTCAACCTGAAGCAACCCAATGGCATGGCCCCCTTGCATTCCACTGTTTCTATGAATTGGGAAGAGGGAACAAGGTTGCTCCTCGGATACGACTTAGACATAGACACAACGGACTACGACGGAAACACGGCATTACACTGCGCCTGCTCGGCTGGTTACAGAGATGTAACCAAGCTGCTACTTGAATCTGGTGCGGATGTGCAAATTCGTGACTCAAGTGGAAGGACGGCACTGCAGCTAGCTGTCGCGAGTCGTACCAAGCGGTTACCAGAGCTATTACTGCTATATGGAGCAGACATAGATGATATTCGCCGCAGACCAGATGTGGTAATTGTTGATGGGGACCAAGGCGTTCCCAACGGAGATCTCGGCACTGAAGGACGTCATAAGATAGAGGAAGATCCGATCGAAGCGACCAAAGAATCTGATCTCGACTCGGTCTTGGCCCAATACAGAGAAGACCACTGGGACGGGGTGCGTCGTGATAACGGTGACGGCTTTATCTTGGCTAACTACGATAATCACGATATGTTCTTTGACGCCAAAGTGGAAACAATCCGGTTGTTAATGCACGAAGGTCAGGAGATGCATGCAATCCAATTGAAATTGAACTTTATGAAACCATTTTCGACCAAGAATCGAATACGTTATGCCAAAGTGGATGCTAAGCTTGCCGGCTTGGACACTAGAAACACACCTCATGTACACAGTATAATGCCACAGGCGGATCGAGTTGAAGTTTCTGAACAGGAAATATCATCAGGACAGACACTCACAGTTGGAGCCGGTGGAGGGGGAGGACCATCGAATGTGAATATTAGCATGGAGGGCTCGAAATCTCGCAAGTCCACATTCAAGGGCGTACGGATCATTCATGGCGTCGTAAAGGATAGGATGCATGCATCGTGGCGAATGTATGAGGAACCGGGCAGTCAGAGCGGATTGCCCGAAATCGTTCGACTTCTTATTCTTGTTCAATGCAAGGCAGAATTCGTCATACGGCTCTCAATGTCAGTCAAGGCTTGTCACTTCTCCTCCTTTGGTATCCCTCGGACGCTGGTGGCTAAAGGTGGGCCGTCATATCGAGTCCCCGATGTCACCACTATGCTCAAGCTGGAACGAGCTATGAAACTGAAAAACATTCTCAATGTTGCTGATCGCGCGGCTACTTCAGTTGAAGAAGCGAGAATTTTAGAAAGAGAGTTCGCCCGATCGATTCAGAAGCATACCAAGAAAGCCTTGATCATGGAGGCCGGATCACGGGAAGGCCTTGTGCGAGAGTGGAATAACATTGCGGATGCCTCCAGAGAAGGAGATTTCAGCATGTTGCATGACAAACTCATGAAAATGGACGTTGTTGAGTATAGGCAGCGTCTAGCTGAGGTGATCAGCATGGAACCCGAAAGCAGATCGGCACGGATCATTAGAGAGCCACCATATCGGCAAAATCGCACTTCGTACTTCAGACGGAGACCTAGTATAGACTCCGAGGATGAAGAGAGACTCGGCCCAAGGTACGACCGAGAGACGGGTAGAAGAACGGCCGTGGACTTTTTGAGCAGAGAACGGCCGTACAACTCTCAAGCGAAGAATGCCATGGAATCATTCTCAGCTGTAGGTCCGGGTTACAAAGTATCGAGAATGGCTTGACCGTGACGATACAGAGTTGGCACATCATATCTAGTACCTAGTTACAGAAAGTAGTATGTAGTTACGTACAAACTGATATCATATAGATTACAAATGATTCTGTAAGTATATTGTGGTCAGGGGAGGCTAGACCTAATTCAGCAGCTTATATAATCTGGACAGAAAAGCATGAGTAAGCACTCGCTAAGCCTTTTACGGCTCGCCGTATGAGCGAATCAAAAGCCAGCGTTGCAGAGAATGTCTAAAAGCAGCGACATTTTTTCGGCAGGGGATTACTCTCTCTGAGAACTATTTGTCATCTCTCCAACTCTTCCCAAACACTTGGCTTATACATCACGACTGGTGGTTGCAGAAAGGTGTACGTAGAGAGCTATGGTACGCTAGTCGAATGAACATGAAAATGTACTTAAACAGGGTCAATCCCATGTCCAGTGTGGAATTCTTTTCTTGCCATCAATCAAGCAGTCCATAACCACCAGGTCTCTTTTCAAAGACTCATCGCGAATAACAAACCACTGGAAAATACAATCTCCTCGTTTCTCAAACCATACATCACAGCCGAAATCTCTATAATGTCGGCCACTCCAAAAGTTGCCACAGCCCTCCAGCCCGGTGA
Source organism: Talaromyces liani (assembly GCA_022814505.1). Lineage (NCBI taxonomy): Eukaryota > Fungi > Ascomycota > Eurotiomycetes > Eurotiales > Trichocomaceae > Talaromyces > Talaromyces liani. The sequence continues at coordinate 305,699 of JAKLNL010000032.1, forward strand.
CCGTATCTTGGTTACGGGAGCCAATGGCTACATTGCGTCGAATGTCGTGGACGTCTTGCTATCTCTTGGATACGTCGTCCGAGGCACAGTCCGTGAAGACAAGCCATGGCTTGTTGAACTCTTCGAGTCCAAGTATGGCCCTGGCAAGTTTGAGACCGTGATTGTCCCAAATTTGGACAGTGAAGAAGCCTTGCTTAAGGTTCTGGACGGAGTTAGCGGTGTTGTCCATTTGGTATGTACAGATTTCTATTTTATCTGTTAATTCAACAGTATGTACAAATGACCGTGGCTAACAAAAAGTCTAGGCAACTGATGTATCGCTCGGCGTAGACCCTAGCGTAGTCATAACCAAAGTCATTGCGTATACAGAAGCAATCTTGAAAGCTGCCGACAAAGCATCGGTCAAACGAGTTGTCTTGACCTCATCGTCAGCGTCTGCTTTTGTTACCAAGCCTGGTGTGGAGATTGTGGTAACGGAAGGTAAGTCTGAGCTTCACCAAATCACATGAAATCGGCACTGACATTTTACGTAGATACATGGAACGACGCAGCAGTGAAAGCAGCGTGGGACGAAAATACTCCCGCCGAAGCAAAGCCATTTATTATCTACGGTGCCTCAAAAACTGAGGGCGAAAGGGCCGCATGGAACTGGGTCAAAGAGAACAAGCCAGGTTTTGCCTTTAATGCTGTACTTCCAAACCTTGTTGTAAGTGAAACGGAACACCCGTTCTTGAAATTGGCCAAAATTGGCCTCTTTTGTTCAATTCATATTAATTCCTAACAGTTAGGAAGAGTTCTCCACCCCAATATTAATGGTTCGACCATGAAATGGGTTGCAGGATTGTTGGAGGGCGATGCCAGCGTTCTCTCGATGCTTCCTCCCCGTAATGCTCACAATCACTTATATCGTCTTTCAATATCCGCTAATGAATGGAGTAGAACATTATGTCAACGTTGAAGATGTCGCACGTATTCATGCAATCGCACTTCTCGACCCCAACGTCAACTCGGAGCGTCTTTTCGCCTTTGCCGCCCCTCACACCTGGGTTGGCATCATTGACATCTTGAAAAAACTCAGACCGTCTAATGATAAGATTCCCAGCCCTCCGGAAAACGAACTCCCTGATCTGAGTCAAGTTGTGCCGGCTAAGAGAGCAGAGGGATTGCTCAAGTCCTTCTTCGGACAACCTAGTTGGGTTGGCTTGGAAGATACTGTGAAGGCTGGAATTGACAGTTTGGGTCTTTAGGCAGTGCAGCTACCCATCTAGAGCACAACATCCACTTTGTAAGTGATTGTATATAGACTAAACTTCTAACATGGCAATCATGATGATTTCTTCGGATGCTTTGTTTTCTTGATCCCAAAATCTAGCCTCGGTGAGGGCATTTGCGTCTATAACCCTAAAAGCCGATAGATATTACATAGAATAATCACGATCATTGTCTAAGCAAATGCAGAAGTTGTATAACATCCGAATAGGATCGCAAGTAAAACGGTTCTAATTGGAATGTGGTTATCCTAAGTATCAATGTGGCCCACGGACATCCGACGAGTATGACTCAGGTCCCTGTTCAGACTCTTCAGAACTAAGAGAAGCCAAAACGCAACCAAACCATATTGACAATCATTTTATACCTACCATACTAACTGGTATGAGCAAAATGGAGGCATTATCTATTGACCCCAGAAAATGGAACCAGTAATCGCAAGAATATGTGAAATTTCGGCAACCCCAGGAGCCTCTATTGGAGTCCTTCACGAGAATGGGGTTGTCTACACAAACTGGATTCGGGTATCGCGATATTGCAAGACAACTCCCTGCGGACGAGAATACATTATATCATATTACATCATTAAACGAAGTCTTTCACGGGCGCAGTCATCAACATTCTTGTAAGCACTGATGAGTTTAATTTAAACGATCCAGTTGAGCGAACCTTACCTGAATATACTCACGAAGACCTGGCGATCAGATCGCAGGCAACACTTTTTGACCACCTCTCCCATCGGACTGGTCTGGCGCAGAAATCTACATTGTGGTTACAGGCTTGAGCCGATTTACTCCTTGGGCCAGGGGAACTTTTTCCTACCCTCTCTTATACCGAGTGCGTATATCCACTACGTTCTCAGTGGCTTTATAGCAACTTGGGATATTGTATTGTGGCGGCGGTCATCGAAAAGGTTACAAGGAAAAATGGGAGCAATTTTTGACATCGAGTCTGTTCGAGTCTCTGGGCATGAGAAGTACAAGAATGCAACGGTATCCCGATAGTGAAAACGTTGCTGAGGTATATTAAGCGCCTCGATGGTTCTGGATCGCACCAGGGTTCAGATATTCACACGCTGAAGTGGATTCATGATTGGGCAGTCCCTGAGGGTGAGATACTTGGCAAGGATACCTCTCGAATGGATGTAGATGGTAGTCAACAAGGGCTTATGTACGTAGTGTAGAAAGAACTTGATATGAGATCACAGAATAGTTGCTACCATGATGGAAGAAATACTAGGACTTGATTTCACTTTCCTCTCTCAGTCCCCTAATCTAAGGGGATTTTGATCAAAAGGTCAGCTTCTCCTGCAAGTGATGTGTTTATAGACGCACAAACTTCAAACACTGCTACATCTCAGACGCACTATGTATCCAAGTGCTGTAGTCGAGGTCGCATCCTCAGGGCCTTCCGTAATACCATTAGGGGTCTTAGCATCTTGTCGATCCCCTTCGCTCACCTCGCGGCATGGGCTAGCGATGTAAACATTAGATATAATCAATATGAGTATGGGGAGTGCTCCTAATTACCACGAGCTAGAGTTTCTTGATATTGGAGTGTTCTCCAAACCGAAATGAAGTGTAACTCTAGATATCTATCGGATTCCGACGTTCGAAAGGCTTTCATGCCCAGGTGGGTTGTAGTAAGGTTCCGCAGTGGTTTCCAGGAAACCCTTATTTAATATTATACCCTTAAACAACGAAATACATGACCGCTTCGTGGGCTTTCCTATGAAGCCTTGTCGGATATAGTGATAGCAAGATGATCAAGGTGGTCACCGGCACTATACCGAGGTATTTAGTGGCGCTCATCAACAGCTCGGGCAGCAACAAGTTAGGTATCATAGATAAACAATATAACTTGAAGTAAAATAAATCTACCTGGCCTTGGGAATTTTAGACCGACAATTGCGTCCGGGGTTCAGTAAAGGATGTATGAGTGACGCGGAGTTTCCGGTGATGAAATAGGATTTATAGAATTCCTGGCCATGATACAAGATTCATGAAGAATATGGGCAACTATCTAGATGGAAAGCGACCTGTAAAAGCAATCCGAAAGTTGAAGACCGCAATTGGCCGTAATCATATTAATATAGTCCCAGACAAGCCAAACAACAAGCTTGCCAGGAAGAGTTCGCCAAGCCCACTGCAGTAGCGCATATGAAGTGACGGAATCCTATCGCTGGGCTTGTTGACTGGCTTAAGCATAGTGGAACAGTCTTTCTATGAAGAATGAAAATGGGATGACATTAAAGGCATCACTGTTGTCGCGGAAAGTCGGCTTGATCATTTGTTCGTTGGTGGAATATTCAGCGGCTCTTTAGACACGTGGTATGAAGACCACCAAGGTGTCGGAGGTGATCATGATGAGATTGTATATTAGATACCATACTGCAGGTTAAGCCTTATTTGATGAACGGAAAGTCGATTCGCAATAACTCAGGTGCTGTGAGTTTACAGTGAGATTAGATATTGAACCCGACGTCCATTTTTGGAACACCGTCATGTGCATTAAGGACCATTAAGGAGCTGAAAAAAATTGGATCGATGCAATGGATACATTAGCTAGTGGAATTCGCCTAGTGGAAACCTTCATAATCTGTTTCATGTTTCATAGAACGATTCGTGGCGTTTGTCGGATGTTACATACTTAACGCGGGGAATTGGAGAAACGAATTGACCATCATGATTTTCCACCAAACACATGCTCAATTGAATCCATGTTCCGAATACGAAGAATAGACTAATCTTAAATATCCAATCATGGAGCACCACTTTAGGCCCTGAAGATCGTCAAATAACTCTAAATGACTGTGTTAATCTCGTATGTCAGGGTTACAGATATAGGAACTATGAAACGACACCTGCTAGGGCTTTTGTTTCGAGCGATATTCCGTGATCCACATCATCATCTGCAAATATTATAGGGATGGAATTTAATGTTTGAGCACTATAAAGCTCCCCATTTCGTCAGTCAGTTGTGTAGATATATTTACTGAATATTGAACAGCACCCGCGTACACAATATACCCTAAACCAGCCATGAGGTCTACAGCAGCAATTGTAGCTAGTGCTATACTAGCAGTCACTTCTGTTCAAGCCCAGCAGACTGGATATGGCCAGTGTGGTGGTGAGAACTGGACTGGTGCCACGACCTGCGTGTCTGGTTGGACATGTACCTATCTCAACGATTGGTACTCTCAATGTCTACCAGCTTCCAGCACTCTGACTGCCACGACGTCTTCGAAGACCTCTACTACAACAACGACTTCAAAAACTACGACCTTATCGACGAGCTCACCGACGAGTACCGGAAAATTGAAATGGTTCGGCGTAGATGAATCATGTGCCGAGTTCGGAACTGCGATGCCAGGTACTTGGGGTGTCGATTTCACCTTTGCCAATACAGCAACTATTGGTGTATGTTTTCTGGCCTGGATGTGAGACAAAGGGCTAACGGGATGAGCAGGAATTCATCAGTCAAGGTTTCAATATTTTTCGTATCCCCTTTGCCATGGAACGAATGGCACAAGGGTCAATTGACGCTGCTTTGGATACCGCATATTTGACCAACTACTCAGTTGCCGTCAACTATATCACTTCCAATGGAGCATACGCTGTTATTGATCCTCACAATTATGGAAGGTACAATGGCAATGTTATCACCGACACTACCGCTTTCCAGACCTTCTGGTCTAACTTGGCAACAGCTTTCAAGAGCAATTCCAAAGTTGTAAGTGCATCTCCCTTTGCCTTCTTGCTTCAAACTTTATCAGTAGAGATTGACAATTGCAAGGTCTTTGACACAAACAATGAGTATCACGACATGGATGAAAACCTTGTCTTTAACCTGAACCAGGCAGCAATTGATGGTATTCGTGGCGCCGGAGCTACAACGCAATATATCTTTGCCGAAGGTAATAGCTGGACCGGAGCATGGACCTGGAACACGACCAATGATTCACTCAAAGATTTAAGTGATCCTGAGAACCTACTTGTCTACGAAATGCACCAATACCTTGACTCTGATGGATCTGGCACAAATGCTGCCTGCGTCTCTTCGACAATTGGTGTCGAGCGTGTAGAAGGTGCGACTGCTTGGTTGCAGGCAAATGGAAAGCGTGGTATTCTAGGGGAGTATGCCGGTGGCCCCAACTCGGTCTGTCAAGCCGCGGTTACAGGAATGCTGGACCATCTGGTCGCCAACAACGACGTCTGGCTAGGAGCCATTTTTTGGAGTGCCGGCCCTTGGTGGCCTCAATCAACATGGTCTAACATGGAACCACCAAATGGGCAGGCCTATGTCTATTATGATAATATCCTACAAGCATACACTCCTTAAATCGGGTTAGGGATGGACAATATCTGCAAAGCGTGGGGACAGGTTCCTGCCCCCGTGACGCCCATGTCATTTTCTCTCAACCTTCAGATTGCTTGTATATAAAACAACCGGTGGACATCCATAATGATTGCAGGTATAAAAGTATGTGCTCTTTATAACAAATCCGAACGGTATCGAGTATCACGTGGCCTTGGGGGAGGCCTTCCATGGAAGGCATTCCCAGGGTCACGTGATGCTACAATTATTGGCAAAGTGTACAGACAGATGGAACACAGTGTATATAACCTGAAAGTGTGGTGAGATGTAGGCTATAGAAGAGCAGCTGAGGAGGAAGGAGTGACCCAAAAGGAAAGGCACGACCAGAACGGGAAGGAACTAGGTGTAGACTTGTCTCACAAACTCACTCCCGTAAATCAAGTCAATCACTGTGTGTAAGCTAGTGTCCTCTGATTCTCTTCGTCAAACCGTGTCATTGAATCGAGTCTCAATAGCGCTAGGCATTATGGACACTCCAAACTACCAACCTGAGGAGATCGACCACCCCGTAACGAAGCCAATTGGCCGGATCGAGGACGACTTTGAAAGAAACCCGATCGACGAACCCGATGCGATCGACGAGATCGAGGATCTTTTCTTGGCTGCGTGTAGTCAAGAAGACCTCTATTTCGACGAAGTGGACGAGGACATTTGCGAAGGCGATGAAAGTACATTTAGAAATGAACTTGGCTGGATACGTTCCCAGGGGCAACCTTTTGCCCTGATACTCCATGACTTGTTGGAATACCTTCTCGTATGGGCGAATCGTGTGTAGTTGGACGGAACCTGGGGGCCTTTCTAGCATTGATAAGCGAAGTCGGATCAAACGTCCAACGAGTCGTCGATGCGTACCTTCAGGCAATACCCAAGGCAGTGCAGACTCTGTTCGAAAATGAGCATTGGTCGTTGGACGATCTCATGTCCCTTGCAGATGCCAACACGATCAGAAGTCGGGGGTCTATCTACATCTATTTCGAAGTGAATACCGAGGGGAACTCAGAGCAATGGCGTATGTGGGCTATTCCCAGTGCGTCAGTGACCGTCTGGGAGCGCATGAGGCAATTATTGCCAAGGGTAAGCGAACTGGAAAGATACCCCAAATTTTTCGCCAGTCCAGACACTATCAACACGCAATTCGTGTTGACGATACATCACCCTACAAGATCCTCGCAAATGTCGACGATACTCTGGACACCCGACTTCTAATCCTCCTTGAAAGCCTATTTATGATACTCTTTCAGACAGTGCGCTATCCTGGGTACACCTCACATTATAATCCGATGGAACTATACGATCATTAGGAAGGCTCTCACAGACCATGGGTAATACCTCACCTCTTTCGGCTTGAATATGGCACTATCGGTATTCCAGGCAATGCCACATCCTTGGTCCCATCTCGATCTTCCCTGCGTGTCACGTGGAGAAATGATCTACCCGAGCCACCATCTACCAACTAAGACCACTCGCTGACCATTCGACTCTAAAGACCCTAGCAAAGGGTACTTGTGTGAGCCGTGCAGAAGATTCAAGAGGTCGCATAATAGACTACCAACCCGTGAGGAAATCAACGAGCGACGTCAACTAGCACTGTATCTTCAAGAGGGGTCCTCACATACTTCTTGTGAAATCTGCGACGACATCTTCTCGGAAATTGTCATTGAGAGCGAGGGTCATATCCACAGGCGCCATGCCAATGGCAAATGGTGCTGCAACCCGTGCTATAAGTTCTATGACTCTCACAAACGATTTCCTACAGCTGAAGAGATCAAAGAGCGCAAGAATCGGCGAACGGCAAAAGACGCTACCAAATGTGGGGAATGTGGTTGCGATTTAACGGGCGCAAGGTACAAGCGATATCAAGATGGAAAATGGTGTTGTGACTGGTGCGGCAAATTCTTCCGTGATAACAAGAGGTTTCCGACAGCAGAAGAACGCTCATTGCGTGAAATAAACGCTAATGTAAGGTCCGCAAAATCATGTCAATGCTACCATATTCCATTTACTGAGCTTACTGGACGCCGATTTGTTATAGACAAGAGAAAATGTTGTGCTAATTGCAAGGACTTCCACAAGCTTCACAAGAGATTCCGCAACAACGAAGAGGTCAAATTATGCCAGAAGACCACAGACGCAAGCAATCTAAACTCACCTTTGCTTAGACGACAAGGAAGATTGGGGCTGAGCAACAAGATAGAGTACGTTGGCCAACTGGCAGGAATGACAGCTTAGATGGTTACGAGCGCATATCGATTTAAGCAGTAAGAAGCATTGGAGGATATTTACAAGTAATTATTACTGGTTGTGCGGGGAGGAGGCGGGGACGGAGGAGAATGGGGGATGAGCCCCTTGGAATGACTTCCATGGAAGGAACTCTCAAGGTCACCTGGTATTGTGGTTGTTGACAGATTGTATTAAGCGGACAAGATATAAACTTAGGCATCTAGAAATAGCAAGAGACATGGAACATGCTCATGAAGATCCGAGAAAAACAGTGGGAGAAACGTAGTGAAGATGTCAATAAGCGACGTCACCAAATAAGGAAGTAATAAGGAAGTAATAAGGAAGTAATAAGGAGATATAACCAGATTAAATAGAGGTTGCTTGATAGGCGGCAGTGTAATCTTAAAAAATGCCACAGCTTAGGGATACAACTAGCGCTATTAAACCAATACCAATTAACCAGATCCGCTTCTGTATCCTATATACAGAAGCACCTAGACAAAGAAGCACTATTAGTGCAACAAGTATCCAGCTATGGAGGCTGAAGAACTAGTTATCAGAGTGTAGCTGAAGGAAGGAAGGACGTCACCAAAGTGAATCGTTAGCAGTTGCTACAACCTAACATCACAACCTTAGCGACAAACAATATCAGTGACCTTCGGGATAGCTTCCAAGTCATATTGTCAACCTTATCGCCTACAGGGGCCCAGCTGAGTTTCACCCTTCGCGACTCACCTTGCAATAACTTCACATTTTTTTCCCCTCCGCGCGACCATTTGCAAATCTCCCCCCCCCCCCGCCCGGAGCATTTCAACATACAACAGGACTACTCTATCAAAAATTGGATGTGGCTACATGTTTAGACTGTGCGAAGATAAGGTACATGATTTTTTCAATAAAATTTGAGTGATTTGGCGATGAAATCGGTAGTGAGATCTTTTAAAGCTGTCCTAGAGCTGTCTGCGACCTCATGTGTGATATGAGTGGGTCGATACTGCGGCTCAACCATGAATGACTCTCCCAAGGGCTTGGTGGCAGGCCAAGTCGCGGCTAGTCCCGTCTAGTACCATGCATGATGATCTACTGGTCTAACCGACCTTATTAACTATATGTTAATAACAGGCCTCTTACATAGTAGGCCATAAGCCCTGTGAGAGCTATCAATGGATACTTCTCACAGGGCTAGTAATTGGCATCTCAATTACAGTTTAGAAAACTTTAGATTTATTCTAGTTATGAGAGGATTGAATGACAGATTCTCCAACCGGGACGAAATTGAATAACAAAGTAATCAAGCCCTGCATCTTCAAGAGTGGCCCTCACACACTTCATGCGAAAATAGTCAGGAGATCTTCCGGAAATTGTCGTTGAAAGCGAGGGTTATATCCATAGTCGCCATATCGATGGCAAATGGTGATGTAACCTGTGCTAGAAGTTCTGCAATACCACTAAATGATTCCCAACTGCTTAGGGGAGATCAAGAGTGCAAGAATAGGAGAACAGCAAAGATGTAATTGAATTTTGTTGTTTTATCGTTATATTCATCATCATCATCATCATCATTATCCGTGCTGTCCTCCCGATCCTTATCCTGCCGTTCTTCCTATGCTTCTACTCGGTCAGAGCCGAAGTAGCCAGGTACAATCATCCCACCGCTCCGCAATATACGGTGGTACAGACATCTAGACAGATGCGCTGGTATTGAACCAACCCGGATTCTGAGGACGGAAAAATGCCGGGGAAAGCTTCCGGATATGCCGGCACTGCTGGGATGAAGTGAGAAAACATGGGGAATTCTTGTAACTCGGAGGTTCTCGAGTCTTACCCGAGGAGCCCGATGATACAGGTTCGTTTTCTATTGAACTATATAAAAGTGAAAAAAAAAACAACTTGTCAGTACACGTGTGGCGCCGCTCTCAATTTTCGGTTCGCTCAAATATTTCAAAACATCCCCGCTGTTCATGTACAACATGACCGATATATCAATAGGAAAAACCCCACGATGGACCTTGAAATCTAGCATGTGGAGATGTTGGATATTTTCTTGGAGGCTGAAGTGAGTGATTCCCACAAAACATATCTCCTTCAATGCCATGGAACACTTGCCATCGATCCAATGCCCTATGAGGATCCTAATGATCCATACAACTGGCCTCGCTTGAGGCCAAGGGTGGCGAGTTCTATTTGTCGTGTTCAAATTTTCGCATTTTGATTAATTTGGCTAACATGATTATGTAGTCATTGATCCATTTCACCCAGGTGAGCTTTCATGCTTTAATGATTGGATTTATGACTGGTGGTCCCACATCCGCCTTTGGGGCAATGGCATCTGAATTCAACGTCTAAGTGCTGCGACATATACTGTCCCCAGTCAAGTATATTCTCCCGGAAATGCGGACTGAAATTTCTGAATTAGATCTAATGATATACGTCAGATCCTTATGCTTGGCATCGCTCCGTTGTTATGGCGACCTCTATCCGAACGATGTGGCCGACGACCGATATGGCTAGTATCCACCTTTCTCTCCATGTGGTTGTGCATGTTCTAAAACATATTCTCAAATAATGGTCGCCCGCATTTTCCAATCCCTCTTCACCTCTGATGTTGGGGCTATTGGGTCCTCTGTGGTGGTGGAGATATTCTTGTCCAAGGAAAGGGGTCGGAAATTGGTCAGTTCTTCTTTCGTCTCTTCTTCACCTCTTTGTCACTATCAAACATCATTTAAATGCAAAACGCTAAACGCTAAACCTTTTTTGTTCAAATTAAATTGGGGGTTTGGACCTAAGCTCGCCAGCTGAGACCTTAGAAAATATATGATCGAACGCCAATCTTGACCCAATACAGTTTGATAGTTACCATAGGGTAAGACCTCGGGTATTCGTTCTTTTCTTTTTGAACTCCTCGAAGCTCTTCTCAATAGGAACCCAGTAGTTCCGTTTGTGGGTTTTATAGCAACTCAAGTTGGATGGAGATGGATCTTCTGGATTTTTACAATGGTACACCCAAATGTGAACAATGTTTTGCGACATTGATTACTCTATGGGAAATCTATTTCTCTCGCCTGAGACGCGATGAGTCCGAGACGCTACATCAACGACACGGACGCCAATGAATGGTCAATTATGGAAGTTTGGGAAGATACCGAGTTCCAAGCCGTTGCACATAAAAGATTTTTGGTCATCAATTCAAGTATTAGGAAAGGTCGACGTGTTCATGTCCACTCTGGCACAGCGTCGTTTTTGCGTTCTGTGGCGTTCTGGTCTGTGTCGAAATTCCTGGTCTTCTCGGTACCAAATTTGATTGGGATTTTGAGTCCATTGGTTTAAAATTTATTCCTTTGATTATTGGGCAAATATTACCTAGACTACCTTCGAAATTTGTGATTTTACTGTGGCTAATGGCATACTTCCTTCTTTAGAAACATCATCGGAGAACTACTAAGTGGACCTTTGGTTGATGAAATCCGGAATTATAAGTCCGTGGACAGTATACCCTCTGTCCCAGAACGGAACTTGTGGCTAGCCCACCCTGCAGTGGCCATTTCTATAGCGGGATTCGCGGAATTTCTGATCGCTTTGGATCAGGTTAGTGTTGGGCAATGGAATATTCGCCCAGATATTGGCTTGGCTATAACTGCCGTAGGAAATCAGATGCTTACCACAGCTCTTTTTGCATGTAGGTCACCGGTATTTCAATATCAAATATTCCGGGAGACAGAGGCAGGCTCTATTACGGCCTATGCCTACTGCCTAGTTAGGAAGTGGGGGAGCTATTCCCAATTCTCCTGTGAAAGGTACCTAGGGCTTCGGGCTCCCTTCTCTGCAAGCCTCTTTCTGCCTCAGGCTTCCCTTACTCCCGCTGCTGCCACACGCCAGGCATTATGTATTCACATTCAGGTATAAGTACATTGTGTTCTATGTATCAAGTGGACCTTGGGGTATCTTAGTGTTTGACCATACCACATTTGAACATCCGATGCCCCAGTATACGGGATAGAACAGTGATCGCTGGAGCATACGCGTCTTCGACGCGGTAATGAATCGTTATGTTTCAGTGGCTTATCTGTGATTAGCAGAATCTACTGTAATTTTGGCCTTATTGGCTCGCTTTCCGAGCAAGAGGATTTGATGGATGTAATTTTTGATGTGCTAAATATTGGAGGCATGGCACCCGAGCACTGGAGCGAAACAAGTCCACCAAAATATAGGTATTATTTGGAGTTTAAACTACCAGGGTATATATCTATACCGATGTCCAGCAATTCCAATTCCGAAGAACTGACGCAGCGACAGAATTTGTACTACATATTCAAAAGAGACTATACCCAAGTGTGAAGTACGTGTACTAGCTATATGATTCCTTGGCACAGCCTATCCATTATACGAAGTAAGAATGCAGAAAGTATATGGCATGGCACGACCCTGGAGTGCTATGAAAAGTAATAACAACAAGAACGCAATATATACATGGGACTACTTGATAAGTTGATTGGGAGGTCAAAAAATTTGAAAAGTCTCCAAAAGGACATGCTTACCTGGGTAGATTTTAGGTTTTGTTTGCTCCATCACTAGCGAAGAGCGAAAGCAAGGGAATTAATCAGCGAACCGAGAGACGCGACAACAAATACAAGGATACTTTCATCTGTATGGATCGTGCTCTAATATCAAAGGCCCTTTATAGGTGGTGTGTATGGGTTATGTTGTGGTGACTATCACTCGAAGATTGCGCGATACCCTAACGACGATCACGAAAGCTGTTCAAATGCTCCAAATATCAGCATTAGCTTCTTTTCCTATCAAGTCAAGTAGAATTTCCCCACCTTAAACAACGTATTCTCCCTTTACTACACGGACCGAGCCAAGCCTTAATTGATTAGGGCAGCTTGTGTATCAATCGACGGAATTGCGTGATTTCGACCGAACGACAGCGCTATCATAATCAAATGTTTATAAAACATGGGATTTCTGCTTCTCTGAGCAGACGGATTCTGATTATACAAAAACTATGGCTGACCAGACTGTAATAACCGAATATCCCAGTGAGGATGTCACGATCAAGCCGACGTCTTCCTGGAAAAGCTACCTTTGGGATACGTTTGACCTCCCAAAAGAGGAACGTTGGCTTCTATTCAAGCTAGATGCATGTGTACTGACATTTTCATCGGTGAGCATTGAGTGAATCGGTATGGAGATAGACAGTAACTGACCTGATTAGATTGGCTACTTTCTCAAATATCTCGACTTGAACAATGTTACAAATGCATATCTTAGCGGTATGGAGGAGGACTTGGAAATGTTTGGAAATCAGCTGGTCACCAGTACTTCAATATTTACCGTTGGCTACGTTATCGGTCAAGTACCATTCAATCTGCTATTGACTCGAGTTTCACCCCGCTGGGTGATTCCCTCCGTGGGTCTCCTCATAGACATAGTAACACTTGATGAAATTATCAATATTAACATCAGTATGTCCCACAGCTCGAAGTTGGTTGGGGCATGGCAGTCATATGCATGTCCAGTGTGAAATCATACGAGGCTCTATATGCGCTGCGCTTTTTAGTAGGTATTTTCGAGTATGTGTTCTCTTTCCTAGATATTCTTGATCGAGAAATAACTAATGACATTATAGGTCTGGTTTCTACCCTGGTATACACTATATGCTAGGGTCGTGGTACAAGCCTTCCGAGATTGGCAAACGGGCAATGATCTTTTGGATTGCTGGATCGGTAGGCCAATTGTTTAGTGGGTTTCTACAGTCGGCAGCCTATACAAATCTCGATGGGGTATACGGACGTGCAGGTTGGAGATGGCTTTTCATCATCGATGGCATAATAACATTTCCACTAGCAGTAGCCGGATACCTTTTCTTTCCAAATCTTCCCCATAGCGGAATAAAAACGTGGTATATTACCGAAGAAGAACAAGAGATCTCAATCCAGAGGATGAAGTCCATTGGACGAGCAGGAAAGGCGCCCTGGACAAGGGCCAAGGTGAAAGCGTTACTGACAAGCTGGCATACATACCTCTTACGTAAGACGTTCTCTTCCATATCGATACTACCCCCCTTATTCTAACAATTTCCAGCTATGATATATGTCGTATGGAATAATGGAGCTGCCCAGCAGGCCATGGGTTATTGGTTGAAAAGCTTCAACGCCCACCCGCCACCTGTGCCTGGAACTCATTTCTCTATACCGCAAATCAACAATCGTGAGTTAACTTCTATTAATAGTTGGGTCATATTGTATACTAATACCTGGAAGTGCCAAATATAACGCTTGGTATCTTCATTGTAATGGCTTTGATTTGGGGCTGGCTCTCTGATGGACTATGTCGTGGGGCTCGTTGGCCATTCATTTATATCGGCGCGGTCATAACTGTGGGTTTTTGTCATAACGACTGCAATATAGGGTGAAAGCTGACCTTTTTTGCCTTGGACAGTTGTTATTCTCCATTCTTCTACGTCAAGTGCCACTGTATGAAAATATACATGGTCGAATGGTCGTGTTTTGGCTCAGCAATATCGGTGTACGTTTTTCCGTTCCAGGTACTGTGTTATCCATTATTTAACATATTTTTAAGGGAGGAGCTGGTCCACTTATCCTTACGTGGATCAACGAAATCTGTACTGCTGACACAGAAAAAAGAGCTATCACCGTTGCGTTGGCCAATGATCTTGCTTATGTCGTGCAGGCGATTGTAAGTATCATCACCCTCTTCATGATGGCATTTCACGCTAACACTAATCCAGGCTCCAAATTTTGTTTGGAAAACCACAGATTTTCCTGCAGCGAAAAAAGGATACCTTTGGTCAATTATTCTGCAGGTCTTGTTGAGTAAGTACTTTGTCCTAGAGGCAAGAACCAAGATTGCCAAAAGAAACCGCAAAGACTGACTTCCTTGACAGTGGTTTTGACCGCTGTTGTTCAATTTCTGCTCTGGCATGACTCGAGAAAAGAGGCATTACGAAAGTTCAATGCAGATTCATCGGAGGTAGATTCCGAGGATCTAGTTCCCAGCCCGTCAAAAGAGCCGGATCTCAAAGGTGCTACCGGCAGGTCACGAGTGGTGCCAGATTTGGGTCATCAAATTTGAGATCCAGTATCTATTCTGGTTTTTAGGATATTTAGATTTTGCTTTGCTTAGTTACGTTGGAAATAGCATTCTTGCTTTTATCAAGAGCATTACTCTGTCTTATTTTTCTGGATCGCTATTTGGCTGGATGCGGAGATGGTGAGAGCTCCGCGTACGTTGGCACCAGGAGTGAGAGGTTGCAGAATCGCCAATGCACACTTTAGTAATCTAGTCTCTAACTTTTGAGGTGTCATTTCTTCGTGGCAGCCATGATGAGCTATTGATGTAACCTATGTCTCGTAGCGTAGCTATTGGGGGGGAAGGGAGACGGTGACTTCCAAGGTTGTGTTTTCTACTGACTGGGGCAGTACAGGGATGGCAGCATCGTTAAATATTTCAGATGGCAGGAGAAAAGATCGCATCCCTGGTTTCTTTCGCAATTCTCATACCTTGTTGTAATTAGGTTCGCACCTTTTTCCAATATAGTAGGTATTAGGCATGTCAAGCTTGCTGAACTTGATACATATGAGCTAGAAAAGCAGAATGACGCACTACTCACTTAGGCATTGCCACACCCGACCCCAGCATTATCATATATGCGTGAAGACAGAATAGTATGCCAAATTGCCAATGAATCCTTTTAGCACATTGACTGGGCAATATACCGGAGCTACCATTATGGTGCATATGACAGGGTGGTGTGATCATACGAGGGACTACACAATGACAAAATTATGCTAGCCTGAATATTTCAAGTCACTAGATACACAATCAAACATAATATCTAACCACATAAATAGACGGGCGTTTCAGTGGCCCAATATGCATACAAGTTCTTGTTTCCCTTTCGGTCAATATGACTCTGCCTTCGTTGTTCTTCTTTCTGCGCCTTGTTCGCTTGCTTGTGTTGCATTGCCAATATTGATCGTTGCTGAGGCACGCATAAGTGCATCAAGCTTATTCGGTCACTGGTGCTCATATTCGTCAGCTGGTATTTCATCCTTGCCTTGTCTCGTTTCTCTCTCCGCGATAATGCTGTTATGCCATCTGTATCAGAGTTGAATTGCTCTTGACTGAGTCCCTCCTCGTCTTCGGGCTCTGGTGCAGAGTATTCTATTCGTGAGGCCATGGTTCTTCGACGGTGTAATCGACTTAATAATGATCTTTCAGCTTGGGCCGATGACTTTTTCGATATGATTCTGCCTGATGGTAAATGAATCGAGTCTTTGTCGGCCACCAAAAACTTTCGCATTGAGCTTGTCGGTGTCTCCTCTATGTTTCCTTCATGGCGATAACCTTCAACATCACTCTCTACCTCTTCTTCTAGGCCTGAAAAATCATAAAATTCTGCAAATTCTGAGTCCCGTTCTGATATATCAAACTTGCAGTGACCTTTGCCGGTCATATGCTGCTGTATAGCTTGTACGGTCGCTTTACTCATCCCGCATAGTATACATTCTCGGTACCCGAAAATAACTAGGTGCAGATATTCGAAAAGTGTCTCAAGGTCGACCGCTAGATGCTGTCGATCGGGGATGAACAGTCCGTGTGATTTTTGCATGTGCATCACGCTATCAGTGAAGGTTGGGGAAAAGATGGGGCATAAAAGACATTGCCCTGGTATGAAAGGCTGCACGGGTGTGACAGGACAGTCAATTGACTCGTTGCAGGATGCGGATGCCGAGGATGTTATCAGACTTGGTGGTGAACTCATTGGCGCAGTTATGGACGAAGTTGTAGCAGTCGTGAGTGGCATCAGTATAGATGGGTTGGATGCGGTTGCGGCTAGACTGATTTATGTGCAGTAGGTTCGATCGTTCGCTGGTGTTGATATGTTCTTTCAGCTATGATCTGTAAGTCTGGATTGGAGTCATCACTTTTATACTTGTAGTTAGTCAGTTGTCCGATTTCATACCTAACTATCAACTTTCATTGACGATTGGACAATTCCTCCCGCTTCATTGCCACTCGTTCTCCAGCGAAAGACCAATGAAAAGCTCGACTGCTGTATGATTCATACTGAACAATTCTGCGGTGGCCAATGATAGTGTTTGATGATTTTACTGTCATACAAGACCAATCAACTAGCCATCGGCTTACCAGTAAGCTATGATTCATAATGGACAATTATGCAAACGGACTTCAGGCATTTTCTAGGGTTAGAGCTGACATATGTATCTTGAGTCCTCCATATATTGTTCGAGAGAAACAGCAAGTTATAATGTGATTTTATTCGTCAGCTAGCTAGCCAACCTTTTGCCCCGTAATTTATTAGTTATAGGACGCTTTGATTGGTCAGTTGATATCATGAGTCTACCTCACTCTACCTATATTCGTTATAACCGGGTCTCCTGTCTTTGATTGCTTAGTGCTCCTTCTGATTGTTGGTGAGCTATACTCGATCCTTGATGTTATCTCGGTCGGATCTTTTGCCAGCAGATTCGGGCTAATCGTTTCTACGGAAGGGACAAAAAAATCATCAGATAGTGGTGTGCACTCAAGTATTCAACATAGTGACGTGGGTACACTAGGCAAGCTCGGAATGATATATATCACGGGATCCTGAGTGAGCAATTACAGTTCTCATCTGACCCATCACACTCCGCGTGTGCACAAGCTTGGGTAGCAATCCAATCTGAGGACCATCCGCATCAAAAACAATGTATCGTATCTTAAGAAACACATCTCACCGCAGTCTGTAAGGGAATAACCGAACGCATAGATCAGGGATAACTACTCGCTAAAAGTAGAATCGCAATACCAAAACAAAAGAGGGCCCACGTCCGGAGAGAGTCAGATGCACAGGATTATCCCCTTGAGTTTTCAAGAAGTTTCAACTCCATAACAAGCTCATTCCAATGTGCAATTTACCAAAATGACATTTATTCCAGAGGCTTCGTTGCAGTAGCAAAAGAGCTTGATCCAATGTTAGCGAAGACTGTTTGAATCATGCAGGGGTTTAGAGCTACTCACCAATGCGTGTACACATGCATCTTATTGGACTTGATCTCGTCTCGAACGTGTGCCAATAGAACTTCCGTCTCCAATGTCGACCAACCTCCAAATCGCGTGAAGAGAGCTAGCGAATAACTATCGACTGCCCCCTCAAGGAATTGGACACGAAAGTAACGACCGATCTCTTTCAACCTTGGGTTCTTTGGCCACGTCCCAATAGGGCACGGTTCCTCGTGTGCTCTGACAGAATGGAAGCCAGCTTTGTCGAGAAGCCCTTGGAATTCTGGAAATTTATCAAAGACCCTGCCTAGTGAGTTTGATATTCGATTGAATTCGGCCTAGAAACGTGAGTTGGAATGCAAATTCTGGTGTGCATTTTTAGGCAATTGAGGCATCTCACAATCCACTTATACGTAAATGATGTTTCGGGATAGGTGCCATCATCACAGACCATGTGAGTACGACCTTCAGAAAGTTCAATCCTTCCACCGGGTTTGAGATGGCTGCAAAGTACATATATTCCAGACGTTACTCTAAGCCTCATATAAAGATTTGACCAGACTTTCGCATACCTGTAAGCCTGTGCCAGAAACTCAGGCCAGTCCGTTATACTACCGGCAAGGCATCGTACGTGTATGAAATCAAATGAATTAATCGGGAAGTCCCACGGTTGGGTGATGTCGTCGATGATAAATCGCACATTGGGGGGTACCCTAGATGCTACTCAGAGACTGGACCACCGGTTGAAAAGGTGATACTGACCACTTGGGCTGGATTGGAGATAGATCAACCCCCGTTATTTCTGCAGATGGGTAGGCATCGGCCACTAAAAAATGGAGATATTTCAGCTAATGGCTATTTTAATTAGCTTAAAAGCGGACCAGCACTTACTCTCAATTGCCCAGATACCAGTTCCCGTGCCAACATCGAGGATTTTTTGAGGATTGTTGAGATCATTTTGAGAGAAACACAGGTCGCCATTGAGACATAGTCGAAAAACGTGGTTAAGAAGATCCAATCTGTCTTGTTCCTTTTCATCATTGGGGAGTATCTAAAAATAAGGCAGCTTGTCAGAAACTAGCTTGCGGTCGGCGATAAATCAGAGCGACTTTTCATCGTCACAGTAAGCCCCAACAGTCCGTACTTACATAAGAGCCAGACTTATATGCATGATATGTTCGACCGTTCTCATAAACGTAATTAAAGACAGATGAGGACAGCGAGGTCAGATCACTTTCAATGCTCTCGAGGTCGTCGCTCTCGGACTACAAACGGCGTCAATTTAGCTTTTCATCCTCTTGCCGCAAACACCTTACATCAATTTCCAGAGCGACATTGACTTGACTATCAGTGTCGGCCATGAGTTGTCGTATGAGATATTCGTGCCTATGAATTGCTTGCCGATACTGTCGAAAAAGACTTCTCTTGCGAGTACTTACTTCGGTTCTGGGCGGATTGTAAGTTGCAGCCAGAGAATCAACGGGAACTGGAGTGGACACCTGAGTTTCGTCAGCCCGAGAAAAATCCAATGGCGTCTGCGCGGGGAAGTGGAATGAAAAATCCGCATCTTTATATTGATAATCATTGGCTCGCTTGTCACCGACACGGGCCGAGGTGGAGGATTTGGCCTCTGTTCACTCCACCTAACCCTAACTCAACATGTCACTGGTGGACGGAGGGAATGGGGAAGTTTCCACGTTCCTATTTCAGTTTCGTCTTGCGTCTAGCGGTGGCTAGGTTGGCAGGTATGGGTCCCCTTATCGTCCATCTGAGCTGTGTCGGTTTTGCCAGCCAAGTGGACTTCCCCTCCCAATTCTCGGCTTCTGTTCTCTTGATCATGTCGTATCCATCTGTGCTTGGAAGGGAAGCAGAAGGTGCTGGATCTTGGTAAATATTCCACAATCATGTTGGCGATATTCTGGTCTGCGCTCATATGGCTGGCATATGTGGTATTCGGTGCCATCTATCGGTTATATTTCCACCCCCTGTCACGTTTTCCTGGGCCGAGGGTGGCCGCATTAACCCGATGGTATGAGTTCTATTACGATGTTATCAAACCTGGACAGTTCATATGGAAGATTGAGAACTTACACAAAAGATATGGTACGTTGAATGCAAAAGAAAAAGGGAGCGATCAGGAAAATGGGCTGACATGGTTAAGCACAGGGCCAATCGTACGAATAACACCGGATGAACTGCACATCAAGGACCCCGAGTTCTACGAAGTAATATATGCACCTGCTTCTAAAAAGCGGGACAAATATGCCAGCTGGACTATCGGTGCTGGCGCACCAACATCGACCTTCGCGACCGTTTCACATGATCATCATCGCCTCAGAAGGTCCGGATTGAATCCTTTCTTTTCGAAAAACGCGATTTCCAATAACGCTTCGGCGCTGATCAGCGACAAGGTTGGAAGATTATGTCAACGGTTTTCCGAGGCCTGTAAGGCGGGAGAGGTGGTCAGGCTTGACGCAGCCTATATGGCGCTGACGATGGACATAATTACACACTATGCCTTTGGAGAGAGCTACAATTATCTGGCGGAGCCAGACTTCAAGCTTGAATGGAAAGACACGGTCATTGGGGGCTCTGCTAGCGGCGCATTTATCCGACAATTTCCTTGGGTCTTTTCCGTCATGAAGTCTGTGCCTTTAAAGGTTATGAGCCAGCTCGCTCCCGAGGCTTCGTTACTCTTACGATGGCAAAAGATGGTGCGTCAGCAAGTTGACACTATTATTGGTAACAATCGCTCCGGCTCAAAGGCACATGGTACAATTTTTCAGGCTCTATTGGACAGTGACTTGCCTCCAGAGGAGAAGAGTGCAGATCGTCTTCAAGACGAGGCACAAACCTTGGTTGGTGCTGGAAGCGAGACTACTGCGAAGACATTGACCATCGTCACATTCTACCTGCTACAGAATAAACAGATGCTAGAAAAGCTGCGCCAGGAATTGTCAACGGTAGACTTGAAGTCACCTCATTCACCCCAAGACGTTTTGTCTGAAGTTGAACGTCTCCCGTATATGGTAAGCGAAGTCCCTCGAAGTTCTACTTACGTTCACGCAAATAGATCTGATATCGCTATATGCAGAATGCCGTCATTAGTGAGGCTCTGCGCCTTATGCATGGAGTCACTACTCGATTGCCTCGAGTATCTCACGACATCATCCAATATAAAGAATGGACTATCCCTCCAGAGGTGTGTCTTCCGTCATGTCACTCTTTTTTCATACTAATTTAGCTATTTCGAGTCTAGACACCAGTGAGCCAATGTAACTTATTCGTACACATGGACCCGACTGTTTTCCCCGAACCCGCCGAGTTCAAACCGGAGCGCTGGATTGAGGCCAAGGAAAATAATATACGCTTAGACCGATACATGGTCTCTTTTGGCCGAGGCAGTCGCCAATGTGTAGGCATCAAGTACGTATTTACCCCGCTTACAGAACGAAGACTTTGAAATGGTGTGCTTACCTTAATCTACATGTCAATAGTCTCGCATACGCAGAAATGTTTTTGACTCTTGCTACCGTGCTGTCTCGCTTCGATATGACGATCTACAAAACCACCACCGAGGATGTCCGTGTCGCCAGGGACTACTTTGTAGGTGTCCCTGAGCCAGGATCGCAAGGAGTTCGTGTTACTGTAGAAAGGGTTTTGTGAAGCGGATCCTCATTATTGAAAACCTGCGATTAGCACATAAGATAGCTAATTCTCACCTTCGTTGTGAAGTTGTAATTTGTCAATTAAAAGTCTCTATGAGCCGACATTCAAGTCTGGAACGGGAAGAGAATGACTTCTCACTTGCTGGTCGTGTTCGTCGACTACCCAAGCTCGTCTCCGATTGCTTTGGCGTGAGATGTACCAAAAATGATAGATCAAGCGGTATCGGAACAGCAAACATGAAGATTGTAGGTATTAATCCACATTCAGGTTCCTTCGGTAGGCCTCTGAAAGCCGGCCATAACTTTTCTTAACCGCGTCCACCTTAGCCACGTATTCCTCCCTTTCTTGACCTGGGACGGCTGCAACCAATTCGGCGAAACTGAGTGCCACTAACATGCTGCTTCGCAATTTATAATGCGGCCGTACCTGGCTCAGCCTTCCATCCGAGCTAGCCTGTCTCGCGACCTCATCTTCACGCACATTGAAAACATTGTTGAAAATATCCAGATCTCCATGACACTCAAAGACATTGTGCGTCTCCTCATACGTGTACATGTAAATGAAGTTGTCAAATCCACTCCACACGATTGCCGACAGGCAAAGTGAACATGGTTCATGGGTCGTGAGAAACAAGCAATCCTCCACGCAAGGTCGCTTATCTGCCGGTATCTCGAAAAATTGCTTCAATGTCCAGGTTTCTCCATGCCACAAAGGAGACCCGCGTTCCTGATTTGTGTCCGCATACACAACGCTCAAGTCTGATTTGAGGAGGATTGCGGCGCCGAAGAGTTTGGAACCTGCGGCGACAGCTGCCGCGGAGAGAGGATGAATGTCTCTTTCGATACAGGCACACAAAGCGTCTAACAGCTTTGTAGCCGGATGAAGAGTTAATGCATCGGTCATTTCAAAGATGTTTCTTCCCGTGTGATGATTGCAAGAGTTGAATTCCGCCGCAAGCTTTTGATATTCTCGGTGTGGTTGTTATGGACAGACGAAATATTTACACTGTGCTTTTTATCTCTTTGCTGTTGCTGCCGTTGACGGAGCCCGGCGAGGCCCGATATATCGCTCAACTTTCACTTTATGATGATTTAACATTTATGATTTGGCTTGAGCATACAAATAAAGTACTGAAAGGCCGTAATGAAATCCCCTGAAGGCATTTAAGCCCCGTTGGACCTAATTTTTTAGTCCGCTTTCTGCATTGTAGTTGAAAGGGATTGCTCCAAAGACCCTTCCGGCTGGCCACCACTGACTTGGAATCATCGGAAAGCCGAATCACATTGCCGTAAATATTCCACGAAGCACGATGTCAAAGTCGATCGGATTGGGACGACATTCTGTTCTGCAATTGACGGACCGATAATGCTGGATGGACGAGTTTTCAAGACTCGGTTTTCTCGAATAAAGAAAGAATAAAAAAAAAAAAAAACATGGTCAATCGAAAAATGGAATATATGATGTGTCTAGTGGGAGGTAGGTATCGAAATGATCAACCAGATGAGATGTCTAGGTTTAGGTACTGAGGCAGGGTTTAGAATATGACACGCCTACACGCCCTGTAAAACGCAGCAACCTTGGACCTGTATAAAACTGAAGTCTATGGCATAGTATACCCATTCTAAGACTACCTAGGTAACAACTCTAGAGATGGTACGCCTCGAATATCGGTTGATAATTACAAACTCATTTATCTGTCTCATTCTAAGGTGCGACATTTGCAATCCGAAAGTCCAAAGATAATACATCTTCGAGTTGCTATACGACGCTAAGAGAATATTAACCATCTAATATATCGCCTATAAAGAAAAATACATAACGAAACAATCATCAAAGCCGTAATTAATGCCCTGAGCTCAGGGACAGGCACCTTGCTGCCACATCTTGACCGACTTCACGGTCATTCCACGGGAGGACCCGTTGGCCCAAGTTGGATACCATTGATCCATACCTAAACGTGAGAAAGGCATACTGTTAGGGAAGTTCTCGATGGATACTGAGTTTTAGTAGAGCGGACTTACTAGCGTAGAAATCCGCGGCACCATGGCCAGCATCTGTCCAGGGTTTATTCCCAATCCCGTCTTCAAACCATCCATTCGTGCCCCCAACCGCGACATTCAGGATCAAGTAAAAAGACTGATCAAAAGGCGAGTTAGGTCGGCCAGTATGCGACCATGGGTCGGTCACTAGGGAATTATTCGCTGTCCGCCCAGTGAATTGGCCGCGTTGGAACATGTTTGTGTCCTTGGGAAAGGCCCAGTACATCACTTGCTGCAGTGGATTATCCACCCAAGTAAAGATGTAATCTTCTGACCATTCAAGCCCAAAAGTATGAAACCCCTTGGTAAAATCTGTTCGGCGCAGAGCCTTGCCGCGCGTTGAGAGCCAGAATGCGTCTAAGCCTGAGCTCGGGCCTAGAGAGGGTAAAAGACTTAGCATCCGGATAAGGCTACGTGGGAACACTGAGACAAACCCCAATGAATGGAACTAGATATGACATCTCGGCCGCCGTTGGCGTAGGATATCTCGTTGCCTCGACCTTCCGAAAGATCAATCTCGCCGCTAGCTGGCCATGCTCCGTAGACATCATTGGTAGGCATCATCCCTGTCGAAAACGAGGTAAGCTGTCTCTATTCCGTACGAAGAGCGGCATGGGATCAGATGCTCACAAATTGCGGGCCACAGCCAATCCCCAGCTGGGAGTCTGGCAACGACTTCAACTCGGCCGTATGTGATAGATTTGCTACCGTTGGTGTTCAAGCGCGCCGAACGGACTGGATTGATTACAGTTCTCAACGTGCTGTTAGAGCGCACCGAACATGCTTCATTTGTTGTTCCTGTGCAAGAGCCGTCGCCACCCGCTTGTGTGAGATTCAGAGAGTACCCATTGGTGATTTCGGCCGCAGTGATGGGTGTTGTATCTGTGGTGAGGGTTGGGACGATATGAAGACCTTCCTGGTCTACAAAAACATTACGGTCATCGGTTGTGGTCCACTCAAACTCACCATTGCCGAAGCCACCAACCTGCAATAGTCAATTATCATCACGGTGTAGACAAGGACACGGGGGATATACCTGAACTTCACGCTTCCAAATATTTGTATCCAAGGTTGAGAAATCGTCGTCCAATATGAGACAGTACTAATTTTCGTTAGCTAACAAAGCATATGTTTCAACAGAAATCAACTCACACTATGCTTGGGCACTTGAGTTGTAGCATGATAATTTATATAACCACACACGGCCAACCCTGCGACAATAAATCCCCAGATGATATAATTGTTTACGCGGATTCTCTTCAACCGCTTGTCGTTTACCCAGGGTCGTTCGTACTCGCCAGTTAAGAGATAGCTCTTGAACCTCCGTTTGACTGGTGCACGACTGTAGGTCGAATCTCGAATAGGTAGCTCGTCAATACTGCCTTGAGCAGCATGAGCAGCACTTGACCCAACACTAGCCACAACACTGGGTGCCGCGCTGTCTGAGAACGGGTTACGCCCATCCATTGCAGCTCTTTTAAAGCAGGTCTTGTTCTGCTACATAAAAAGAAGAAGGTCATATGGTCATGCTCCGTATATATCGCAGTCCCATGTCAGTTTGAGCGTTAGTATTATAAGGCATTCGATATAACTTAGATCCTATAAATCGACAACAAATACTCTTTGACCTCTCTTGACTGTGCCCTCGTCAGCTTCCTAGCTGTAAAGTTACTCACTTGTTCTGCTGTTCTTCTAGCGCATTCTGGGAGACGGGGCTGATGCAGCTTACAAGACTCCATCCAGTATGGATATTTTTCACACCCAGACCAGATCCCGGTTTCGTGGCTTGGTTGCTGTCCCTCATCATATTAATTCGTATCGGATAGCGCAGTTTCCGAGGACGTAGCTGCATCCCAACATGCATGGACTGGTTTCTTTCAAGAACACGGCTAGGCACGCTCCGATTCCAGGCACGCTAGCACCAATCTCGCTCCTATTAATAGGCTAATAGCATTGAGCCTCTACTTAGTACTACGTATGTCGAGTTGTCAGTCTAAATCCGCACGAAAGTTATGTTACAATGCAGCAATGCTGCAATAGGTGCCCTTCTAAGCCTTTCTCGAACGGACACGCAGGCTAGAATCCAAGTGGTACGTCTTGTATTTGCCTTATATTAAGTCAAAAGCCGACAAATGTATGGTGCGACCACGAAGACAGAATGAAACGAAATACCAAAACCAAACAAAATTTAGATAAAGGAATACGTCTTCTTCATTCTTCAATATTTTGTTTGATTCTTTTCTTCTTTTCCCCCTTTAATATGTCATCCATTTTCTTCTTTTCCCCCTTTAGTATGTCATCCAACATGGCCAATGCACGGATCGAGACTTGTTGGTTACACAATGAGCTTAACTGGACATGTTTCTGGTGCTCATGCAGACTCAAAGATAAGCCAGACTGTTGGTTTCCTGTAAGTAATAAGAACTTGAGTATGCATAAGCGATAGGCGAAGAGCTTCTGCGAGGGTATAGCCCTTGTCTTGTCACTAATGCAGAGTCGGCATTAGCTATGGGTTAGCTAGTCACTAATTCACATTAGAATCTAGACACGTACGAAAGTCTCCGGTGAGTAAATCGCGGATAAAATTACCTTTTTTTAAGTCTTCCTAAGCTACTTGATAAGAAATTTAACTAAACGCTTGCATGCTTTAGGTGGGAGCCTAATCGAGACGAGATATGACATTTTATGTATCCATGCATGTTTCCGCTCTGTATAAGCTCAATTGAGATTTTTCAAAATTTCCACATATGAGAGTAGATTCGAAATCGAGCGTAGCAAACCGGCACATCGGGATTAATCTGAATATAGACACATGGCTATATCTACCTGTATTTGTGATTTCCGAGATTCAAAAGATACATGTATGGTAATACGTCTATGCAGTGTACATGATACACATACGGTCCGGGCAGCTACAGGCTTAGCATGTACAGGCATACCCCCGTTCTGAAAAATGGTTGCCAGTGAACATCCTGGGCCAATCGATAGCCTCGTGGCCAAACCCGATCTGCCACAGATATCTAGTTGGGTACAGGGATCAAGATGGTCTAGATGGTTTGGACATACATATATGCGATTCTAAGACAAATAATGAGTCAATGACTCGATAGATTAGAATTTAGATTAAAATTTAGATTAAGCGATGTGGCCCCTGCCACTGATAGACTGTGATACGTAGTACGATACGTAGCGGCGGGACTCTAGCTCCGGATAAACCGATTTGAAGGTGGTAGGTGCTAGAATATTACTAGCTTCTTGTCCAATATGGTGTATGAAGGTGTATGTTTCAAATGGAAACGGTGTACTATATGGTACGCTATGTCTTACCGTTGATTCACCTGATGTCCAAATCCTGCAGGCTACTTGTATGGAATCTTTCTCCACTTTACCTAGCTCTGAGTATTTGCCTACTAGGGCTACCAAGATCTGCACTAGGTAGCTGCCACTCGTCCGTGAAAACCGCAAGTTGAACATTTCCACGAAACAAGAAGGCGTGTTATGAGGATTTCATTTTTGGCTTTGCACACCTGGTAATACACCAGAGATTCCGAACCGGGATTTGTATTGTAATCAGAGACATGCATCACGAAAGCCTTTTGCTATGTCAATTGTGGCGTGCAGAATGGCGTCCGTAATGGGGACGTCCATAGGGTCTCGACATTGAAGTGGTTATTATTTTCGATAAGCGATTAATTACAGGCTGATTCGATTGTCCATGTCATTGAGACAATAGATACCCTAACTAATCTGGCGTCGGACTGTCGCGATTTTGCTGCAAGATGACTCCACGGCGAGCGTTATCCATGAATCTATCTGCAGGTTGGGTTATTTCCCTGGCGCCGAAGGGGGGGATTGGACAAGGGTTTCATTGCTAGATATGCTTCCATCTCCTCTTCTGTTTCCATATTATACCTGCGGCTGAACGCATGGATTCTTGAAATCTTCCCTGCTTCTTACCCTCACAGCCAGCGCCGATAATCATGTCTTCACTGTTCCCTAGTCGGTGGTCGTTTAGAGGCCACAAGACACCAAAAGGTGATGGCACGCCCACAGAGACTGCATCTCAGAGAGACTCATTGCCCGTGTCGGAGTCGGGGCGATCAAGCCGTGGACAAGGGTATTTCGATAGACGACATGTCAACAATAGCATTGACGATGCTTCCAAGTATAAAGCAGTGAGTGCCAAAAATCCGAATTGCGAGTGAGCGACGTATACATAACCGAAATTCTAGATGATCAAGTTCTTTCATGTGCGATTGACTGCGTACCAATGGCTTCCTCCGCCGACGCATTCCCAACATAGTTCGACCGGAGTCTTCCTACGCCGATCGAGGGGTGTCTATATGTCCGAACCCGAGGACGTTAATCCTGTGCTACTAGCAGCAATTCAGAGGATTAATGCCACGATCGCTTTCACCATGATGACCGAGACCACGAGCATCATTACATCACAACTTGCGCCTGGACAGACCGAATTGATACTTCCAAATGGATATCAGGTCCAGATCATTGAGTCATATGCGGATATTGTCGGATCCCATTCAAATATGGTCAAGAAGTATCAATATGCCGCATTGATTCGAGAAGAGCACCTCCTTCTCGTCTGGAATGACGATTTGAATGCTATTCTGAACCACGCTGCCGATGTTGAAGGCAAGCTGTTGTCTTTGGTATGTGGGGAAAACAAAATGCTATGAGTTGATTATTCTAAATTAGACCACTCTAGATTTGGGGAAGTCCCATCCCAACATTCAATCTCCAGACGATACCCATAATGACCCCGGGAGAATCGGTCGTGGCGTCTCCGAATGATTCATTGTATCATCTGGCCCTCGAGCCGAAAGAGTCACCGGCCGCTGCCGAAGATCCTGGTACATCTCGAGATGCCTCTCCGAGAAGAATGATAAATGAAGAAGTCAAGCGCCCGAAGGAGTCACTAGAACGACCACTGGCAGTTACAAGTGCGATCTTTGTCGGAATGGCCGGAATGCTTCTTGTCATTCTTCTTCTGGGATTTGGCATTTCTAATCTGCTCTTGGAGTACTCGGTTGATGGGGGGGCAATGCGATTTGCACTAACGGCGACAATCCCCTTTTTCCTTTTGTTCAGTATATTTTTCATGATCGTTATCTTTACAGATATTTTCCAGGCTGTCGGACCAGTCAAGACGCTCAAAAGTAATTCGCGATTTTATTCCCCGATTGCCCCGGACTTGAAAACGGCATATTCCCTTGGCTTCACGCCGCCGCGTGTCACCATTCAAATGCCCATCTATACCGAGTCGCTCGAAGGTGTTATCAAGCCTACCATTAGTAGCTTGAAAACGGCAATATCCCACTATGAGTCACATGGAGGTTAGAGAATGCTTCATTCGTTGTAATCATTAGCTAATTCAGTTAACAGGTACCGCGAACATCTTTATCAATGACGATGGCTTTGCCTTGCTTTCCGAAGAGGAGCAGCATGAGCGGATCAACTTCTATCACGATAACAATATTGGCTGGGTTGCTCGGCCCAAAAACAACGACGACGGTTACGTTCGAAAAGGAAAATTCAAAAAAGCTTCAAATATGAATTTTGCTTTAAACGTCTCTAATAAGGTCGAGATGGAACTTATCCAGCGCATGGCCCCGACATTGGAGAAGTCCGACATGGTTGATCCTATGGAGGAAGAGCTAGTCTATCGAGAGGCCTTCGATCACGTTATTCAGTCCGACCCTCGCATCCGTGGAGCTGGTGGTGATATTCGTGTGGGCGAATTCATCCTGATCGTCGACTCCGACACTCGGATAGTAAGTTGAGATTCCTGAAGTTATCCAATAGAGCTTCTAATGACGATCATTCAGCCTGCCGATTGCCTTCTCTACGGTGCTGCTGAGATGTTTCTGAGCCCCGAAGTCGCCATCATCCAGCATTCTACCAGCGTGATGCAAGTTTCGCAAGATTATTTCGAGAACGGAATCACTTATTTTACCAATCTCATCTATTCGGCGATTCGGTTTGCAGTAGGGAGTGGCGAAACTGCCCCCTTTGTTGGTCACAACGCCTTTCTTCGATGGCAAGGTAAGCATTTCGCACCAGGACTACTGAAAACAATAAATATTGATGCAAGTGTTGCAGCGGTTCAATCGGTCGGACGACCTGATGACGGGTATGTGAGTTTTTGGTCTGAAAGCCATGTGTCAGAGGACTTCGATATCGCACTACGTCTCCAGATTCAAGGGAATATCATTCGCCTGGCCAGCTATCATAATGACGAGTTCAAGGAAGGTGTCTCGCTCACAATATATGACGAGCTGTCTCGCTGGGAAAAGTAAGTTACTTATTCAAATTTGAACTAGTAATAAAGATTGACGTCCTTGCAAGATATGCCTACGGATGCAATGAACTGGTTTTTAATCCTGTTCATACATGGTTTTATCGGGGTCCTCTGACCAAGCTGTTCATGACTTTTCTCTGGTCCAACCTTCAGCTATCTTCCAAGATCACCATTTTAGGGTACATTTCATCCTACTATGCTTTGGCTTCTGGATTTCCCTTGACTATACTCAATTACTTTCTCGTTGGCTGGTTTGAAGGCTATTTGGACAAGTTCTACATGGAGTCGTGGAAAGGTAGAGTCCACCTGCCCAGATGCAGCGAGATATGAAGCTAACCGAAATTCTTTCCAATAGTTTTTCTCAGTTTGTTGGTGGTTTTCTCCGCTGCGGGAAATGTCTGCCTAGCTATCATTCGATACCGCCTCGGAGAGAAACCGTTGTTGTCGTCTCTTGTTGAGAATTTCATGTGGATGCCCATGTTCGCCATTTTCTTCGGTGGACTTTCTTTCCATCTCAGCCTAGCTATTCTATCCCACATGTTCGGTATCAACATGTCTTGGGGCACCACGGCAAAGGAGAAGGATGATTCAAACTTCTTCAAAGAGATTCCCAAGATCTTCAAGAGCTTCAAGTGGATGTACGCTGTGGTGCTCCCATTCTTTCCTGCCATGATTTACTTGGCCTGTTTTGCACCCAACGGCTGGACAATTACGGAAGTTGGTGCGATTGTTCCGATGTCGGTCACTTTGGCATCGCATGCTCTTCTGCCGCTACTGCTGAATCCATCCCTGATGGTGTTCAACTACTAGGTGCATTTGGTTATGATGGCTACGAGATTTGGACCTTTCTTTCCTCTTGGTATGATTGCTATGATAGAAGCACAGTTTAATTACTCGAGTATATATAAACACCTATTATATAGACAATAGAGATGCGTATCCCGTTTTTGCTTATCTCTTTTTTGAAATTAGGGTTTGGTTGTACCGAGGTACGATTTCCTTTTTACTTTGGATAATATATGTAACTTTAGACCTGATAGCCTCGATTATGGCTACCTGCCCTGATTCAGCCTTGGACACGTCAACAACCCGTATCTGCAAGCCTAGACTACTGATACACATTTCGGTGATCTGTCCTGCATATAGGACCATGTGGCTTGTGTCTCACTTGGGACCTGAGCTAATGCCAACGTACATAGTATGGTAATATTACTGTAATGTACGTATTTACCAACTTTACCAGAGAATGACAATACACGGAATCGTCTAGTGCCGCGGATACAGGGTTAATAAGCCCAACGAACTTTTTTTTTTTTTTTTTTTTTTCAACCATGAGAGATAGATCCCTGTTTGCAAGCTTGTTATTTGAAGTTTTTTTATTCGTTAGGTTTTAGCATTATCAATGAGCCTCTCGCTTAGGAATCCCACAGTCATGCGGCTGACATGCCACGTCTGTAGCTTCATGGAAAATTGTCAGTTAGCTCGCACCTCCAGCTAAACAAATGGAAAACAGAAAACCGAATCAACGCCGACTCCAGAAGTTCAAGATGGCGTATTTGGGGCAATCTGTATGTATGTGGAGTTACGCCTTTCTTACGAGGCCCGCTTAGGCCTACCGCATTTCAAAAGTCACATTGGAGGCGGTACAAATCTTGTGATGGATATATATGCAAGTCCAATGTAAGCGGGGCAGGACTGCCTATATATCTAGACGAACAAGCCCTCGGCATGACATTGCTGCGAAGAAAGCCTCCTTTGTTGCCACCACGAAACAATTGTTGTCGCTGTCTATAGTCACAGATAACGAGATCATGGCTGAGTGGCTACTCTTCCTGACGGCGGCTGGGTCGATCCTGGGATCTGTCTTAGGGCTGCCGACGTGGCCGTCCTCGGTGGATGAGCTAGAAGATATCATGTTCTTGAATACTGGTTACCAGGCGCGAGCCTTTTCTGCGGATATCACACCATGTTCATTCTCATCGCAAGGCCCAACAAGAATTACCTCAGCAGAATGGCTTCGCACGGCTTTCCACGACATGGCTCCCGGTAATGTCTTCACCGGGGTCGGCGGACTAGATGCATCTTTGCAGTATGAGTTGGGAGGAGATGGCGGTGAGAACATTGGTACCGCGTTCAATTCGACTCTACTCTCCTTCACGCCCTTCTTTTCTTCTCGCGCCTCACTGGCCGACCTCATTGCATTGGGTGTGTATGCATCCGTCCGCGTGTGCGGCGGTCCCATCATCCCAATTCGCACAGGACGTATCGATGCCACTGCAGCTGGTCCGATAGGAGTTCCCTTACCTCAAAATTCCCAGTATACTTTCATCCAGCAGTTCGCACGGATGGGGTTCAATGTGTCGGAAATGATCGCCCTGACAGCCTGCGGTCACACTATCGGTGGTGTCCACGCCGGTAATTTCCCCGAGGTGCTACAGTCTGGGACCGTGCCAAATGATTACCAGCACTTCGATTCGACGACGACATTTGACGAGAAGATTGCCTCTGAATATATCGGTGGCAACAGCTCAGATCCGCTGGCTGGGCCGTTGGCAATAAAGAATACATTCGACTCGGATCTAGCCGTATTTACTGCGGACAATAACGCTACAATCGGGCTCATGGCCGATCCTACATACTTTCAATCCCGCTGCCAAGTGATGCTTCAGCGAATGATCGAGGTTGTACCGCCTGGAGTACTTCTCACGGACCCAATCACTCCGTATGAGGTGAAACCGAGCAATCTGCAGTTAACCATACAGCCAGGTGGCACTCAACTTCAGTTTACTGGTGAGATCCGTGTCCGAACAACCGACCTCAGCGGTACCATTTCGAACGTTCGGCTCGTATATATTGACCGCGACGGTGCCTCCACTTGCGGATCCTGTGTCATTAGCACGCAGTATGCTGGAACAGCAAATGGTTTTGATGAGTCTTTTGTCGTAAGTATTCCATTAGCTCCAAAACGATCAGTCTTAATGACAGCGGACAATAGTTCTATAGTTTTTCCGCAATATTGTCGGCAACGACCTCAATTTCGGCATTCTCAGTACAGGTGACAGCTGGTGGTAACACAGTGACTTATAACAACAATGGTGATGGGTATCCGATTCAAGACAACATCTTGTTCCAAAGTCCTCAGAGTTGCATATCCAATTCGTCTGACAGCAATGGGAATTACAAAATGACAATCACTGCTGCGGTAAGAATATCCAATATCTTTAAGACTTGATGATATGGACTCTCATATGAATCATTACAGGTCCGCAATACAACGACTTCGGGATCGGCAACCCTTTCGGTAGAGGTCAAAACACCTCGATCCTGCTGTGTCGTTCCAGGCTTATCCACTACTAATGTGACAATGACAAAGGCAGCAACCATTGGCGCCTACAGCTTGTATAGCGGGAGCTATCCTCTCACGTCCGACCAGATTACTACTTCCAAATTCGGCGTTTCTATCGGGACATACTCTGATAGTTTCAAAAGTACAGCACTAACTGGCTCTTGCTCAGCACTGACTGGTTCTGGCCCGGTAGCGTATAGCTATGTTGGCTGCTACACCGATGACGTGAACTCCAGAACTTTCTCAGCCGCAACCAATAGCGACAACAACATGACACTTTCAGAGTGTTCGGACTTTTGCAGTGGGTATCAGTATTTTGGAACTGAATATACAACGCAGTGCTTTTGCGGCACTACCCTGAGCAGCTCGAGTACAGAGGCTGCTGAGACGGATTGCTCCATGCCTTGTGGAGGCGATAGCACAGAAACATGTGGTGGGCCAAATAGGCTCTCTGTCTATACGAACAACAACTATGTAACTCCAGGGGGAGCTACGATTCCGGGCTATCAATACGCGGGCTGCTACAATGACACGGCGGCCGCTCGCAGTCTTTCTGGTATATACACATATAGCAACGACATGACAGTAGAAGCCTGTGCCACTTTTTGCAACGGTGCAACTTATTTTGGTGTGGAGTACTACAATGAATGCTACTGTGGCGACACTCTGGCAGCGGATAGCGTCAAACAACCAGTGACTGATTGTTCGTATCCCTGTTCTGGAAATAAGAGCGAATTTTGCGGTGGTAGTAACAGACTGGATCTCTACCAGCTGGGTTCATCTATCGCCACGACGACTTCAAGTCCAGTCTCTTACAGCACTCCGCCAACCACTATTGCGTCCTTATCTACGACTGTCACTACCCCAATTACAAGCACAACTGTATCGACCAGCACTGTACTCTCATTGGCTACGACCATACCTACCTCCGCCTCAGCTACCACGACATCTTTAGACCCAGTCACTTCAAGCAGTACGTCAACGACCGATCCTCCATCATCATATACGACTGCGCCTGTCAATCTCACAGCTATATCAAGCACAACTGTGTTCGCTAGCGCAACTATGACTACCCCATTTGTGGGTTGGCTTACCCTGGGGTGCTACAGCGATTCCGTCGGTGCCCGGGTACTTCAGAACGAGGGAATTGTTCAAGGTGGACCGGCTAATATGACCGTCGAAAATTGTGAAGCCGCGTGTCTCGCTGCAGGGTATTTACTAGCGGGTGTTGAGTACTCTGCCGAATGCTACTGCGATAGCGCAATCCGCAATGGCGGAGCCACTGCAACTGATGGCTATGCGCAATGTACCATGACTTGTAATGGCAATGCAACTGAGCAGTGTGGCGGTCCTAATCGTCTAAACATTTACCAGTACACTTCACCATCAACATCAACGACAGCAGCCTCTATTGCCACATCTACAACGGCAATTATCAGCACAACAACAAGCGGAGTCCTGGGTACATCTGTCGCATCAACAACTGTCCCATCGACAACTACCACTAGCGCCACGACAAGTACTACTGGATTACCGGGTGGATGGATTTACCAGGGTTGCTATGTGGACAACATCGGTGGGGTGCGTTCTATGCTCGTCCAAGAAAATGATAATCCCACGATGACCATCGAATCCTGCATTAACATATGTTTATCCTCGGGCTATACCGTGGCAGGTATGGAATATTCTGACCAATGCTTCTGTGATGACTATGTGCGGAACAATGCTTCGTTGGCAAGCTCAGATTCGCAATGCGCCATGACCTGTGCTGGGGATACCAATGAAATCTGTGGTGGACCTAATCTTCTCAGCATCTATTCCAGCACCACAATCACGGTTCTACCCCCGCCCACAGTGCAAACGACCGACTTACCTGGCTCTTGGGTTTACAAAGGCTGTCTTCAGTATGTCCACGTATTGCTATATTTTCAGTCTTGTGATGGAACTGGTACTAAAGCTACTACTCTCTAGGGACAACGTTAATAATACGCGAACCTTCCCTTATATGACTACATACACAACCAACAACTCAGCGACTACTTGTCTTTCTCGTTGCCAAGAGTACGGGTTTCAGGCGGCCGGTATGGAGTATGGTGAACAGTGCTGTAAGTCCCTATTCTATGTAGCGAAACTGATCTCTCGTTTTTAACACATTTTAGTCTGCGGCGATACCTTCAACATTGGCCCCGACGTCCAAATCGTCCCTGATTCTCAATGTAACCTTCTTTGTACTGGTGATACTATTCACTATTGTGGTGCCGGAAACCTGCTTAGTTACTATGTTTGGGAGGGCAACACTCCTTTGTATGAGTGGACATATGCTTCAGGAAATAACGCTGGTCTCTACCAATTTCTGATCGGTGGTGTTGTGGTACCTTTAATGACCACCGTCAACATTAATGGCAAAGTCACTTTCTTGGAGAAATGGGGAACTGGTCCGCCAAACACTACTGGTGCCTATGAGCTGGATCTATTTTACGAGAACGATTTCAATAATGCATGGCGACCGATGCACGTTAAAACCGACATTTTCTGCTCCGCTGGTCTTGTTCTTCCTGACAAGGCTGGAAGACAGCTTACTGTTGGCGGATGGTCGGGCGTGTCCACTGAAGGTATCCGACTTTATTGGCCGGATGGCTCTCCAGGCGAGGTCAGCGTCAATGACTGGCAGGAAAACCAGGCCGAACTGTCTCTACAAGATGGCCGTTGGTATCCTTCCGGTATGATCATGGCGAATGGGTCCATCCTTATCGTTGGTGGTGAGACAGGATCCAACGGGCCCCCGGTACCTACTCTAGAAATCCTACCGAGAGTTGGGCCAACGCTCTACATGGATTGGTTGGAACGTACTGATCCCAACAATCTATACCCATTCATGGGAGTGATGCCTTCCAAGACGATATTGGCCGCCTATTACAATGAGGCCCGTTTGTTGGATGAGTCCACCTTCCAGACAATCCGGACGCTACCAAACATGCCAGGTGCAGTAAACAACGATCTCGGCGGACGTACTTATCCTCTGGAAGGTACCATGGTGTTCTTCCCTCAACATGCTCCATATACAGAACCTGTGAGAGTTCTCATCTGCGGTGGTTCGACTCCTTACGGTGGAGATGCTATCGACAACTGTGTCTCCATTCAACCCGACGTTCCGGGCCAGAACTGGACGATCGAACGAATGGTAAGTTTAACCTCTCCTTTCAATCATGGCATCTTTGCTAATACCCATTTTGACAGCCCTCTAAACGTGTCATGACCTGCATATCACCACTTCCAGATGGCACGTTTCTAATTTTGAACGGTGCTCACCAGGGTGTCGCCGGTTTCGGTCTTGCCACTGATCCAAATTTGAATGCTGTCCTATATGACCCAGCAAAGCCTGTCAACCAGCGTATGACAGTCATGGCGAATACCACCATCGCTCGTCTCTACCACTCTGAGGCCATTCTCCTACCTGATGGAAGGGTATTAGTCTCAGGTTCGGACCCAGAGGATGCTACCCATCCCGAAGAATACAGAGTGGAGGTGTTCATCCCACCGTACCTTCTATCTGGTGCACCACGACCAGCGTACACAATCAATGAAACTGACTGGGCATACGGAGGCACCTACACCATCACAGTTACCGCCGGCA
Organism: Talaromyces liani; assembly: GCA_022814505.1. Taxonomy (NCBI): domain Eukaryota; kingdom Fungi; phylum Ascomycota; class Eurotiomycetes; order Eurotiales; family Trichocomaceae; genus Talaromyces; species Talaromyces liani. Next base: position 342,601 of record JAKLNL010000032.1, read on the forward strand.
ATGTTGCAAATCTGAAGATATCCCTGATTGGGCTCATCTCAAGCACCCACGGAAACAGCTTCGGCCATCGTACAATCTTTCCGGCATTTACCTGCCAAGGCAATCAATGTACAATTACTGCCCCTCCGGACCAGTGGACTTCTCCTCCTGGTTGGTTCCAACTTTTCATCCTTGACGGGCCTACCCCATCCAAAAGCTCCTTTGTTCGGATTGGGGGAGATCCTGCAGAACTGGGTGACTGGCCAAATTTCCCTGACTTTACCGTTCCTGGTGTTTGATTTGGCAATATTTAAGATCTGATTCCTGTTTTCTGATAATTACTCCAATTGTTGAGGATATCAGATCATACCTGAATCCTATCATCAATTGCCAATACTGTAACCAGTATTAACATTTGGTTCATTAAACCACAGTAAATCAAATGTAGAATTCAATATTGGTCTCTAAAGATTGTTAATACTCTCTCGGCGCCCAGACGTCGTCAGCCTTTTTGTTCCCTTTTAGGGTATGCTTCCCACTATTACTCCCCTCAATATATCCATGGATCTCTCCCTACCTAGGTAGAATCTATATTATATATATATATATGTATGTATGTATGTATCCAGTAAAACCAAAAGAGATTACCTAGGTAGAAAATCGGAGGATCGAGCATGATGCGTCCAAAGTCTGGTTTGAGCAAGGAAGCCCCCAGTCCAGAGTAGTCTAGATCGATTAGTATGAAGTGAATTATCATCGCCAAAGAAAGGGGCAGCGGACAACAGTAAATTCAACAACGCCAAATGTATCTGCTCATTCTACTTGGTCGCTACCGTAAAAACTTGACGGAAGCCCCCGGATTGTTGTCTTCCATTTTAACTTGGGGTGTATGGAATTGACACATTAATGAAAGCAAGGAAAGTAGAACTCTAACCGCACTGGACAGATGCATAGACCAGTTAGACTGTACCTTGCTAGATAGATATTACCGATAGGTGAAATTTATGAAGAGTGAGCAACTATAGTTCTAGGAGGAGTACGGTCTATCATATGCCTTGCATAGATAGATAACATACCTGGTGCCAACCGGCCCGGCCAGAGGACGACAAGTCGTCCGCCCTACGTACTAAGTGTTTTGAAGACACTGATGTGGAGCGTCCTTGCTAGACAGATACCTCATTTTGGTGTAAGTGAGGACCGACACCAATACATGTCACTTTTTGAGATGACATTAACTGATCTTATCGGTTACTTATCCATGGAACGCTGTTTGACTATCAAGTGTGGAGCAAGATCCCCATCTGGCTACGTAGATATTTATGGGGAATGGGATTTTTAGCTCCATACTGTTAATCTCCATTGTTATGAAAGTAGCGCATTCACCTGCCTTCGGTGCACTCTACCCCGTACGTTCTTGGGTCCGAGCTTTAGGTATAGTGGATAAATCATACCCACCTCCACGAACTGACTCGCGTGGCGCGGTTTTGCTTAAAAACTGGATCGAGTAGACTGACTCGGTATTAGAATTATGATGAAGGATAAAAGTGAGAATAGAATATAGTGACTTTGATGAATCTAAAATTTCCTTTACGGCCAAATGATGGTCGACGTTTTCTAGGTCTCATGATCTCCAGTTCTTGGATGCATGGGACAAAGGACACGAAAACGAAAACATTCCAATTTCAAGATACCTAAGTTAGGAGATATGGGCCACTTCAACCACGCTAAGAATAGCTAAGTTCTTGGACCCACCCGTGACAGATAGGTAAGACAATCGAATGGCATCATTGTAAGTCTGCTCAACACAAAAACCGGCCCGGTGATGCTGCATTTTCCGGGGGAAGGGAGCAATTACATATTTAAGTACGTTCCTCTCCTCAGTAGGATGCTCAAGACATATAGTCCATTAGTAGACTATCATATCAACTCACCATGGCTCCCTCACTTGTCATCATCGATGCTTCTGCACCTATTGATAGGATCATCAAGATAATTGAGAAGGACGGCGCCGTTATTATTTCAAATTTTCTTTCCCCTGACCTTTTGAAGGAAACCAATGACGCTAGTAGGTAGTTCTATCTGAGAAACTAAATTTACACCGTTGATTGGCAGAGGCTGACCTATCTATAGTCGAGCCTCATTTCAAGGGCCGCAAGATCTATGATTCGAAAGCTACCCACGATGAACTCGGGTCGGAATTCTTTCCAGAAGGCTCTCAGCGTGTCTATGTGCGTTAGGTCTCATAAATATAACTCGAATTGACATTGACATCTTGCGAAGGCACTTTTATCCAGAATACCGCAACAAGTAACCAAGATTGTGCGTCTTCCAGTCTGGAAAAATATCATGGGGCACTTTTTGAAGTAAGTAAACCAGACCCAAGATAGATCATTTCACGGTCCAAACAATGACCTGTTAGTGACGAATTTGCTTCCTATACCGGAGAGACTCTCGTGCCACAAAAAAGCGGTTATATGCTCGCATCAACTGCAGCACTCCGTTTGGTACCTGGAGCCAAGCCACAGCCACTGCATAGGGTACGTAACCCATAAACCCCTTGGATCTGTAATCGTCGTAGAGTGCTTATATACAAGAGCAGGATCAAATCGCATACCAGACTAGGCCCGATCCTAATAACCCCTTCTTCACCCCAATGCTAGGGTGCTTAATTGCAGGATCTCGGTGCACATATAAGAATGGCGTACATATCCCAAAGAAAGATCTCCTCCAGTATAGACCATTCTAACAACGGTGAATAGGCCACTGCTGTCATTCCCGGGAGTCACCTTTGGGGAGCAGACCGGGCACCAAAGAAAGAAGAATGCACATATGCCGAAATGGAACCCGGTTCAGCTTTATTTACCCTTGGATGTAGGTGATCCAATGTGATTTTTTTTTGCGATATATCCGCTAATAGATTTCAGCTACATACCACGGGGCAGGTGAGAATACATCCGAAAATACAGATCCAGATGCACGTAGGACCCTTTTTGCTGTCTTTGCGTAAGTCACTCTTCCTTTGCAATCAAATATGAGTCAGTTATTAATGTGTTCTGTCTTTTTTAGTCAACGAGACTATTTCCGACAAGACCAGAACGAAGTCCTGTCGACACCTATTGAGATTGCTCGTACGCTTCCAGATGACGTTCTCAGACTCGCTGGATATTGTAAGTTCCTGCCTATTAGCTTCATAGAATTTTCTTGCCCCGTTCTAACTTGCTTTTCCAAATAGACAAAGCTGTCGGTGGCGTCGGGTATGTACAAGACCACCAACATCCAATCGATATTATGGATCTGTCTCGCGAAATTGCACTGTAATTTCTATTATTTACGCATTGATGTATGGTTTTGGTGATAGGATTACTGGACACCAATTCGGGTAATTTTACCCACCATGACGCTTAGGGTTATTTAGGGTCATTTTCGATCTCGTACCAGAGAAATGCGACATAGAAACATGGGACGTAGAATTACACGATGCAGTAATGTACCGAATTCCAAGAATCAAATGCGTTATTAGTATATAGTCGAGAAAGGGCAATACATTACTTTTGATACCCACACCAGTGTCGGAATATTAATATTTATCACATCATGGGTTAATTGCGGGACACTGTACCTATCTTTAGTCACGACCCACTCAATTGCTGGTCATTGAATACTTCAATGTTGGGCAATGCAAATTGAAAGCGAAAGCAGCCCCTCTCATCAACTCTACTTTATATTTCATCCACATTACTCCAAAATATCTATTTCGTGTCACATTCTGGTCTCCCCGGAGTTATCAAACATGTCAACAACCAAACGAAATGAGCTTCTTTCCCCTATTGACTGGGTGATGCCCCGATCATATATCTCTCAAATACTGTGTTTCTCCACGGCCAGCCCGCAAGTCCCTCAAATCCTGAAAGATGGACTTGCCGCTACACTAGTAGATGTTCCATACTTAGCCTGTGAAATCGTCGAAGCGCGATCGCCAAAGGGCTCTGTTATGCTGGCCGAGACTTCTCAATCTTTGAATGACTTGTTCCAGATCAAAGATCTTTCCGCAACTACAGACTATTGTTCATTGAAGTCGGCGCACTTCTCTCCGTTTTCATTGGATAAACTCGATGTATTCCATGCGAACCTCAATATGTTGGGAATTGGTCCACTTCCGGTTTTTAGAGCAACCGTATCACTGGTACGAAATGGGCACCTGTTATGTGTTAGCGTCCATCACTCAACCACAGATATAACGGGATTCGGCGCTTTGCTGAAGATTTGGGCTTCGCATTGTCGGACCGGTAGCTCCGAATCTGTTCAGTTTGCGAACATTTGGTTGGAGCGTGAGAGACTTCTATTCACGCCTACTGAGCCTCCAGCCCGTTGCCCTGCATTTTTACATATCAGAAATGATTTACAAACGAGGCAAAAGCCAGACGGTTCAGGTGTTGATGATATGGAAAGTTCGATATTCAATTTTCAGAGACAAAAACTGCAAACTCTGAAAGCTGAGGTTACCCGTTATCTCCCTCATGAAACGACCTGGATTTCAAAAGGTGACATTGTGACTGCAATATTATGGGGCGCCATAGTCTTTGCAGAATTTCAATATCATGCCAGATTTGGGCAAGGTATCACGCCTTTCGAAAAAGGCGAGCGCTCAATACGCATTCCGGTCAATTTTCGCAGTCGTTACAGACCTCCTCTACCAAAAGATTATATTGGCGCTGCTTTTGGTGTCTCCTTGGCAACAGCAAAGGAAAGCGATCTTAGACACATTGCTACTGCTGCTGATAACGTTCTCTTCCTGTCAGCACTGGCAAGAGTCGCAGCGGTCATACGAAGAGCTATCAATCTTGTGGATGGAGAAAACATGAGAAGTGTAGTTCAATACTTGGCTGCACAAAAGGACTTGAGAAATATAGAGCTTGGACCCCACAATAACAGTCCCTCGATTGTGTCATGGGCTGATGAGGGCATCTACGATTTGGATTGGGGCTGCGAGATTGGCAACTGTGACGCCGTGCGATTACCCAGCTTGAAGAACAAGAGATGGCCGATTGTGCTCCCACGACGTCAAAACGGGGATTTGGAGGTCTTTATACGCTTGGAAACATGCCAGATGGAGTTCTTAAAGAATTCATGGTTAATGAGACTTGTAAGTCAGACGTGTATTCTCTAGTAATCTAACTAGGCTGAATAAAGGCTTTTTATAGACTAGCAATTAGGTTCCAGGCTTCCAGCGAGACAACTATTATCTCATTTTTGGCCCTACGGAGGCCTGGATAGACCTTGATGACAAATTGGAAATGTATTCCTTAACTAGTTAATCTATTTTCTAGGCATTGTAGGCTACAATGCACTAAAGCGCATATGTAACTAGGTTACTTTTATATCTCTCCTTCTCTTTGTCGGCATCAATCTTTCCGTTCTCCTACCAGCTTCAAACATGTGTGTCTAGTACTTATATACTCAGACATTTTTGTCAACTTCTTCCTCTCAGTGCTTCAGGAAAATCTTTCCAGGCTATTCAAGTTCATCTAATTTTCAAAAGAACAAAAAGAAAAGTGAAAAAGATGTCGAGGTTCTGGTACCGCAACGCCGATACCCCTGTAAGTCACTTCGATTGGTCTACTGATGCATAGTGCATTATACTCACTCTTGATATACAAATTAAGTGGGGATACGCAATCTATCGCACCGTCTACACTGAACAGTCATCGCAAGTATGGTATGACGTGATTGGGAAACTCGAATCATACCTCTTTTACAGTGTTAAAAGAGACATTGAGGTGAAAGCTCGTGACATGTATGACGAATTGGAAGATACCTACGGTTCAGTTTTATTCAACGATGCGAGTATATTCGACGGGATGAGCATTGATCGTGTGAGGAGGCATTGGCTTGCAATACAGGGGAGGAAAGTTAATTCAGGTGATGATGATGATGACGATGACGTCGACGACGACTACGAAGAAGAAGAAGAAGATGAAGAAGAGAGAAAAGATGATAAAAACGACGAGGAGGAGGACGAATTCAATATTTCAGAAGAAGAAATCGCAGATTTCCGTGCCGATAACACAAATTTCACATTCTGCATCCTGATTGATGAAGAAGTCCTGCAATCCATTCTGGCTGCACCCGCCACTCCTAAAGAAGCAGCAAAAATATTCCCCAAGAAATGGTTTGAGAGTATCGGATATGTCAAGGTGGTTGACCGACAGTCTGGCCCCGGCAGCAGTGACGATTACCCCGGTTGGATGACGGTTGATTTGACGTGTTTATGGGAGATATATGGAATGGACGATTTGGAGTCTCAGTATCCGTATGAGGATCCGCGGACGGGGAAGAGGATTGTGTATACAGGAGTTCCTATCATTAGTTTGCATTGAGCTATGGCTCAGGGTTCCCGGTTACGGCTAACAAAAAGTGCGGGAGCTAGGCCTATTTTAACTAGCAGGTATCATAGCTCAGGAGTAAATTATTATTATTATTAATCATGTTTTATGTCCATATGCAGCACGACAGGCTATGATAGACCTAGGTGTAGTGTAGGCTAGGTCCCGGGGCCCTGAGGGCTATAGGGGCTCTAACCCCTATTAGTCTTAAGCTTCTTACAAGTCAGAGCGCTTTCTCACCCCTATACAGCTTTCTGCCAGGGGCCTTTGGGCATGCTTATAGGCCTTTATACCTATAAAGAGCCCTTATAGTTCTAATATGTAGAGGGCACTCTAAGTGACTAGGCTAGATATTAGAATGCTTATCTCTCTATCTAACTCTTATATCCTCTCACTCTAGTAAGGATTCCAAGCCCTAATATTCTATTAAATCTACTTCCTTAGTAGCTTAATCTTTATCCTAGAAAAGATTAGCACTACTAATAAACTAGAGTAGTGCTAAAGTGGCCTTAGGTTTATTAAAAAGGTAAACCTCTAGGCTATCCTCTGTTACTATAGGTAAAAGGATTCTAGTATTAACTAGCCCCTTATATAGCACTCTCTAGGGTCCTTATTGTTCCTAGTAGTTAAAAAGAATATAGGAAACTATCTTCTAAGGTATTTTATAGATTCTATACTCTAAGGAGTCTTAAGCTTTAATTTAGTATAAGTATATATTAATAAGCACATGCTTAGTTTTCAGCTGGTAATAGTAGCTTATAAGATATTTTAATGCTCTTATAGCTACTTTATTAAGTCCCTAATCTTATAATATCCTATAGGTTCTCTCATGCCTATGAGCTCCTTATATAGTATTTTTATAAGCCTAATTTTTTACTGCTTTCCTTCTTGCTTCAGTATAAATATGCCTAATATAGACTAGTAAAAGGCCTTTAAAACTAGGCTTAATAGGCTTAATAGTGGCTTGCTTAGTAGCCTAATCTACTTACTTATTTTCTTTAATACCACTATGCCCCAGCACCTATTAGATTGTTATTAGATAACTACTATGAGCTAGTCTAGTAGCTATTTTGTGAGCTCTAAGAGCTAGGGCTTAGCTTTAGCTAGGCCTTAATAATTAGAGATAGTTAATAGTGTTCTAAGTATCTAGAAAAATATAAATTAGTTCTAGGAGGTATCTCTCTAGAGCCTATTCTAGTATTAAAGCTACTCTAATAAGCTCTATATTAAAAATCTTATATCCTATACCTATTAATATCTCTAGACACTCCTAGGATACCTCTAGTACTCTCTAAAGTACTATACTAGCCCTTATACACCCACTTTCTTACCTAGAACTATTAGATTAAAGGATAGATCTTAGATACTACTTTATAGCTTCTCTAAGCGCTTCCTTAATACTAAGAACCTATATAGTCCCTAGGAATCCTATTAGTGACTATTATACTATTCTCTTAACCCTACCTAATAAGTCCTTAGTTAGATATTAGGCTAGGTGCTTAACCAGCCTCTAGCCAATCTATTTTAGCACTTAATTACTAATTTAGGCCTATTCTTAATTATCTAGAGGCTGCTCTCTAGGCTATATATAGATATTACTATACTAGAGTATTACTAGGAGTAGCTATACTATAGGATAAGTCTTTAGTAATATTAATAGCTTTATTATATATTTAGCCTTTCTTATATTTAATAATATAGTTACTAGCTCTAGGGCTGCTTCCTAGATTAAGGCTTTTATTAGTATCTTTTGGAGCATGTCTATAATAGCTCTTGTTTAATAATTAATTAGGTGCTGTAAGTCTTATACTTAACTTTTTTAACTTTACTACTATAGTTCTAATCTCTAGAGGGCTTATGCTTATACTATAGCCTATTAGAGCCTCTATATAAGTTCTAGGGTTAACCTATTAGCCCTATAGAGTGTATAGAGGTATAGTTTAATGCCTTAGGCCTTCTATAGGCATATAGAATAGTGGCTCTAGAGTAATAACTACCTATCTAGAATCACACCTAACTAGTATACTATCTTAGGCTTGATTTTAGTATTCTTGCCTCTAACCTATATCTTAGCACCTCTAATCTTATGTTTAAACTAGGTCTTTTACTATCTAGTAAAGAATACTGCCTTAGTCTTTTTAGGATTAAAGTTTAAACTAAATCCTATTCTCTATTCCCTATTTAATTACTATCTTAGCAGCACGTTGTAGAGTCTTATAGGTCTTTTTTATAGAATTAGTTATTATAATAAGTCCCTAATTATTTATAAAGGATAGCCCTCTTACCCCTAGAATAGTAGCCTTAATAGTGCCTGCTAGCTATTATATATATAATATAAAAAGAATTAATGATACCAGTGAGCCCTAAGATAAGCTAGAGCTTATAAGGGCTTTCTTACTAGAGTATTTATTAATAATAAGCTAGGCCTATTAGTTTAATAAGAATAAAGTCATTTAGTATATTAAATCTCTATCTATTCTAGCGTCCTAGAGACCTTTTATAAGTTTATACCTAACTATATGGTCAAAGGCCCTCTTTATATCTATAAAGAGGTACGCTCTAAGCTTGTCTTTGCTCTAAGCCTCCTTAATCTTATCTATAAGGTATGCTATAGCATCTACTATGCTGTGTTAATAGTACCTATTAAACTAGCCCTTATAGAAGAGGCTTTAGGACTCTATAAAATCTATTATAAGATCTATAATAAGCTTCTCTAGTATCTCTACTACCTTGTTAAGGTACTTTAATAGGCTAATCACTTAATAGGTGCTTAGAGTAGTATAAATTATCTTCTAGAGCTTTCTTAGAAGGATCTCTTTAGCTATTTTCTAGGCCTTAGGGTGAATCTCTAGCTTAAGGCACTATCTAACTAATACTATAATATAAGCCTAGTCTAACTATTAGAGTAGCTAGATTACTCTAAAATTAAGTAAATCTATACCTGGGACCTTCTTAATACCTTAATTAAATAATGTGCTGTATATTATAATTTCTATAGCTAGTTAATAAATATTACTAGGCCCTAAGAGATCTATCTTAATATCTAATTCTAGGGCTTAGGGGAAGGCCTAGCCCTTAAAAAGGGTCTCCTTTTCTTTAAATATAGTAGCTACGCCTTTAGTTATAGGATTAATTAGAGCTAGGGTTATGCTACTAGTATCTAGTTTAATATAGTATAGGACTACCTAGCACTATTTTTACTTTACTAGTAAGCTCTTATCTATTCTTTATAAGAATACTTTCTAATACTTTCTTTTAGCCTTCTTTATAGCTATATAGTAGGTTTTTTAGGCATTCTAGTATTTCTTCTTATTAATCTTACCTGCTTAGTAGGCTCTATAGGCCTTTAAAAAGATCCTTTAGGCTTTAATTATTTAGGGACCCTACTAGTATTTAGAGTGAGTATAAAGTTTAATCTCTTTAATATACTTCTTAAGCACTCTAATAAGAGATCTCTCTACTAAATCTACTTTCTATTTAATATCTCCTAGATAATACTTATTAATTAGAGGTAATTAGGCATTAGTAAGCCTACTCTAGATATATTCTATAGCCTTTAGCTCTTTTAAGTCCTCTATAAGAGCACTAATTTATTATCCTATTACTAGTGCCTCTTAGGGATTAATCTTACCCTCTAAGGACTCCCAAGAGGCCTAGATAACTAGGTAATCTAATATTATAAGGCCTTTATAGTCCATCTCCTAGCTGTTAAGAGGTCCTAGTACTTAATTACTAATTATAAGATTAATAATTAAGGTGCTAGGCACCTTCTCACCCCTAACTCTATCCCTAGAGATATTAGTTTTATAGGGCCTAGTTAGCATATTAAGCTCATTATTAATAAATAGGTTATACTTTATAATAAGCTTCTCTAGAGGCTCAGTATCTTTCCTTTGTATAATTAAGACATTCTATAAAGAGCTATAGGTATTAAAATCTCTAATAATTAAGTATCTCTTCTTAAGGATAGGGTTCTAACTAATATCTATAAGGGCTCTTTAGTTATACTAAGTTACTCTAATATATATATAGATAGGCCCTAACATACTATTATAATAATTTACTACTCTAGTATATCTTCTATACTCTACAATATCAACTACTATAAAGTAAAAGTAGTTCACTAGATCTATATAGACTTCAATAACTACTCTACCTATTATATCCCTTCTTACCACTATCACTATTTAGACATGCTTCTAAGAGCCCTCTAGCCAGTATAACATAAACCCTAGATAGCTAATCTTATCTCTAGTTATTAGGGGCTCTTAAAAGCATACTACTCCTATACTAGCCTCTACTACTACCTCTAATACTATATAGACTATAGTATTAATCCTAGCACAGTTATATTAAAGTATTAATATAATTATTAGTTAGAGATTAATCTAATACTAGTTAGGCCCTAAATAAAGTTCTCTTCCTCTTCTATAAGATCTGCTTTAGTACCTAGAGAGTCTTAAATCTCTAGAGCTTCTTAGGTTTATAAAGAGTCTAGAAGTACTACTCTAAAAGCCTAGCCCTTAAAGATATAATATTATAATATATAATCCTAGACTTATTAAATTACCTACTTACAGGCTTACTTTATCTTTAAGCACTTTAAAGAGGTAGTTTTATAGGCTTTACTATAGTTAGTATATTTAATTAAAATATACTAATAGAGCTTACTAAGCTCTATACTATAGCTTATAATATTATAGCTATAGCTTAAAGCCTTATAGTCCCTGGCATAGATTATATACCTAAGGGATTAGTCCTTATATCCTAGAAAGCTAGAGTAGCCTATTCTACAGTATCTAATATAAATACTCTTAAGACTAAGATCCTTATAGGCTTTAGTCTTATATATACAGTTTCTAAATTATATATCTACTTTTAGTAGCTTTTAGGTATCCTTATAAGAGTCTACTATTACTACTATTACTATATTATACTGCTTATTAGATCTAATCTTCTTAGGGCTCCTAAGCTAAGAGGGGTCCTATTTAAGCCTAAAAGATATTTCTAACTTGATCTCCTCTTAGGCCTATTCTAGGCTATTAGTGTTATTTATATAATACTATATAAGAACTCTATAGACTTTAATACACCTCTACTATTTGCTACTCTCCACTAAGATAACTACTAAGTCTACTATTTATATAGTAGTAATAAACATATTATTATAGATAGGAATAAGTATATTGCTTAGGGCTCCTTTCTTAAGGAGTATAATAAGATGCTTTGAGATAGTATACCCTAAATCTACTATTCTTATAAAATCTAATATCTTTATACCTATAAGGGCTTAGTTAAGCACTAGAAGGATATTTCTAGTATTCTATTTAATTATTATAGCTAGATCCTAGTATTTAAAGATTAGGCATTACTTTTTCTTGCTTTAGGTGCTCTTAGGCATTATTAATATCTAGACCTCTGCAAGTCCCATGGGAGTACGCCCATGGGACTGTCCATGGGACTCCCGTGGGCACCAAATGGGACTGAA